>UCOK01017952.1:0-334164 GCA_900474325.1 Synergus umbraculus
CCTTTAACTTTCAAGATTACTACCCGTGTAGAAATTCTCAAGCTTGGCCCAGACCGGTGATGAAACGCTGAATCCGGCCGGGCCCAGGCCGGGCTTCCAGTCAAAACTGGGCGTCCACACTTGGGCCAGGCCAGATTTGGCGTTTCACCCCGGTTTGACATCCCCCGGCCTGGGCCCGCTCAGGGCCACAGTAAAATTTCTACACGGGTAGATACAAATGTTTAACTAGAATTCTAGACGTTTTTTCATTAGAAGAATAAATCTTGTTAAATGGATAATATCTGCAATTATACACTATAAATTAAGGTAGTGCATTATGCTATCTACCTTATCACTTTTACCTTACAGTAAAAATGTCTGATAAAAAAAATTTACTTTCTCTTTGATAATTTGAATTTGCTTTCCTTCGACCTTCTAAGATATAAGAAGTAACTTTTCCATTGCTGAAGATAAAAAGATCTGATTGTGATTTTTCTAAAAAAGGTGAGAACGTGCTTTGTGTAAATATATAAATGAGCTTCTGGCAGGTGTTCTATTCACGACCTAGCATTGTGGATACATCGTCGTGAATAAATGATCTTTTAGTGCGATAATAATCATAAGCCCGATCTACAGCACGATCATTTTCAATCTCGTTCTCCTTTCTTGTAATCCGTTCCGGATTTTGAACCGAAAACATACCATCCCGAAATCCTATCGCTTCAAGAATCAAGGTAAAGGCTATGAATTTTGCGAAATTAATTATTGTAATTATTAAACAAAAATATTTACTCAACCTTTCCTATGTTTAATTTATGAAGGACTTCAGATGAAATAGAAGTTATACAAGAAGTTAAACTTTATCTAATTATTATAATTCAACAAATCACAGGTTCCGAATCTAATTTGTAACCGGAAAGCTATAATTTTATCATTCACTGGTTGAGCAATGTTTAGAGGTGTTTACATCAGTGAAGAGTGTGTGATTATTGTGTGCATTGAAGACGAGTGTCTCTTTGAGCCCGCAGCTTCAATTTGAGACGTGCTTAGGCTTCAGAGAAACAAATTACCTACTAATGTAGTCGTACATCATGTCAATGTATTTATCCATAGTAGTCAGAAAACGGTTTCTTTCAGTTGTCATTTCTTTTGTTCACGAAGTGTCCCTGCCATTATAAAGATTCACAGAAGAGAGTTATAAAAGAAGCAAAAAATGTACATTATTTCGTGGAGTTTGATTAACTCTATCCTGATTGATTACAAAACTTTGGTTCAGAACAGAGCTGGATTTGATTTTATTTGAAATGAAGGTCACCATTATAAATCTTTGGGTCAGTGATACCAAGGAGGAAGCAAAGTGAAGAGAAGCCAAGAGAAACGAAAGGGATTCCGTTGCATTGGAATTTCACTTGTCCACGTGTTCGTTATCGGACACGATCAACGAAAGAAACGAGGAATCGTGTCGTTGGTGCAAATTATCTCTCGCGTCGTGACATTCCCGAATAAATTGTCAGGAACGAATCGTTGACCCGGTATTGGAAACGAGAATTCGGTGAGTGAGTAAAAAGGAACATTGCATGGAGCGTGTGTGTTCTGGGAACACACATCTTGTCTGAATAAATCGAATTCGGGCTCGCGAGAGTAATGCCACTTTCCTTCAAATCTATAGACATCTACCGCGCACGTTCCAAATTTACTTAATGAATGTACGCACGAATATATATATAAGAGTGCACGTACGCACCGCCTTCATCCAGAGATAAAAAATGCATTTCTGCTGATTATCTGTTCTACCGGAGAGTGGCCTCATATATCAGTCTGTTCTTATATCGACTTAAATCAGGCCGAGCCTGATTTATTACACAAAGTCCGTGAAATTATCGTTCCATTATGTGCACTTTTGTTTTTCTTCTTTATGTCAACGTATTTTTATCTGGCCACCCGGCAAATATTAATTGAACCAATATTATCTCGAAGAAATAAACGTGGGGTCACTGAATTTAGATGTAAACGTGAATTATTAATATATATTAGGGAATTAAACCAATTTAGGTCTGACCGGTTTTTCCTTTTCTACTGAAATTATATCATTATGGTTTAATGAATTCATGACGAAAGTTTTGATCATCTATTGGCAATCAATAAAAAGAGAGACAAAAAATTGTTCTGCTGGGAGAAGTTATGTCTGACCAATACTGTTCGTTTCTACTGAAAATACAATTTCACACGATTTTCTTTCGAAAAATATATTCTACGTTAATTTTTTGTAGTACAAAATTTGTATACAGTTTCCTGTAATCATCGCGATAATCTTTCGCCATTACCCCAACAAGAAATGTGAGAAATTAAATCAGTTGCAAACAAATTTGCTTTTATGATTACAATCTGCTCTTCGCACAGTGTCATGAAAATACTACCGTTTTGTCATGAAAAGAATGTCACAAACTTATAATCTAGTTTTGAATATCCAAAGATAACAAGTTAATGTCCCTTAATAACAACAGTTAAGTTTCAATGTAATAATAATTATTTACAGTAATAATAACCTTGCTACCCGGAATTCAACTTTGATGACATTAGAGATTATCCTACCGGTTCCATTATTATTAATAAAAAGAAAAAAGTAGAAAGTAGAAAACTTTTTAATTGAATGTTCATCCCACAATTTTTATAATTCACTATAATTTATTATTGATACCGTAAACGCTTTCTTCCTTATTAATAGAAATACTTTTCTTCTAATGAACAAGAAATCTTTCGAAAAGTACCTTGTGATATTTATACAAATTTTTATTAAGAATTCGCCTGCTAATATCTGAAAGCTCCCAGTATTACAGATTTGTTTTAGAAGTGCTCTAATTAATTAACTAATTGATGTAACAACATCGGGATTAAATACCTCTTCAGAGCGTGGGAAAATATGTAATCTGTAAACATACATACATTTAAATGTAAAGCAAAACGACGTGGATAAATGCTGTACATTTAAGTACATAATTGTATGTGTAAAGATTAAAGAATCAAGAAAATTTGGTCACCATCGCGTGGTCAACTGATGTGGGTCAACGTTAAGAGGTAAGTCGCGCCATTATCCGAATCCCAACTACGCTTAATTGCAAACTCGAGATATTCGCTTGTGGTTAATGATCGCATCACGCTCAGTTCGCAACGTTAATGAAGGAGAGACTAGTAAACGAAAAAATTCCCCAGCCAAGTTATAACGTCTGTATTCCACTGATTATTGTCCTATTCATTCTGTCTAATGGGTGTGATTTAATATATAATTACGACCTATAAATTAATTTATAAATATCCAGAAAATTCTTCCATTAAAAAGAAAGCTTTGTCAATTTGTTTCTTAATCATTTTGAATTCTCATTCATAAAAAATGTGTGAATCATCTAAAAAGTAAAAATAAGATATGCATGAGTTCCGATTGACACGCCGAAGCGGATCTGAGAAATCGTAAAGACGAAAAGAAATTGTCTGCACATAATAATGGTAAGTAAAATGCTCGTTATTTTGCATTGCTCCTGGAATATGGGTTAACAATGTAAGATTCACTGTAAAGATAATAAGTCCTGATCCGCTCTATTCATGCAAGGCATATATTCCATTATGAGGTTCAGCCAAGACGTCCTGTGGTCGCAAGTTCTTGTTTCTGGTCTCGCTTGATTACAAAATGAAATGGATTTAAAGTGACATCGAAAATCGAAACTCGAAACTGGACCGCGAGAATGGACCCATAATGCTCATTGCTCACTCGTCCACAAAATGCCGATAAAGAAAGCATTGTAAATTTACAAGTAGTATAAACTGCTCGAAACGAAGATAAGAGATCGTTTAGAATTTATTAAAAGGAAATTAAATGAAATCCCTTAAAATTTTTTACAGAAACTTCAACCCAATTAAAGCATTGATTATTTCGTTGGTTTATTGATTTATTGAATATATGTATGAGGTTTAACGTCAGAAGATAATACTACTTTCGCTAGAATGAGAGAGCCGATGGCTATACGAAACCGACGAAACTGCATTACATGTAATCATATGTTGAACGAAATGGTATGCAATTATTTGTCATCATGTAATCAAAGTTCGTCGAAGAGTATTTTTGCATTGAATTTCAATAGTCCCTTCGTGTTTACTTACGCTGGTGAAAAGCAATTTCATGGTACACCACGTGAAAGTATTTGATCAGGGAGAGAAAACAATGAAGGAAGAATAATAATAAAGTACGTACGGCAGAGGTATGATTAACTCGAAAGATTTTATTTATTATAATCAATTCACTTGTAAAGTTGCAAGATAGTAAACAGAAAGATTTATTATTGCGAGCTTTCTCTCGAGAATCGAATAAGTGATTTTTTCTAATTGTAGATTATCCAGTTGTATAGTATCTTCCATGTTAACCACTTTCCTAAAACTTGATATGATTTTAAAAGAATTCCTAGGATTTTAAACATATTTCATACATAGTTCACCATCTAAAAGACCTATTATAAAAAGTGCTTTCTCCGAAGCGTTAAAAAATGCCTTGCCCTTTCTTTCCCGCTGGCTTAAACTGATTCATTACATATTCTGCTAATTCACCTCCATTTCTCATTTCTCTGAACTCGGTAACAGGAGACTAATTTTTTCCAGGCATTACCGCCTAATATTTCACGGCGGGATACCCCCTAATGGAAGTTGAAGTTGGAAGGGTTTAGATTTTAGTGGCGCGTGGGTGCGCGAGTGGGAGTCGAACAGACGGTAGGAATTAAGGTAGGTCGTTTAAAGTGATTTCGAGCTTCAAGCGAGCCTGTGGTTACACCTTCTTTGAGCGCGTCGGGTCAGGAGTTCAAGCATTACATCGAGGAACCACGTATGGTACAACGATGTCGCTGTTTGTTTGAGAAAATGTACAGACTGCTACTTAAAGCACTTGCTGCACGAACGTGCCAGCCTCCATAAAGTCTTCGCGAATGCCTACATCGCGACAAGTGTTGCGCAAACATCATTTTTTGCATGTTAAACCCTGATGTGCAGATACTAATGTATTCCACATACTTTGTTCTTGAAATGTGTGGAATTTTAAGAATCTCTTACACGCTTTATGTTTACTCTTTTCCCATAAGCTAGAAAGACAAATGCTTTCATCTGCAAGATTTGTTTTTAATGTAGAAACTATTATCATGGATTTCAGTGACACTATATACAAACAGCTCTGACATGCAGACATGTAATATGCAAATTTATATTCAGGTTTGAACTTTGTCTGGTGATTTTATGGAAGAGACTGTAAGTAACTTGAAACACCTTTGTCAGCAATACAACCATGTATCATGCGAACATTCAATCGAATTTCTCCTTTCTCTCATCTCCATCTTCTCTTTCCTTCTTTCTCTGCAACCCTCTTTCTTGCAGATTCAACCTAGCTGTACACTTCGGTATACATACTCTCGAGATATAGAAGTTGTTGGATATAATTCCAGCCTGTTCTCTACGAGATCTACATAACTTTGCTGAGACAAATGGAAATTTCTTACTGTGCAAAATGATGAAGTGCCTGCGATGGCGAATCAATCATAGACGTCTTGAACTTCCGAATTGGATTTATGAACATGTGAATTGAAATAACTGGGAAAGTTTGCGAATCATGGGCAATGTGACCTCTTACAGAATATCTGCGAATAAATTGATGTCCTTGATATATTGTTCTTCTGACTGTCTTCTTCCGATCTGAACTTGGCACACAAATCTTGTTCATGCCTATTCAAAACTCATTCTCTGGTTGGCACTTTCGAACCACCATATCAGGAACTCACTGAAGTATCGAATGACGTTCGAGTGCTCCCGATATATACGTAGAGTGCAAAGAACAGCAAACCAGCGAAGAACACTACTCTTTCTCTTTCTTTCTTCCGAGTAGAGGATAACTGGGACGTGTCTTGGGTTACTCCATACGTCGGAGTGCATATCTCCCACATGCATGCGAGTGCGCAAAAAGTGACCCATATTTGCTAGGAAAAGAGAGAAAAGGGGGAAGAGAGTGATGGGAATAAGAGAAAGAGGGTTCAAAAGAAAAGGGATTGGAAGATATGGGGAATAAAGATAATAAATTCGCAATTACTGCGACAGAGAACTGAAGAAACGACAAAGTGCAAGAAGAGGAACGCGGAAAGGGCAATAAAAAAAAGAGAAGGAAAAGGAGAAAGAATAATGAGGAAGACCAAAAGTAAGAAGAGAAAAGGAGAAAACTGAAAGTCTGTATATCGAATGGACAATTTCGTTGGACCCAATTATTCGCAAGAAATGAGGTCCAGCTGATTTCTTATAATGACATTGGGATGCAGCCTACCGTGAACCTGCAATGGAAATGACCGGCGATGCGACGAAACGAATCGCGTCCATCTTCATTGACATTCCGCACTGCCAAAGACACTCGATCAACGAATAGAGGGGAAATTATCTCGGTACTCGTAAAATAAACTGACCTATTAACCCCTTACCGCAATAGTGTTACAAGGTTTCTACGTCAGACTTGAATGAACACGCATTATAAGAAAAAGAATGTCACTGTTAATTGTTATCTGTAATTCACAGATTATTACAGCTTATTGCTCAAATTATAGTCAGAAGAAATTAATAGATAACTGTTATTATGTTAGGAAGTCATTGTCTTCAAAGATCATTAATTAACTGAGGTTGGAAGAATTAGATGGCAATTTACTATAACAGCAGAGTCTAGCTAAATTCTATTTTAGAAAAAATTCGTTCTCTCTTTCACACGTTTTGTGGGAAGGTTTTTCAGAAAGAAAACCGACGTGTAAAAAAAACAAACAACGGAATTTCTAACTGTATGTCCGATTCACTGTCTACATATTATGCACACTTTCGGTACCGATTGTGACAGTAAAGGCTCGCGAGCATTAACATTCATGGTTATACGGTCGAGTTTCATAACGACAAACTAAGAACGGCTTCCTTGCGACTTCCTAAACATGCTGTGCACGTGACAAGCTTCTCGATCAAAGTATGATTATCGCGGCAGAAATCTGAAGTTTGATCGGTTGGTGTAAAAGACTAAAAGGTGTCATGGTTTACTATGATACTTATTTATTTACAAATCTATTTAAATTATAAATTCGCACGAAATTCGAATGTCATGTCAAAAAGGATGTCATCAATTTTGAAGTGTGCATATTATAGTTCTTTTAAATTAAAAAGATTGACATTTACTCTAAAGTCTTGCTCACAATTAAAGTCAACTTAAATTTACAAGAAGGCTCAATTATTAAATACTTGGTGCTACCCTGTTATAAATGAATTTTTAATCACTGATTTCAGCTGTTCGAGACAAGTTGCCATGTAAATCCTGCAGCTGTTGCCAACTCAGACATGTAATTGAAGCAAGCGTTCAAGAGATCTGTAATTATCGTAAGCAGTGCAATTAGTGCATATGGACCACCGCGTTCGAATCGTATAAATTCTCGGCAGGTGTTTACTGTTCCGTAAGTTTACTTGCAAATTAATTAACCTTAGTCTCAGCTATAAGGATTTTATTCTGAGATTAATATGACGATATGCTGATCATGGAATGGTGTGGTATGGTGTGTGGCGCGTATCACAGTAGAAAATGTCGCCTTTAGTGACGTTTATGGGAGGCGTAATGAAAGTAATTTATCGCCCTACGGTACATTTTCCATGGTCCGGTTTGCACGATAGCGTAAGACAGGTGGGATCATAAAGAGGTATTTTAATTATCGAAATTTTATCGTCACGTCCGTTAGATGATTAAGTGCACTTTTTTATTTCTCAAGTAGATTTATTCAAAAAATCTGAGATTTAAGTATTTATTCCTTAAGAAATTCCAAGAATTCGCAAGATTTCATGGGATTTGAAAGAATCTTTAGGTGTACATTCTTCCTTCTAGGGAAAAGACTGTTTTGGGATTGGCAACAGGAAATAGTTCAGGAAACTGGAATAAACTGATATCCAAAAGATTTCGGGAAATATATTTCGCTACTTGCGGAAGTAGCGGGTCTTTGGAAGAAAGACATGTTTTCTAGGAAGAAGCGAACGATCGATGTATCCAGAATCCGTAAGGATCACGATCATGCAGACCGTAATTCTTTACCGTTGCAGCGGCTGATTATAGTGCAATGCTAATTGACACGGTGGATAGCAGTGGTGCGAGAACTAGAGTAGATCGTAATGGTGAGGTGGCTATTACGATCCAGGGCTACTAGAATACTAGATCCCTCATCGATCGCCTGATCGTAACCCATTAGGATCGCCGTAATACCTGTATTCTTGTGTGTACACGGCCTCAGTGCAAAACCGACCTCCGTTTGTAACGCTGCCTCGCCAATACTACCGTAGTCAATCGCATTCGATTCCGACATTGCCATATTGATCCTCTCGTTTCTCAACCTCAACGAAAAATTCCTTGAAAAACGAGGGTAGCTCATTCTCTGAGAATTTTTCTTTCAAATTAAACAAAAATCCTCTCTTCCCGTGAAATTAAGCCTGAAGTAAAAAATGCAAACCTTACAACTTTACTTTACAACGTTACAACCGTAACCCTTTCAGTGACTTCATTACTTCTAACAGTTCTGATGAGATATCAACACCGACTACGAATAATGTAGTACCTAATTTGAATGAATTATTCATTAGAGCTTCTCTTCCCGGAAGTGAGCATGCCCGCAAAAATGGTCACTCACTAAAACTATCTCAGAAACGATCAGATTTGAGATTGAAGATCATGTATTCAATTAACCTAGATCGAATTAAGATCAACTGAAACGATAAGATCGCTGATCACAAAATTTTGATCTAGCTGGATCTAGATTTAAGCATCATTCTGCAATTTACACGACTTTAGATATTGAACTTGAACCTGTCAATCTGAAGAATAAGATCTTCGTAGAAAGTAAAAATATAGACATCTAAGTGAGAGTTTATAATCAGAAATGAAACTTTCGTGTTTCTTGATTGTTACATGACAATCGTTGTATAACGTTATTGTATTCTCACGAAGGAGTATTCATTTTTTATCTGAACTCGCGTGACTTCGGATCACGATTTCCGAAGAAATCCGAGAACGTGACGGACATCTCGAACCGGCCTCGTCTTCTTCGACGAAAGTTTTTGTACGTCCGGATGTACACGATTCGGAGTATTAACCTTTTGGATAACAGGATCGACTTAGGATAATTTTCTAATTTAAAAGCTGGGCTTCGAGGACAAATTTTATATGCAGAACATAAGAAAGGGTTAAGTGTAAAAGAAGTGCCGACTCTGAGAAACATCGCCAATTATCAGTGAAATGGTCTTCATCATTTGTGAAGACATATCATTGTTTCTTCAAGACTTACATTACTGATACATAAATGATTTCCTAGGCACTTACATGGTAAGAGAAAATTGATCATAAATGAAACCTGTAAAGCTTAATATAGCAGACCAGTTTAGACGCTTATGATATCAGAATAATAATTAAAATTCCTACTCGCGACTAGATCGGTTATTTCGCTCATGGACCTTTCTTTGGCATTGATCAAAATGCAGAATAATCGATTATTAAGCCTATAAATAACTGAACTTGTGACAGGTTTCTTGTAGCGTCATTTCTAGCACCTCGTTCCCGCTAAAGTTTACTTATTTATATAATACAACTCATTACAGCATCTAAACAAAATCTTCAAAACCATTTTATAAATACTAATTGATATTGTATCAGTGAACTTGTTCGTTGAAATAATAATCGGCTGTAAAAAAAAATGTAATGCGAGTTTAATTTTACTGGGAAGTAGCGATTCTGAAATGTGCTAGCGGTACTTTGCAAGCCACTCTCATTATTTTGTTGAGTAATTTCAATAAAAGTAGATATTCTGATCATACGGCTTTAAATGCATGTGCGATAATAATTGACTATATGTCTACTAAAATGTATGCACTGTGCACAGTCTATAATTATAATAATAGAGTGCACGGGTCAAAAAACCCAGGAAATGATCACCTGCAAGAAGAACATGAGATGCAAGTTGTTGACTCAAAAAAGTCAATATTTAACGATTTGTCTTTGAGAAAAAAAACATGTATGCAATATATAATATACAATCGACATTCTAGGGACATGTCAGAATTACACTATTAATTATAAAACCTGTAATTCTGTCCGTTTGGATGCATGGAATCGTTTCAGGCTTCTCATTCGATCACCGAAGTTAAGCAACGCTTAGCTCGCGGTCTTACTCGGATGGGGGCCATCGTTCTAGAAGAGTTATTTTTATCAGCTTTTAAGCTTTTAAGAATATTAATTTACCCCTATTTTCTCTGACATATATTTATGTTAAATAATGATTTTTTGATTCCATTAGTTTTTGTAAAGCGGATTTCATTTAATTTGTGATTTTGGCATCGATATAGCTGGAAAAAGAGAAAGTAAAAAATACGATGTCAACATCCCGTTGTTTGTGGAAAAAAGGTAATAATAAAAAATAAGGAAAAAGGAATAGCAGACAAACAACGGATTATTGTGCTGGTCATGTATAGATGAGCATATAATCTCGAACGGATAGACAATTTATAGACGAAGAAGTCTTACGGAAGTGTGACAACGGTAATAAATAATTCGATCGACACTTCGGACGAGCAGCCTTTACATTATACCGGTACTCGATAAGTCGCTGATAAACAGGTGATTTTGTAACTGGTTAAGGCAAATCTATATTTATAAGGTTCCTAATGGTTTCTTTTTTACCTCCTTTTAATTTTTAAACCAGTTATTTTAAGGGTTTTCCACACTTTGGCAAGGGTTCTTTTGGGATTGGTTACTTTTTTTAGGATGTTCCTTTCATTCTTAAATAGGACTCAAAAAAGACCCTAAAAACTTTCTCGTTTTTCTTTTTAAATGACATTTCTAAAAGTTATACAACTTTTAGCCAATATAATTTGGAATTTTAAGGAATTTAATGTGCAATAAGTTCACTAATGTTTTGTAATCAATGACAAGGAATAGTTACTGACAGTGATGAAAGTTAAGAGTAATGCATCTTTCTTGCCAATTGTTTCAATGCCTCTAGCGAGTATGTAAGTAATTAGTTAATTAATTAAATCTTGTACCAGCTGGCACTGTAACATTCTAAGTCTGAAACGCGGTACAAAATGGTTAGGTAGTTTCTCATCGATGTGGAGCACTACAGACAAAAACTTGCTCGTCATGTTCCTCGTAGTCTAGTTACATTGATATGACTTGAAGGTGCTTCGAGTGAAACTGTGTTGCAGGCACCAGAAGTTCTCATATTTTACACCTGCTGTATTAAAATATTCGAAATTTGTGTAACTGATGCTCCTCGTAAAATTAATTAATTATCCCTTGCCTCTGTCAGCAAAAATTAGTAAAAGTACCTGAATCCTTTTTGGATCGGGTGAATCCGGTCCAGAGTCACTTCATTCGCACACACTACAGAATCCAAAGTGCACATAAAATATTTTTCCTATCATATTCAATCCGTTTAGCTCACGATCACAATCACGGTTATTTAGTTTCATGGTCCTTTAATAAAATTTTCTTGTAAATATCCGTTTAATCCAGTAAACAAATTTTTTAATTGATTTTCAAGTACACATTTTTCCGCCTTGATGTTACCCACAAATGATGAAAATCGGTAACTATCGGTGAAGGAGTGACAAACCTTTTCACGGCACGAAAGCCGGCTTGGCACTGAACGGCTTAACTTAAAGCTTAACCGGTATACACTGACCATTGCCATCACCCATTCCATGAATATTGCCATCTCCTACCTCTAACTTGCAGTCGTCCTTCTTCAATTCTACATGGTCGCTCTGCATTCAAGTATTCAAGGTCACTGTGAAAATATATGTCAAAATCAAACTCTATCTGCAGTTAACGGTAACCGGTAAGCTCGTCCTTTCTTTTTATCTCGATTTTCCTGCGATGCACGTGGCAAAGGGGAAGTCTGTCATTAGTGAACGAATACTTTGCTGCTTATGTACACCTCAATCTCTACGCAATCATATTTCCTTCTCTACTTGCCACCAAGTCGTTGTTAGAAATCGTGAAGGAAATTAAGGGTACTAAGGATGAGAGAAGAAAGAGTCTCAGATTTTGGTCCATTTTTCTCAAAAGGACGAGATTCCTATATAAAATGAGAATGTAAAAAGGCCGGGCCTGTCGCAGAAAAAGCTGAATCAGTTTTGCGTATTTAAATTTAAAAGAAAAAGTAAAAACCGCTTTCGAGTTATTATCAGGCTCTATTGAACCGTGAAATGATGATCTAGAAAGAAGCAATCATCTCCAAGAGAATCTTTGTTAAGTGAATGGATGTTTGCATTTGAATGCAAATGTGATTATCAGATAGGTCCCCAAAGGCCTATCCTTAAAAACGCCTCAACATAATTAATTGTATTCGAAGCCCTTCGTCTTCTTTATCTGCTTCTCGCTAATAGAATCAAATCCAATTTGTCATGCCGTTTTATTTATTTTTATATCTTGCGCGCGGATGACTGGTCCGAAAAACTAAACGATTAGTCAGAAGCATATCTTTTAGGGCTTGCGGGTGGCGAGCGTGATGAGGCCCTAAGAAACAATGTTTCATCGGTTTTTTCATGGGACTCGACGAATAAATTTGCTCTCGAGGAAGCGATCTGTCCTTTCTTGTTCGACGATAAAAATTTGTGAATTCGTACACCTCGCGCATCCTGAAGAGTTCGAATTCCAGGATCTCCGAGAGGACTGTCTGGGGGGTCAAGGATTCTTAATCACAGTTGGAAAGAATCTTTTAAATTTGCATCACTCCTAAACAATTCTTCAAATCTTAAAAAAATGGTATTAGATGAGTCGATAAAACAAGAAAAGAGTTCTGGAATAACGTTTAGATAAATCCGCTTCTTTATCTCGACTTCCTATATACAATACGTCTTGGATCGAAGAGCAACTCATCTAATCTCGGTCGATTCAACAAAAAATTGTTCATTCCTTTCACGATTATAAAGCGCAACGGCCGAAGAAATCGTCAAGAGAAAGAGCTGGCGAAAGCATGTGACGAGACATTGGAAAAGAGTCAAATGAAAGAGAAGAATGAAGAAATATTTTATATAAAGTAAAACAAGTTCAGACGATATTAATTAAAACAGTTGTGTTTTGCATTCTTCCATTCTTTAGAAGCAAAATATTTTAAAATATTTTATTATATTTTCCAAGTATCTTCTATATTAACTTTCACAGTTTTCAGTTTCATCGAGGAAGAAGACTGCAGAAACGGCGAAACTCGTTCCGGATAATAAACCATCGACTTCCACTTAAGATACTTTATCTACTTCTGCAAAGAAACAAAACCCAAGGTTCGTTTCTCCCTATAATAACTGTTGTATTAATAATTCGAATAGTTCGAATAAGAATAGTTCGAAGAAGATTCTTTCTTTTTCTGGAAATAAAGCATGACAAGGATCTATTGATGACTTCGAATATTAACATCACGAGGGCACTATTTTCTCAGAGTAGTTTGTTGGAGCTGAAGAATGGCAAGAAGCAGTAAAATGAAGAGCAGAAGAAGCGTCTGGAATGCGGCTATACATACGACGGCGAATAATTTGCGGAAAAATGTACGCTAGGCCGTGACGCAATTAACGACAAAATTATTTTCTCTAATTGCTGCCCAGCTCGAAACACGAGACTCAAATTGGCACGCATGTGCACACAGGAATGCATCGCTTCGTAAGCTTTCAAAATTTACGTGCTTATTTCATGAAACTCGGATTTTTAATGGCTACCTTGTGCCGGACTTTCATTTTCTCAATATAAGAAGTTGATAGGCTCTGAAGATTGAAAATTCAATTCTGTTTGACCAATTGCACACTAATAATTTGAATTAAACTACAAATTAAAAGTTAAAAATCAGAAAATGGCAATTTAGTGAAGATATTTATAAAATGTGCAAAAGAAAATTAAATGTAAATCAATTTCTCTTGTGAGAATAAACTTCAACCGTTTGAAAAATGTCTCTTCGTCTGAATCTCGTCGCCTTAGGCTTCAACCTACTTTGGTCTGTACATAAATTCGCCTCTACATACTCTTATGAATTGTCAAAGAGAAAACTGGCTTTTAAAAGTTTGCAAGTGAAGAAAGATAGAAAATCAATTGAAGGATTGTGTTTTAAATAAAAGGTCAAGCTTATTCACTAATTATTCTTTAAAAAAAAGGATCTTTTAGTCAAATCTCCGTAAAGAAACTTTTTGTTAAAATATTTAATTAATTTGAACATACGCTTATTAAAAAACAGGTTTATTTAATAGGGTAATTAATTTCCTATAGTCATAATCTTTTAATAGCGTCTTTTTAAAATAATAATGATACATTTTTTAAACTCTGATATACTCAAATTGGAGAATTTTCTTCTCTATGTACTATAAAGTTCGAACCGCATCTCTGCATGAAACTGGGAAGCTAACCAAGCGCAAGCAGAGATTAGCGGTAACTCACTTGGTTTCATTGAAGTAAAATACCAGTTCGTGCCATTGGGTCCACACCTATTCATACTAAGAAAGAGAAGAGCATTCTTCCTTAAGAGAATTTCAAATAGAGATTTCAGTTGACAAATCGAAAAAAAGTATTTTGAATGTCAAAATTATTCCTATTTGAAATATTCTAATCCAACATTTCCATTCTTCAAACATAGTTGATAAGACTAATTGCTGAAAGTGAAACTCCTAGTATATTTAAAAATTCTGCGGGTATTTATGAAAGATAAGAGCATATTCCCAAGCAAACTTGTCACATGCAATCTCAATTCGTTCTCATTCACTCCACAATTACTGCAACTTTGTGCTACAAATATAAAACACATATCTTACTGCATCCTCTCAATAAAATAATGAAAAAAGTGGGTATATCCCGTAAAAGAAAACGGTACTGCATGTGCCTCAAACCCAAAATCCATTGACTCCTCTCTCACAGTCATTTAATGGTCCAACCCAAAAAAGTACGCGAAATTCCGCAATTGGAGTCAATAAGAATAAACTTTGCATTCAAATTTGCATTCAGCTAATTGGCGACTAAGCAGCTGAACACTTGGCACTTATGCGGTCAGGGAGTCTCGAAATGTATCTCGCATAAATTTATGTTTAAAGCTGCACGTACGAATCTTCGAAAGTCGTGTGTTTTTATATAAGAAAATAAATACCTTTTATGCGATGTACATAAGAAAAAGTACCGTAATACGCTTCTACGCGTGCATGTGACGGCATTCGAAGACTTGACGCATGTGCGTAAAGTCTATACACTGCATACCTGCATACTCTATGCACGTATAAACCACATAAAGTGCGCAAAGAGATACTTTGAAGTAAGTAGCTTCGCTAAGGAAGGTCGATCTGGGATGCGATGATTGATCTATCGACAGGAATAGGAATGTTGCAGCGTACATGTACAGTGTACACACCTTGTTACGGGTAAGGCACATTAAAAGCCGAAGTCCCGGAAAGGTGAGTACGTGGGAACTGAAATCGGTCTTGCCGTGATTCAGTCGCGACATCTTAACCTCGACCTATATCTTCATCGCTTCCAGAATATCACACTTTTCGTTTTATCAAAATCAACCTTTGCACTCGTCCATAAATCGTCCATATAGATACCATTCATGCAATCATTCGTGCAATCATTCATGCAATCAAAAACATCGGATGCACTGCAAAGAGTGACAATTAGGATCAAATTCATCACTTTATACATTCTCATAATTCATGAGAGAGAGCATGACTTCTATACTATTTGCCTTTGAAAATTGACATTGTCATTGTCCCATTTTTTATGTTGATTTGGTCCAGTTTTTCCCCATTTGCGCCTTTCACTCGAGGAATAACCTTAACTGTACCCTTTCCAAAATACCTACTGCCCTATTTTATGCTCTCCTGGCCCTGTGGATCGCAAAGTCATTCTTTTCACTTTTTTTCAAGTCTTATCCAACAACAACGGGATTTTCTATTCTAATTGAGAGATGGGAGGTTGAGAGACCATCAAGGGATCTCGGTAGAAAAGGAAAAGGTTTCGAAATCTACGATAGCTTAAATGACTATTGACACAAAGATGACAGGCGAGTGTTATTTTTATGCTAAATTTTATTTATAATCTGATATGTTTGATGATTGATCAATTAACATATTGCTTTGACACTCATGCCGCATGGCATGGAAAGCTCAATACGTATTCCACCTTTTGGTACCAATGCTCAATGCTCATAGTTCATTGGTGCAATCTCCATATTCTACTGCCCGGAGAGCTCTTTAATCGAAGATCGCTATCCAACATTACGATAGCTCGTATTATTGCAACGGTTTTGTTTTCAAATACATCTCACAGTGTTACGCAATTGAAAATCTTTCTACATTTCATCAAAAAGTAAATCTTTAAACCTCGCGAATATAATTGTAATTCACGTTAATGTATAAGCATAATAATGTTGAAATCCTCATTCGAGTTCGTAGCTGCTAATAAAATTAAACTTTCTAAATAGGTAATAAAGCATCTTGTAATTGTAACTCATACAGTTCAATTTAATGATTCATTAACGTTTAAAGTCTCTCAATTATATTTTCTCACGCTTGAATATCCTCAGGTACTTAAAAAAATCCTCAAGAGATTAAATGCTAGTCTTCATTTGTAGTCGATCTCGAGAAATAATTACTTGCAGTTCAAGTCTCCACCTTCGAGACTCCAGACTGCTATATTCCGCACATTGCTCGATTCTGCTTTTACATATTTACTATTACAGAACTCGTGTACCGTATGCGGCCACTCATTATGTGATTAAGCTAGATGTAAATTATGCCAGACGAGGAGCGAAGTATCAACCTGCAGTGAGTAGATAGGTGTGCCAACAGGTCGACGCATGTGATCATGTTGCAGAAAACGGAGTTTAATTCACTCGGATATTAAAATCGATATTAGCGGTACAGACAAAATAATCTATTAGACCACTCTTCCATAAAACAAAGCAAGCGACATGACTACACATTTTCAATTCAGAGTCGAGTAATCATATATAATTTACATTACCCTTGTTGCAGAGAATCATCATCAAGAATCATCATCATAATCACTTACCTGAAACAGTGAACATAATATAATTAGTACTTGTGTATTTCTGCATTTTCTACAAAAAGGGAATTAATTTTATGCGTTGAAAAGTAATGTATAGCTAATTAATTACTTTATGCTAGGTTTAATCCTGCATAAAAAGCATCCATCCAATTAAAGTCTGCAGCTCAATTATTGTCCCCATTTGGGGACAATAATTGAGTCTGTGTAAATAACTTTCCCAGGATTAATGATCTTTTCAATCTAAAATAATAAATAATAATTAAGATAAAGAATAACATGACAAAAGAATAAAGCACCTCATTATTTCTCATCCCAGTGGCGATTTACCTTGTCTTCACCAGTTTTACACGATTAGGCAGAGAGATTTCAATGGTGCCTTTTACATTATTTTTTCGGGACGATGGAATGAAGACGAAAGGGGAGAAATAAAAGCTAAAAGTGAGTGCCCTTGCCCACGCAAACTGGTCAAGGAAGAATACGATTTAATTCACGATAGACTTTTTACTACCAGGACCGTAATCATGCATAGGACAAGCTGATGTATCGTGCCCTAAAGCCTTGTGTATGTAGCTTAATTACAGAGGCTGAATCTCCAGCGGTCGTTGCCGTTCTACAATCATCGAAAGTTTGAGTAAGGTCTTCGACGTGAAAGTGAAAAAAGTTGGATATCCCTTCCGGCCGGGTCGTTCCCCTGGAAGAGTCACGAAACAGGACATTTTTTATTTTATTTTACCCTTGTAACTGTTCCAATTAAACTGAAATGCCCTGACAATGTTGCAGTTTTTTTATACCTATATTTTATTCATTTTATTCTTCTAACTTTTTGTTGAGAATTCAATTTGAGAAGATATCAAATATTATTTTCAACCAGTCTTTATTATCGAACCACTTAGATTTGATTGTAATAAAATTTGCATTGTCATCATCATAATAAGTTAATTACGGATGCCTGTCGTGATAGGCCTTTGTGTATCGAAAATCGATATATCCCGGAGATTGTTGTGCACGCGAGCAAATGGCAGTACACAAACCAGCATATATTCCTGTATGGAGTAAGTCATTTACTGCATTACCTTTAATAAATGTCTCCGCGTGTATGTTTTACTCTTACTAATTCCCATCGAAAGTCAATGTAACTACTATTGCTGTATAAACGGATGTATCGTGCGAGGCACGCGGAGGAGAAAAGACCTCTCGGTATCTATATGAAATAAGAAGTTGTGCAGCATCTCCAGTCACTGGCTTTACAGTTAACTGGCGACTATTACGATGCGACGAGAGTAAATTATTAATGTACTACAACATGAAGACAGCCACCCGATTTTCACTCCTATCTTTCTTTTATTTTATACTATTTGCCAATTTGCGCTCCTACTTTCAAGATCCACGAGCTGTCAGCATTTATGCATAATTTCAAACATTTAGAGAGATCTACGAGGGAAAAGAGGAAAAAATAGGCAAATATTTAATATGGATGGCGTCTTCGTAACGGAACGCTCAAGATTGAAACGACTTCGTAATACTTCCGTAATCGAGATAGGAATTGGAATAATTAGAGGGGTTTGATCAAATTCACGAGGCATATAAAGTACGATTTTTCAATAGCTATAACTGCATATCGAGTCAAGGCCTCCAAACTACTATTTGTTGAAAATTCACCCTATTTCTCCTGCGAAGCCTGGCAAGCAGATTGTTCAACATCAAATACTGACAAAAAAATGCAACTCCCATTTAGAACTAAATTATGCTAATTTGAAATGGCAACAAGGAGAAATCCGGTTTAGGCTGCAATAAATTGCAGGATTAAATCGCATTTAAATTAAAGTATTGTGAACAAAAGCTTGGATTCCGGAAATGCAAGGAGTGTGCAAGCGCGTGAAATTTCCACGCCATAGGATCTAGAAAGTTGTGCTAGGGGTTAAAGAGTTCAGTTCATAAAAAAGCGAGATGAGAGCTTAAAAACTTTTAATTGTATATGACCCAAATGCACATAGTATTCTGTGTCAGGGGGCCCATCAGGCAAAGGTATATTAGTCTGTTGTGGGACTCAGACATCTAGAACGTCTCGGGAGATTTAGAGTGCCGCTTATATCAGTTTAATCGGGGAGCATGATCTCCGCGAAACGCTTCACATTTTAACGAGCCAGATAGAATCATAGCTACGAGGACTTTAAGCTTATTATTTTCCTTTTACACATATTATGAATTTCTGCAGGAACTTCTGAAAGAGAGGATGCTTTTCCATGATTCGAAGCCTTCTTCCTTTCGAGGCGATTATACATATATCATTCACCAATTTACGAGTTGTATAATGTCAATAAACTGGAATCGTTTCGATATCTGGGTGAAAAGTGTCGAAGAAATGGATTAAATGGGATATTTGAAATTATTAGAGACATAAATATTGGAAGAGAAGTAAATGGGACTTTTGCTCAGGGGAATGAAGTTGATTAGATCTTTAATCTTTATTATTTCTATTATTACTATTATTAATATTGTTATTGTTATTCGTTGGCGAGACTTCTTTTCCTAAAGATAGAGAAAAGAAAAAGGGTTTAGCGAAAGATCCATTTGGGAGCCTAAGGCTACAGCAATTTTCAGCTTGAGGACTTCTACTCTTCATGCAATAGTTTTGAAAGTAAGAGGTATACACGAAGCAGCCCTATCTAATGCTAGTGCAGTACACGGAATTTTATCGCTAATTTGGAGAAAGTACGAAGCAGAAACGGATGTCTGACATCGGCGTTGAATGGAACATAATAGAACAGAATAGAACAGTAGGAGTACGCTGCCAAGGATTTATCAGGGAGATGACACAGTGTTGCGATAAGAGAATACACAAAGGAGCAACGTACTCGTTAGTTCCGTTTAGATGAACTTATATCCTTCAAGGCTGCTTTTCTCTTGAGAAAATGTTGTCACAACCTCTTCGCTGTTGAGGACTTTGTCCATGTGAACTTGACGACACTTCTCTGCGCTCTCTTGTTCTCTTACGCGGAGCCCTGTGGGAATTTTCATTAAAAATCCGACAGACAATTGCTTTTTTACTACTACTAGATTTGTACAGAGGAAACATGTGTTGTAATCTAAAGTCTTTTGAGTGACGCAAATTGCTTCATTTTCAGCTTGCTAACACTGTATATATTACTAGATAATTTTTTAATGGTAGGAAAGTAGATAAAAAGAAGTAGAGTATACAAACAGATAATGTGGAAAGATTAAGCAAGAATAAAAGAGGCGAAAATAAAAAAAGGCAAACTGAGAAAAAGAGGGAGAACAAGGTGCAATTTACATGAATTTAAATATGAATAAGATGCTAAAAAGAAGTGAGAAATATTGCCACTTAATTTTTGTATGGAAAAAAAATGGTGAGCAGTACTGTTTTTTGCCAATCTTTTGTCCATTATAAGCCTTCATGTTAATTTGAATTTCATTATGTAGTTAATGTAGTGATTAATTTTCATTTGTAGAAAATAACATGTCCGATTCCTTTGTAAAGGAAGAAGCAGACATCAAATCACTGCATAATATAATGTCTATTTCCCTTCAACATTTATTCCGCAAGTATTGTATCATATCCATGAAGAAAAGTTGTAAGCCCATGATTCATCGCGTGCATCCGGAGATTCTTCAGATCGTTGACTCTTTATTCATGGAATGTTAATGATAGCAACGGAGGGAGCAATCCCCGATTTATGCGTTGCATTTTTTTCTTGTTTGGGCCGATTCGAGTCCCTGGAAGAAAGAAGAGAGAAAAGGGAACCTGAGCAAGTACAAAGCTTAAGGGATTAAAGAAAACCTGAGGGAGATAAACTTGCCAAAAAGATAATAAACCCAGCATCTTTTCATTCTATTTGCCACAATTTATCTACTCTAATACGCATTAGTTTTTGGAAAATATGAGGATAATTCATTTTGTTATGGTTCATGTTGGTTTATTTCCAGTATTAACAATCGAACTTTCTAAAATACGAAATATATTTGCTCTTTATCCAGCGATCAATGGCGTCACGGTCACGTCCCGTTGTGGACTATCATCTGAGTAAGCATAACCAGCCATTAAGCGGAAGCATAACTGCTGCACGCAGAATGGCTATCATAAACGGTAATTACGATGATAGATGTCATATAAAAATTGCAATTCGAGAGGTACGATCTGTTTAGATCCGCATTTGCACGGATAGGAAGTTCGCTAATTAGCAATGGCCAAAGCAATTACGTTAATTACGTAAAACGTCTTGGTGTTAATTATCAAATCATATAATCGATAGTATATAAAATCCGAATTTTATCTATGTGTGTATGTTGTTATGATGCCATAGGAGCATCAATGCAGATAATCAGTGTGATGAATATAAATTACAATTCATGCGACATATATGCGAATGGTAATTATGTAAAACATCTTTTATGGAGGGAATCTCTACAACAATCCAGTTTATTCATAGCTTGCAAAATCGGATACAAGAGAAGACAAGACTATAGTCTGGCTTACGTCTCGCCATTGAGAATTTCATAGATTACGGATAACGTCTTCCTTACTGGAGAACTAAACCGTATCTCCCTCGTGCTTTAAATATCCATTCAAATCCAAGACCTATACATTCTTCCTCCTGCAGACATCTTGGAAAGTATATCAAAGTGATGTTATGTTTTTTCTTTGGAAAGTTTTAAACGAATCTGGATTAAAAAGCCCTTTAAAGATTATACTTATGTTCTTGAGCATTATGTTATGTTCTTATATAGTGCATGAGAAGTGAAATGTTTTGATTTGGGATAATCTTGATCCTCGTTCTTGTTGAGCCGATTGCAATCATTGATTATCATAATCGAGACACATCTTCATCTCGGTGTCTCGTTTTCGACGACCTTAGTCTCATTCTGAATATCACGTGTAAGCCCCAGTCGATCAGACACACAGCAGCCTCCGAGTACGTGCTTCACTCAAGTGGAGGTACTAGCTCTCTTCAATGAATCGCGAGAAGGATTCAAATTCAATTTGCATGAGACGTGGGTAAACCTGCTTACCATCGAAAGCCAAGTTAAGATACCGTCGCGAATGACAATGCAAGTGAAATCCCCATGCACCTGTTTCTATAAATGGCACCAACACGAAAAGACGTCTGACTCGTGCGAAATTGTTTATGCGATTCAAACACTGTAAATAGCTTTCTAACGATTCTCTTACATCTATTAATAAATGGTAAGATTAAGAACAGTGAGATAGTTTTGGAATAAACGAAAAGCATGGAAGAAAAGAAAGATCTGCATAGAGCTGATGAAAAATGTGATGGAAGATGAAAAATAAAAAGTGGGTAAGAAACAAAAGTGAAGAAGGGAGAAAATAAATTACATACTACATTAACAAGCGCAAGAAGAAGAAGAACAGGTACTTATATTAGAAGAATCGCGGAGAAGAAAAAGAAGAAAGGGTGGATTTATCTCCCTAAAAGATGATTTATTTTAATTAATGCTCAAGTAATTGGTATAAAAAAGAGATCTGAAAATTATTTAGCGGTTCGAATTATTCACCTACATATGTACTGCATTTTCAAAATACGCAGACAACATAGACAACAATTTATAGCTGACGCCCACTTTATGTCTGAATACAACTTGATGCATATGCACAAACACTGTCAGCGAAAGTATATTGGAGAGACGACAATCCTTTCTGTTGAACAGAAATGATTCAGTGCCTTCCTAATGATTCACGGTATGGGATAATGGTACCCTGCAGACAAGGATCTCACTTTGTTCAAGGTGAAAAGTTCACAGGTGAACGAGCACTTGTCCAGAAGAAATGGCTTCTGGAAAATCACATGTTTGCACCTTTGACTTTCCTCGCCACAAGAATATTTTGAGACAATACATGTTTTTGATACATGTTTTTAAGAATACCGGATATTAAAATCAGAAGCACGAAGAAATATAGAACCTAAGAACAAAAAAAAACAACTCTTAAATCTCGATTATGCAGGTACATTGAATGAGATATTGACAAGAATTGTTGAGTTTTGAAGAGTATAACTATACGAGGTGAAAAAATTTAATCGAGAAGATATTTTAAGTGCATGTTTCTTGCGTGTGGCTCACAGAAACATGTTCCCGGAAGGTTCTTCGATTACAAGCACTTCTTCTTCTTGTCAGTAGTTCGTAGATATCGATACGAGGGTTTTATAGTATCTGCGATCGCCTAAGATTCCTATATATACCAAACGGCGTACTAGGAAGAAGGTGCTGGTAATTTTCCGAGGCCCGAGGCTGCCTTTTGTTTGTTCTCTTCAGCGACTGCTCTCATCAGTTCTTGATGATGACCTTAAGAGGTCAGAGCCTGCCTGAAGATCTCGTAATCGTGTCAAGGGCGTCTACGCCACCATGGTACCAGTTAGATAAGACCTCTGAACACGATGAAAGCCAAACACAGAGGACGATCTTCATGCCTTTCACGCTCACCAGGTTTTGCGACATCCGGTGATAAGATCATCAAAGTGATAATTTCACGCCTTGATGTTCATATCTTGCAAAAGCTTCTAAGAATATGACTTTTAATAAAGGTAACTAAGCAACGAAGTCTCTGAGCAGTCTTGGTTTTCAAGTTTTTGTGCTTCTCTCGTCTTTTTAATAATTTCCTTGCAAAATGCAGGAAGTATGGAAAAAATGTCATAATTTTATTCAAGTACTAGAACAGTTCTCTTCCCTCTTCTCTGTGATAAAGAAGAAAATAATACAATTTTACTCTTGTCATTATACTTATTATTATATACTTATCATTATACTTATTTCCCTCTACTTCGTTCATCAAATTCCGCGAACGAACTGTTCCCATGATTTATTTTTTATTGCCTAATTTAGTCAAGCAATAAAAATCTCTTCTTGTTTATTATTATCGATTCTTATCCTTTTCACACCTATCTCTTTTTGATCGTTTCCTTTCCTTCTATCTGCAGGCGGAAATTTCTAAAGTTTGCTTGTAGATCATTGAGTTCGAGAGATCCTTGATCTAAGAAGGTCGACAGAATGTCATGAGATGGAACGATGGAAAAGCTAGGAAAATCCAAGATGCGCAGTCGAAATGAAAGAGAGGATATTTGAATGAGTAATTGGTCAGATTAGATTCTAAGCACAGCAGTTTTGCCCGGTTAGAAATCTTAGACTTGCCATTTAGAGCAGCCTACATCCCGGTCTGGTCACTTGTTTTAAATTTATGGCGTTGACTATGACAGATAGAAAGGGGTTGCCTTCGTGACAAACGATACGTTTTAAGCGTGTCGTGCGACGTTACGACTTCGATAGATCGGTACCACTCCCGTAGGTATTATGTTGCTTTTGCCATATTACATGAAATTGCGATTTCCGGAACGTGTGTCACTTGCAGAAATTGAGATGTTAACTGCCTTCGAATCATGGAGATGAAATATTTCTTGAGATTCATGAATCATGTTATATGCATACTGAGAAAAAATAATTCATGTTGGATACAAACTGCAATTCTAGAAGCCACTTCCTTTTCTAAGGAATAACAAGATCAAATCCACAAATATTTGTTAAATGACTTGAGATTAAGTATTTAAAAATGAAGGAATCTTTCTAACGTCAACGAATCTAACGCATTATCGTGAATAATTAACATCTCGTTTAAAAACGTCTGCGAGCCACTCGATGTCTCTGCCAAGTGAAAATCGAGACGCTGTACGTGAGCTTATATTTTCTCCTTACTCTCTAGAAACTCTGAATGAATCGATAATTAACGAATTACTTTTAATTTTTATCACGCGATCACGTCTGAATCAAGAGTGACATTAATTCAAAAGTTCCTTAAAAATTGCATTTTTATTCGGTTAAATTTAAGTCACTTTCTTCTAAGATAGTTAGCTTTCATCAGAGAAAATGTTGATACAAAATTAGTTTCTAAGATTGTTCAATATTCATGGTTATTCAGCTAATCCAGTTATAGCTTCCTTCTTCTTATGATGTTTAACTGCAGGTGTGTGGAGTAAAAATAAATAATTTGCTTTCATATTGTCAGCACACGTGCAGTAGACGTGCGTAAGTGGGTCACTTTTACCCCCCTAGCGTGATCACGTTCAGGATCACAAGGTGATCTTCAGGCAAGTGATGCTGGGCAGTTCCTATTCAGCACGAGTGTACCTTTCATGTAATCTTATCGCTCTGCACATATTATGGCAGACTTACCTTCACAGGTAAGTCTTAACAGGTCGCGACTTCAATTTTACGATGCTTCAAAATGCTTTTTTTATCTCCATGTAAGATTACTATTTCATTACTTCTATTAATCGAAATGCTCTTTTTTATATAAAACAGTAGTGATTGCGTAAATATAAGTATATGTTTTATCGATACTTTATTAGCACTCTGTTAATTTTGAACGTTTTCTGAATTTAATTCTGCTGGATTTCGATAGAAGACGATATAGACGCTACCAGAATCTGGGAGAAAATCTATTAAAATATTTTATCCCGGAGAGATTGATTTGAAATGGATTCGATCACTAGACACTATCTTTCCATCTGGAAGCTTATGACGTCAAAGCTTGATATGTTGATTCTAATTCCTAGAGAGGTATAATACAAGAATCGTTGAAGGCGCATTAAATTGCAGAACAGCGCCTTCTTATTAATGTAAAATGGGAAAAACAAATCCTCGAGCAATTTATGTCTATCAATTCTCGCCAACGGCAAAAATATTTCCAGTTTTGAGTCACATAATGACAGCAGAAGCTTTTCCGTGATTATAGGGATTATGACATATTAATACGAGAAAGAGATGGATAAATTACAGATGAACATTGTACAAATTCTTGATTTCGAAATAACTTTCCAAAACACTAAGTTCAATACTGATGCTCTTGATAGTTTAAAGTACATTGAAACTTCTTTATTTATATAATTATTTTAATAAACTCAAGAGTAGATAAAAAGTACAGATCTTATAACTGAATAGCTCTATAAATAGTAAAGTTGTGACAGCAAGTCCTTTAAGTATAGGGTTGTTATTCGCTAATAAGCATATCAGAAATCACTTAACTCGATTCAATACTGACCATTCAATCGGACAAGGTGATAACCGCTGGGAACAGTTCTCTGCAGAAATTTCACGCGAGTTAAAGACCGGTTATGAATTAGTGTCCTCATTCTCATCTATTTTATGCAATCACTAAAACCTCATTTTTAATTCTCATCATCTTAATTAATGATCCTATTTTTATAGTCAATGTTCTTCAACATTGGGAATGCATTAAATGCATAAAACTATTATACTAATTAATTAATAGCTCTTCAACGTCATTGCGCTTAGTAAGGACTAATTGAACCTTTGATAAAGATTTACAGACTCTAATTTAAATTAGCATTTTCAGATCGAAGCTACATTTATAAGATTTATTCGGATTCGGAAGCGTGTGAATTCCAGACTCATCGACTTCAAGTTAACGGTGTAGAACAATTTTTTATAAGAGCATGATCTGATCGAAGTGCGGAACCGAGTAATAGATTTATTGAGATCGTCACTAAGGCCTGTAAAAGGTGTGATTTTATGTGAATCATGCAACGGTTCAATGATTAAACTCTAATCATTGAGATACATACAAAAAAGAATCAATTTTGTTTTTTTCATTAGCCAGAATCGCGATACATAATAAGATAAATACCAATTAAAATAGCGTAAAAATATACTTTGTTTAGAGTACCTGCTAAAGCTGTTTTGATAATAATCGGCTTTGTTATGCTGAATTTTTTTCCTAATGTAAACGAATCAAGATCATTAATCGAAATAGCAAATGGAATAAATGGTGGATTGATAAATTGATTACATTGATGTGATTTTGATCAATAACAGTCGAAAGTATAAGGCGTTAAATGAATTTGAGAATTATTAAGAACAAAATAAAAAATTTTAAACTCAGACGACTTTCATTAACCGAGACAAGCAAGGACTTTTCTTTACTATAGATAAATTCTTAATTGATATTGTTTGGTATGACGGCCCCCATCCGAGTACAACCGAGCCAAACGAAGCTTAACTTTCGTGATCGAATAGGAAACCTTTAACAATTTCATACGTTCAAGGGACACACTTGACACTAATTTGACGATTTTTAAACTTAACTCTTGTAGATTTAAATTAAAAGACTTCCCAATAGAGTATTGAAAAAATTTCATGATTATCCACAAAGCGAAATCAATTTAATGTATCTGTGATCTCATTTCTTGAATATTATAATATCGATTTTCAGATCATAAACGATATTAACTTCCTCCAATTAAAAATAAGAATGTAAAAATATAAATGCTATATCTAGGTTTATAGTTACAATAAAGTGTGCATGATTGATTCTTTCTGCGGATTGAATTTCTCATTATGACATAAAAAATGTGAAGAATAGTCCTAGGAAGAAATAAGATCTTTAGCTGATAAAATATTTATTTTTATGTGTATTCCTTTCTTCAATAATCGTGTAGGTATATGATTAGAAAACAATGGATCTATCTTTAGATCAAAATGAAGATTTAATCAATTCATCGTCTGCCTTCAAGTTATAATTTCAACATTTCAGGGGCAGGGATGCATTCGAGAACTTTCTCTCGGTGGGATGGAGTTGCGAATTGAATTTGCTTTTATCAAAGAGGAAACCTTGGGGTATTAGAAACTTTCTAAGTCCTCCGAGGGGTATTAAATGTTATCCGATCGTTTATGTTTCTAAGGAAATTAGAGAAATTCCTCTGGGATAAGTGACGAATCAAACCTTAATGAAATTTGCTGCTCAATTAATTCCAATGTTAGGTATATTAATCCAGTGGATATGATTTGATCAACAAGCTGATAAAATGTTAATATTCTGGTTATTTCGTATTTTAAACGCAAAAAGTCTAACAATGGATTTTTCTTTGTATAAAATCACCAACAAAGAAACTAGAGATTCTTTTCTTACTTTTTTCTGCAAGGAATAGACGCATGCCTTTCAAAGAAAGCATAATTGGAAAAAATGTAAACGATTCCTATTCAGCAACTATAATTGTGATTTGTGAGTCATTCACACCTTGAGTACACACTTGAGAATGTGTCATTAGCATGGATGCGATCAGGTGCGCGACTAATCAGTGAAAGTGCAGACAATCTCAGGAAGCTGCAAGTTTTGAGGACAGTGCATTATAACTTTATATATACGTGCAGCCGATTTAGAAGAAAGCAACTGAAATCCATTAATCATTCTACAGAGCACTTTATATTTATGTCTCAATCTCTCTTTAGTTTCATTTATTACATTCGCATGAGCAATTCTCCTTTGGTATCGCATTTCAAACATTTCTTATGATTACTCCGATTAAGACTAATGACATTTTTGCAAAAAAAACTATCACTATTATCAATTCTGTTAATTCCCGAGTAACGCGAAAATTATTGAATATATCATTTTATATAGAGATGAGATATTTTATTACAGATATTTCTCGTATATTTTCTGAAGAATGTTAACACTTTTTTCGATTCGAGGAGAATGTAATGAACAATTTCTAGAAGTGGGTAATTATATTGATATGGGGGAATGAGGTAAGCAATTATTTTACTTAAATGGTTTAAATATTTGCTGCTAAACGGTTAGTTGGCCTCTCGCTTGCTTGCTCAAAGTTATTAGCATCTTAATCTCGATAATATTGCGGTCTACGAGCTCCCGTCCGTCTATTCTCCATTAGAGAAATGTGGGTTACGTTTCTTTTGTCTCCTCCTAGTCACCCACTTCTACATCTCTGTGATTCTCTCTATAGTGTAACGCATCATGCGCGTCGGAATAGAGAGGGAAGTTTAGTAAAAGAGTCCTCACACTTGAAATACCACTATGCTAATTTATTTGCCACTTATTTGCAATTTTAGCGGAGAGTTTAGAACTTCTATTCATTATTTTACTATTTGTCAAGGAATTTACGATCTTTACTCAAATCTGATGTAGTATCAACACCTCTTGCTGTGATTCATCCTTTTGAATGGAAGTCAAACCTGTGGATCCAAGGTGTACGAAAATTTCACTTTGTGATTCATTCTCATTACGCATTTAGTATACAAAATTTTCCAAGACATGTTATCGATTTTTTATATAAAGAAACTCTAAAAAGTGAAAAAATTGAACTAATTTAGATTCAGAGTGAATTAACAAAAGAAACATGTATAAGATGAGAACTAATAAAATTAATTTATGAAACAATTTAGCCGGTCTATTGAAATATGCCCTGGTATGAAATATCAGTTGAGGTCATTGTTTGCCACTTAAAAAATTGGATCACGTTAGCGGAAGAGTATCATAAAAAACTTTCACCGTAATAGATTTTATATTACGAAAGGGAACTTTCGCTAGCAGATCTAATATCTTCCTTTAAAAATGATTGAAGTGAATATAAAATATTGTCCCCCCAACCGCTACCTCTATAAATAAATATAATATATTCCTAGCTTTCTTTCTATTTGAAGAAAAAGAATCTGACGTCCAAATATGTTGGTAGTTTCTTAATAAGAAACCACAAACGATTGCACTCGGATTAAAAAATTAAATGATCTTCCAGAAGATTTTTAATAATGGTTTCATTCAATAAACGAGAGCGTTCTTATAAAACCAATGCTCACCAGTTTAACGAAGACAGTTTCCAGGTTTAATCAGCCTTCGTTCATATTCTACTCTTCCACTGGTGTCGGCAATTTTCCGGATTCCCAATTCACTTAAGTACACGAACAGCAAGTCACACTTAAAAGAATCTCCAGGGATCCTCCACTCTTCAGCACTTCTACTTTCGAGCTAGCCCCCGAGAAGACACTATTCCTCGCATGGTTCACACTTCGCGCAAAAACTAATTCCCCAACATGATCATTTCACTCCTTAATCATGAAGACACTTTGATTACTTCCACATTTACTGTCAGAAATGAAGATTAATTTCTCCAAGGCTGCTTCATTTTACGGAAGAGGCTGAGGGCAGTTAAGATGTTTGGAGTTTGATATCGATCAGACTCATGATCCTGCGTCTGATGCACAACAGGTGGTTCTGACTCAAGTGGTTCTATCTCAATTCTCTCAATTGGTGCGCTCCTATGTGTCCAATCAGATTATACCTTTCGATTATGATAATTAAAGCTAGGATCCTAAAACCAACACTGATGATTTGATGAATTGTTATCTGCTGACTTGACTTGATATCTCCTTGATTTGATGTCTCCCTAATTTGATGTCTCCTTGATTGAAATCTGGATAAATTGAAGAGTCTTCCTCAATTGGGGCAGTTTTTGAAGACCTAGGAAGTGTCTTTCCAGTCTTTGCTTCTACGAGTTCATCCTTTGATCCTAAAAGTTCTCCCCTTGATGACGCTGATGGATCTCCTCTCTTTAATCCTGAAGGGTCTCCCTTTGATCCTAGAAGTTTCGGGTTTGCGAGGAAAGTTTGGGAGGAACGTCCTGTACGAAGAGGTGAGGATTTTGAACTGCGGAGGACCCTCGAGCAAAACCGCGCCACGCTGCATTCGAGCGTACAAGACACACGTCGGAGTACGAAGTGCTTCCTATATCTGATAGAGTCAAGAAGAGGGGGTTCTTCTTCTTCGTGGAGTGTACACTTCGTCTGAGGGAAGAGCAGCGGGAAGAGAGAAAGAGAGGAAGAGGGAGATAGAAGCGACGCAAGTTGGAAGTATACCAGTACCAGTGCACCAGTACGGTCCCTCTCTTTGGACGACGAAGTGGGTCGACTCTTCTCAACTCTTCTCTTGGAGAACATTGCGAGCCCGCGAGGCCGACGGCCTTCTGGCTACCTGGGCTTCTTTCTTTCCTCCTTCCTTTTTTCTCTTTCCTTCTAGTCCTGCCACTTGATTCTGCAGTTACGCTCACTGGGGTTCCATCCTGATATTCCAGCGCCCCTCGGAATCAGGGAAACAAGTTCGATCCTCTGGAGAACGATCTCAACTAATCCGCCTCGCGGGACTCGTTTCAGGGAGACCGGAGACCAGCTGACTATCAGAACTCCTGCTTTTCAAGCCAAGAAAGAGAAAAGAAAAGATTTTGAAGATCATGACTCTATGGTTGCCGATCCATTCATGAGAAATCAATGAATGTCACAAACTTAAAGTTAAAGCTCCTAATCATAGGTTGTATCAACTGATAGAGATGATTTATGGAAGCCTGTCAAAATTTGATGATTGCCATCATTCGAACCGATCTATATCCTCTTGAGGCTAAAAATTCTCAATTGCTTCGAATATTGTCTTAGACATAGATAGATAGTACCAATTCGTTAATAGCAAGGTCCAAAACATTTCGTGGTACAACATTATTTGTGGTACTTAACATGAGAATGAACTGTACTGATGCAAACAGTTATATGTATAATGAATGTACTAACAATAAAGAACTGTTTATCATGAAGATAAACTGTCAATAAATATATGCATAGATGAGAGACAGATAAAATTTAAGTGCCCTCTCCTTGTCGACTGATCAATTATCTGGCTATAAACAACTTATTCATAACCGATTAGAACATGTCATTTCCATTAGGTAGCTCATTAATATAAAGAAAAGATCAGTTTGTTAATTATTCATATAAAAACATCAGTCTGCTACGATGTACAACATGTTACACGCATCTATAATTGCATACATCATGTAGCTGCTATATTGCGTGTAATAAAAGATCGATTATGAGATCGTGATAATGATTTGTTTATCCTCCTTGATTCCCTCAATTCATATGATCGAAACTAGTCACTTTATAAGTTTTTGGCATAATTTTTTGGCTGAATGGTGTCAGTATTTATGCATGCACCTAGATATAAGGCATAAGGAGACTCAGGACAGTATCTTGAGTCTGAAGTCCCGAGTCGGAGTCCAGAAAGAACAGCCACAGGTGTACAATTATTATACAGGTGTATATTGTATTAAACCTATAATTTACTTTACCGTAACAAGTCTTCTCTCTTGGCTTCGGGCGTTAATTAGAAATTGATATCAATCAAAGTGAGTTTTGATTATTATTCAATTTGACGTTACTCTTGCGACGGCAACTTGAACTATCAAACTATCAAATCGCCTCAGGACAAAATGAATGCAATGTGCAATTTCAGCCCACACGGTTTTAATCAATTATGTATTTGTAACGCTCGATGCTCTATAAATAAACGATGCATTGATTTAAATGAGGTGATGGAAAGGAGCAAGTAAGGTAGAGATGGTTTTAGTGGTTTTAGTGGCTTCAGTGGTTTTAGTACTTTTGGTACTTTTAGTTGTTTTAATATAGAGACGAGTCTTTACTTGTCCCAAATAAACCTTTTCTTTGTACGGCTGCTGCGGGAGATGATGGAATACCCAATTTGAAGAGAATCAGTGTCGATTTTGCACGCTGTCAGGCGCAGTGTAAATACAGGGAGTACGTGTCATACAAGAGGAGAAATATCCATGAACCACGAAGAACCGTTTTGTCGGTGCTGAAGCGACGAAAGGTCGGAAATGTTGCTACTCTCACCAGTTTTTGAAGCTCTCGCTCTATTTCACGGATGTAACGAGAACGATATTTTACGCCTCGCTTTGAGAATCCTTAATGAACTTCTTATCAAGTCATAGCAAATTCGTTGTTACCAGGTTGTTACTCGACAAATTTAGCTTGTTGGTGTTGAAGTATTTAATTACTTTTCTTGTTAAAAATAATGTTCAGGTATAGAGTAGATTCTTTGTATGACTTAATCTGCAGAGCCGAAGTAGACCTGCAAAAAATGTATAGTTCTTCCAAAAAAGTGTATAGTTTTGTATTTACATCGACAGTTTAGGCAGGAGCCATTTCAAAAGATTTGAAAAAATACCATTCAACGGAATTTAGATAAAAACGGAGGATTTTAAAAGATATTGAAGAAATTGAAACGAATCCAAACAAAATAAAAAATGAAAGGATTTAAAAACAGTTCAAACAAAATAAAGAATGTGAAAGAATTCAGGAATTGGTACAGTAAATACTTGAATTCAGTATTTCTTATAAACAATTTTACGAAATATATGAATTCAAATTATGTACAATATTATTTTAAAATAAATGTGCAAAAATTGGCTTTTTTAAATTGATCAGTAGAAAAAACAATGCATAGCCAGACACCACATCAATCCCAAAAATTGTGCAGTAGAAAAGGTGGTTCTCAGTCAGACATTAGAGCGTAATTTTCGTTATGTATCACAATTATTAAAAAACCTTGTAATCTGTTTAAAATTGCTATCTATATAAACGTAAATATTTGTGGTGAAATAATAATATATGAAACCCCAAAGAGTGAAAGGTTCCTGCGATATTTAATTGGAAGACATGAACTGAAATCTAATTTTACAAATACCATAGTATTGATTCTATGATTTTCGAATCCCTTGTGAAAAATTAATGAGTTTATAAATTTATAATTCCATCACCAGTACGTCATTTATATTTCCTCCTCATAAATCAATGGAATGATTACACGGAAGAATGGAAGCAAAATAGCAAAATGGAAGTAAAATCTAATTAAAATACTTTTCCTTTATATATCCGAATTAAACAATCGGATGATTATACAGTTAAGTGGCTTTAATGAGTCAAATGTCCTTGGAAGGAACCACTTACTGAGGTAATTATTAAATTATTGAAAAGGCAAGCTTTCATTTTCAAAAACTTTGTATGCAATTCATTGTTTACCTTTTATATGAGGAGGATGTTCTCTTGAATGAACTGCGAGGCTCGACAGCACTTATGTCAATTAATTAAGAACATCTCGATGTATGTATATATGTATATTAACTAAGCAAGCTAATTGCAGATGCGTGAGGTGAGGTATGATGTACCAGATACCGAGGGGGTAATACGAGTCTTGCGTGGTTCTTGGCACTATAGTTATATTGTATTTAGACTGGAAACTCATACAAATGCCTGATGAAACTGAGATTTTTGTAGGAAAGAAAACGGGTTATTAGATCGCTCGATTTAATTATTTTCATTCCCAATCAGAGACTTCCGATTTATGAATGGCATTCTCATGAATCACGAAAGTGTTTTCCCCGTAAGTTCAATGATCTTTATTCAAATATTTTTAAAAATAACTCCCCAAAAACAATTTAAATACAACAAACATTTGTAATCACGCATGTTATGTTTTTTTTTTTTATTTTTACAAAACAGTCTTCTTCTACAGTTTTGATGTCCCCTCTAATTAGATACTATAAATGATTCGACATCTTAAAGACTTATAATTGATCGTTCATGTAATTAGTAGTGTTTACAGTAGGCATTATAATTTTTGTATACAATGGAAAGGTTTTGCATAATTGATTCGTAATTAATGATACGGAGTAATAGTGATTAATGATTTTGTTTGAGAATTTTCGCATAGTAGACCGTTATAATGCATATTTTAGGTATCTCGGTCGATATAAGCTTCAGATACAAAGAGGATAAGCAAATAAGAGTACACAGAAAACCCATCTCGCTATAAATCGATTTGGTTTGGAAGAAAGTCGAAAGTCAAGCTTGACTTCCCACTGAGACTTCGTCCTCGAGGTTAGCCTGCTTTTGAGTGTGGACAGGTGCAATTTTCGCGGGGCAATGCACCAGTTAACATCCGAGAAAGGAAATCCAATTCGCGTTGTAAATATACAGTGCATTATGTCGTCCATTGCCATTATCTCTTCAATGTCCAATGTCCATCTTAAGTCCTCTTAATGCTATTCATTGTTTTTGCCGAAAGAACAGCGTCTGCACTTGTTATAAAAATGATTTATCGAACACCGACATTGTTTTGAGATTTATATTCCTATTAATGTTCAGATTCAGGAAAATAAAAAAGTAAAGAGGCAGGATAAATGGTAGAAAGGTAAAAAGTGGAGAAATTACATAGGAGGCAAGAGAAAGATTCAAAGATGGAAATGGGGAGAATGATTGAAGAGAAAGAACAAACTTGCCAGACAAACGGAAGAGGAGAGAATGAGACTTTCTGTCGGCGAACGTTTTTTCTCAGCGATTTCCACTGCGTTCAAATAAACACCTGTTCAAGGCGCTGACCTCGTTACCTCATCGCGAGAAGTAAGTCATTAGAATACAGGTACACGGGATCCTACGATCTCTTCACGAACCAACGAAAGGGAATTCACGATTCTATCTAACGGGCAGTACCGGGAAACGCCCTTGAAATGAAAAAAAGAAGCAATTTAAAAACGTAATTTCAATCTTTCGGGTTTCTTCTTAGCAGACTGCATAAGTGTAATTCTTGGGTAGAGAGGTATTTTAAAAGAATGTGGACAAGCACTCCTTTAAGTTGCTGATTAAATTTATTGCCTCTAATTTTTCTTCAGATTTCTCATTATTTTCAATTGAGTATCTTTAATAGAGCAGTTTAAATAATAGTGGAATATATGTTAATAGTTAACACTTCAATGCGGAAGGCATTAATGAAGAGCAGTGTACATTCAATTAGAGACTAAAACAAAATTGTTTCTACATTGTTTAGAGAAATTCTGCTCGTATTTTCGTAAAGGAGGAAATTTACAAATTTATATTAATACACAAATGCTGAAAGCAAACCTCAGAAAGCAAATAATGTATAAGAAGTCTTCAGGGACTTCAGGCGTGAAGAATTATTAATGACAATTGCATGATATACTGTAATTACTCTTCAGCAAAATTTGACTTATAGTTCTGAAGAAAAAGAAAAAGAAAAACAGCATCCAGGATTGGGTACCTATTATTTATTTGAAATGCGGACCTCTAATATCAAGCGAAAGGTAAGTCGTGCGAGCTACTTTACCAGGGATGAATCCGCCTTAAATCTTAATCTTTTCCTAAGTCAATAACTGTCTAGTTTACAATTAGAAGCAACCTCAATATCAGATATTAATTGCGATGACGATAATCATTATTTATGAGATCTTAATTGAAGTTTAGTTTCTATTCAAAATTCGCCATATCATTACCGTAATAAGATTATCACGTTAATACAATACTATTAAATCAAAAGGATTCAATACTACAGAAGTTAATTGCAAAACGTATAGAATTCATAAAGAGAAATCTGAACAATCACTTTGTGCGCAAATCTCAGGTTTGACAGTTTCTAAGCAAAAATAACGTTATGAGAACAGATGTTCTACTTACAAAATGTAAATTTAAGTAATTCATATGAAAGATTAAAGCACTTAATGTTTAATTGTACGAAGAGTAAATTATACTGAGAAGAACGTTGACAAAACTCATTAAAAATCCCGCTTAATTTGCTAAAATAAATCATTTTTAATCATGCCAAAATATTTTCAAAGCCTAGTTCAAGATTTGTCGACATGGATTTATGAAAATGTGTCGAAAACCTTCTTCGTGACCACTAAAATGAGTATCAAGAATTTCAGTAAACTTCTAAATCAACAAGGTGGCAAACATTGCAATAAATAATCTGGGCAGGTTGATCGTCACACTGATCGTTCCGTGCTTGTTTCACACGATAGAAGATCGCCACGCGATCAGAAAGGATCCTGACATACACGCGAATTTACACCTGAATATGCAGTATATTTCCACGGACTCGTAATATATTTCCACTAAATTGCACGAAAGACTAGGCAACCACCATTTAACTGGTTTGACCCTTGTAACCCACCAGGCGAGACTTATGGGTTCAGTTCAAACGATTCATCTTCTTTTAACCCGAGAGTTACAAGTGGAGAACATCTTGTTCCAGAAAAATAAGTCCCATGCAATTATAACAAATTGTATAGAAAAATATAATGCTACTTTATTTCAACTTTTGATCAAGTTACTGATGTTTCAAAGTAAATTAGCAACTCATCTTTTGAAATTGTATCTTTTATTTCACTCAGATTTCGAGAGTGAAGTGGAACAGAGATTTAGGATTTCTTCTCTCTTCGCGAGAATCAACAAAATTGCGGGTTTGGTTCGCCAGGTCGTTAATTGTGCCTCGTTAAGGTCTTTATAAGAATAAAAAATTGGAACAAGCGCATCTCGAGAACGAAAGTTGAGAGTGTGTTTGCGTGTGGTTAAATTCATATTGCATGCTCGATTTTTATGGTTCCTTGAAAGTGTAAGAAAAATGGTGTTTAAGGCTCTTAAGGAAAGAATGCCACAATTATGTGACACTGTACCTTTTATTTTCGTTTCTTTTTGCTTATACACTTTTTTTTATATGATTAAGTTCAATATTCCAAAACATTGACTTCTACTATTAAAATTACACAACATCCGAATAAATCAGAAAATCATCGAAGAAAAATGTAGAAAGAAAGAGTAAAATCGCGATACATATATATGTATAGATTTAATTAAAATTTTAATACAAATGTCAAGTTGTTCTTTATATATATTGTTGATCTAATCTTCAACCCAGCTGTCACTGAGACATGATAATTAATGAAAGACCAAGCCGGCTTCTCCAGACAACATGGCATTGCTGCAGGCAATCAAAAAGAGAGAGTTGGTAGCTGATCGCGTTGCTGGCACGAGTTTTATAATAAATTCAATTCGTTATCGAAATGAGCCGTTGTCTCTGAGAGGCAATCGTCGCACCTCTTTGCGAGGTGCAAGTGACCCACTTGCTAAAGAACTGGCCTCGAGTTGACCACCAAGAACGATCGTCGTCCTTCCTCCTCTCTATATTTCCGCAGTCCGCGCTAAAGACATCTTCAAGCGCATCTCGATTAAGCCAACCTCAAGGTTTATTACAGAAATATATCTCTTACGACCAATTCGAATTCGCCCTTCTTGTGCGGAAGATCCTCGTTAAAATGAAACTTTAATTGGATACTTTACTCTGAAATTTATTTTATAGGAATATATCCTGAAAAATGTTTTTGTACTTTATGTCACAATTTACTAAACTTTCTTCTTTAACTGTTTCATTTTTATCGTTTTTTCAATTCAGATTTAAGTGCGGAAGTGGCCCAGAAGATCGGAAAGGTATTTTGAATGGATATGGGGATTTTAAAAGCACAAAGTGTATCCCATGTAAAAAAAGTGATGTTACCATACAAAATTGCTGAAATACTAAAGGATTTCATGGTATTTAAAGCAATTTCAAGAAATTTCTTGTGATTTGCAGAACTTAGGGAATTTTATAAGTTCTTGGGCTTTTATAGAATCTAAAGTTATTAAAAAGGGATTGGGTGAGATTTCCTTCGATTTTCAGGATTTCAAAGTATTTAATCTGCATTTAAATGGGTTTAATTTACATTAAAATGATGACATGCGTGAAATATATTTATTTAAATTTAAAACATTCAAAACTGAAGTTTCTCTTTTAGAAGCTTAAGTTGTCTAATTTTGAAGTCTTTGAAATTGTATTTATGAATTTTGATTTGATTTGAATAAATCTTCAACGCATTGAATCTCAGGGTGTCAATTTTTTATCCAAAAGTAGATCAAAGCGCTGCACAATGAAAGGAGGAATATGTGAATGAATTATAGTAATTTTTCAGTTGTTTTCCATTGTGCAACGCTTTTATCAACCAGTGTATTAAAATTTGACATATGCGGCTTCTCCTTTAAAAAAGATCACAAGAAAACAAATAAAAAGATCACATGAAACTCTTTCCTTGCGCATAAAAGAAAATATGTAATATGCACTTCAAGCTGCAAGCATAACGATTTCACGGCATGTCATCGGACGACTAATTGGATAGAATGGACTTCCTAGCGACTATGTGTACCTGAGTGCATTAATTCTTTAAGTAAGTTCGCGAAGGCGTGGGATCAATTAGAGACCTAAGAATTTATCATCGTTGGATCCAATTAAGAAGTAGGAAATGAGAAACTTCCGTTCCGTTCTGGAAATCCGATGACTGCCGGTATATATCGTGCAAATCGTTCGACTCTTGGGCCCCTCACACTGTACTTTATACATTCTTGTATGGTATTATATGTTTATGCGTGTATTTTTCACGAGCATCTCCAAGTCGCGAAACCCGAGAGTATAATGCCCACTTCGAATGGATGTTGCGAAACACGTGCATGCAGAAGCGTGACTAAATGGCGACAGAAAAAAATCGAGAGTATTCAGAAGTAGTTTCGTAATATCATGAAAATTTTTCACCGTCCTCGAGCCCTCAGGCAGGAGGCAAAAAAAAACAAATTGCTCCGTCATGGTCGCCAAATTACATGAAGACTTGTCGCATGAAGAGAAGAAATACAATTGCACAATCTAACTACATACCATCATTTAAAATAATTTTTAATGAGTACATAAATTTAAAAATGTCGTTTCTATAATAATTTAAAAGTTACCTTGTTCCCTTTGTTTTACGAATCTTGAGGAAAAATATCATCCTTATTTTATGAAGCACCGAGTAAAAAATTGCATTTATTTAATTGTTAAATCAGAAAAAGTCTGAAAGCTTGAATATTCTTTGCTTAATAAACTAATCAAGAGCCTATAACAAGTACTTTGCACACATTATTTCCATTTTTGGTTCTACCGTTTTTGATTCTTCGCGTATCGCGTGTACAAGATAATTTCAAAATTACGGCAGTTAAGTGCTCCTGTTGAGGAGTAAAAAAAATGCGAGCACACATATCTCTCCCTTCGGCACCAGCGATTAACGCCACTTAAGTTAGTCATGAAAGAAGCAAAACGAGGAGGATTTAAATAAAAGTGGAAGCTTTGAAAGTTTGAATGAGAAAGTTATCCTTTTTTTCTGCATACTCTGAGTATATAGTTTATTGGTTTTGAATTAATATGGCCTTTAATGAAAGCAAATAAGTATGAAAATAATAGTGTAATATCATTTTTCAGCGTAATATATATGCTAATTGGAATCAGTAGCTGATTCAGATTTCGAGAAATAATATTTGTGGCGCAACCTTAAATATTAGAGAGTCTAAGAGAAATTGGATCAAAGCATTACTCAATGGTAATTTCTGATGCTCGAATTAGATTTTCGAGTAATCCTTCTAACATTATTAGCGCCAATTACAGCCTATATGCTGAAATTGGCTTGTAAAATCTATTCTATCATAAAAGTGGTTAACAACGGTTCCGCACCTCGAGCGGGAACCGCAGTCCGTTACATGTGTGCAATATCACATTAGGAGAGTCAATTGAGTGTAAAAGAAGTATATGAAAAAATAACTTAACACTCACATAATTTTCTCTTGTCACTTTTACTGTGTGCAGCCAAGGAAAAAATGTATCCAATAATGTAATATAATAGACTAGTAAACGCTCTCATAAAAAGAAGGAAATTGAGGCGGGATCGACATTATCTTACAAAATTGATGGGGCTATTAAATTCAATGCAGCCATAAGCTTTATTTTCTATCTTGTCTATATCATATATATATAAAACAGAATTTCTGTCTGTATATTCGGAATAGACGTCCACACCCTTGAACCTATCGGCTTATTTTTTTACAGATCTTTCGAAAGTGTTTGTGAACTTCTTTCCTTCTTTCCTTTCTTCACTTTTTATATTCTCATTAGAGAAGGTTTCATTAGGGTTTATTTCATCTAAACTTAAAATCGTGGAAAACGCCGCGATTTGTGCTATTTTCTCATATATTTCAAAATATTTCTTATTCTTAGCCATTTTGAAGACTGCAACTGGTTCCTTTTGCACTTGTTCGTGAATGTAAATAGCGTAAAAGTCGATGCTCGTTGTAAACATGGTGCAAACGGTATATAGCGGTGTTACCGTTCGCGGAAACGTGACTTCCTTATGCTACCTGAGCCAGATCCCATTCGGATGAAGGAATTGCGAAAGAGAGAGCAACGGAAAATGAATTTTTTTTTTTTGACTCTAAAGGGTTAACATCTCCACTTATTGTTAGAAGAGCCCCAAATTAGTACCTGTAGCATCTCGCCCTATACAGTTAAGAAAGTTATGCAACTCTTTAACATCAGAGATTCAAACGGGAACATCGGGTTAAGGACGTTTGCTTGTGGTAAACTTCAACATAACTCCTCTTTGTTATACTCAATTTTTTATTCTCGAATTTACGCTAATTGGAAAACTAAACTTATTTGTTTGGAGTCATAAGTACAGTAATTAGAGCTCCATTGTTAATCATCACTCATTGCATTTGAGAATGTTAGGTAATTTTTCAAACGTTTTTTGGCTCAACAACAACAATAGAAAGAAAATATTGAAAAGTGGGAAAGCAAATAGAATCTAAGCAGCTTTCTTTCTCAGAGCTGCCTCCGACAAAAGCATTTAAGTGATTGATTGCTGTGACTGGGTTGGGGACAAATCGCAGGTAATGTGAGACACAAGTGGGTCATTAAGGAAGAGGGCACTTACAATTAGCCGGATAATTAGGCACGATTTCCTATACATTCGTTCTCATTCGACGGGCAAGGATCGCGTTTACGTATGGCTAATTGCGTAAAAGAAAAAGTTAATTAGTCAAGCGTGCGTAAGGCGAGCGACACTGCGTTCTCTTTCCGGAAAACAGGAGAAAATCAAGCCGTGGAAATACGGACAGCATTTGAATAAGTGCAATACTTAAGGAAGACAATATCAAATTTTTATACTTTTACAAAAAATTCACATTCACGAGTATGTTTCTTATAATGCTATTTTTGATTAATTGCACTTGTATTTATATATTATATTCAAAAAAGAATGTAGACTTTCACACTAAAGGTAAATTATTGGCACGAATTATTTCTGAATTTCACTCACAATCAGTGCAAAGTATATTTACGACTGATGGTGAATCGTATTTACTGTATATATATGATATTAGAGAAAATAGATTATAAATCAAATCTAACACAATGAGGTGAATCACAAGGAGCGAATACGAATACGAATGCGAGGATATGAATGCAATATTTTATTAAGTCGTATTGAAAACAGTATGGCTTTGCCACGAAATATGTAGCACTTTCTTGGGCCAGACTGTTGCTATGGTGAATCCAGACATACACTTGGTATTTAGAGCGAAACTGTGCTTGTTGGTTTATTGAAAAGTAGTGAATGCTCTTTATGATAGGCACACAATTGTAGTCTGGAAGCAATAAATTCAGATTCAAGATTGATATTAAGAAAAAATACTAAAACACTTTCCATATAAGGAGACATCGAAAGTCCATTAAGAAGTATTTTCAGAAAATATGTATGGACTTTTCAATTACGAACTTGAAGAGAAACTTGAAGAAACTATTAAAGTGTACAAAAATATTGATCATTTTAATACAATTTATTTCACTAATGAAATTATTTCCATTTTCCAATATGCTAAGCATTTGATTTGAATTCTGAATGAAATTATTTCATAGGTGTCAAAGGTCTGTCGGTGTCGCCCCACATATTCAACATTCCATGAACACCAGAGAAGTAATACTGAATTAATTAAATATAGGGATGTTTCACTTAAGGTGAAGCGAGACTGCACAAATATATACTACGTGCTCTTAATTAGTTAATAGTATAAAGAGAATGGCTATTAGTAGGAAATTTATTGATCCTTTAACTCTTTATCCTCTTTCTAGTTTGCACCCATTTTCATTTCAAAAATGACTTTATAAATATAAATATAATTTAATACTCTATAATATGTGATACACTTGGCTTTAAATTAGAAAATTGGATCAGTTTTTTTCTTTATTAACCGGACGATCGAAGAATGAGTCAAGAACGATGGTGAATCATTTAGAGTGCTGCTCTTTCGGGAAAGTTTGTTATAACTCTTATGAGTCATAACGAATTGTAATTCGCATCAGTGCACTCTCCGTAAGGAATCATCTTTGATCAAACCGACAAATCTAGACATGAGAAGAAATATACAGGGATATAATTCCTCCAAAGTGTATATAGGGAGAAAGTGTGCATGTGTATGTTCGATGTAGAAAAATTTCAAGGGAAAGGTGAACTGGATAATAAAATCAAAGAAATTCTAGAGGAGTAATGTATTATTGAGCACGAGACTAATCCCATTTACTGGAATTATTCTGGAGGCCTTCGGGTATGTTTATCATCTTTAGGTCACTAGCAATTTTCAATTTTACAACATCAATGAAACGCTGTGCTTTCTACACTTTATCACACTAGTTACGCTTTTTCAACTTATTCTTAATTTTTATATGTTTTAAGTGTGTGAAAATGTTCCCCAAGAAATATTATAAAATGAAGTAAAATGCGACGAAATCAGAATTTTTCTCAAGACTGTTATAAAATCATGAAATCTTGAAACGGTTATAATTTTTTAAGCGGAAACCGGTCGCAAAATCAATTTTCAATCAGTTGCCGATTTACATCCTTATCGACTTATCCCCATTTTCCTTCGAAAGCTGTGAAAAAATTGCATTTGCGGCAATATTCAATATCGAACTGGCAGATTTAATAACCAGCAGGATGCTATAAAACAAGAGTTCCGTTCCGTTCTTCTGGGCCGATAGGTCGTCTCCTTTTTTTATCTTTCACCATTAGCCGTGAATTTATTCGGCATCCTCCTGCGCGATTCCCTTCATTCGCTAACTCAATGGGTGTTCAAAAATTTTAATCGACAATTACAATAAAATAATGTAATATGCGAGACTCATTTCTATGCATTCATAATTTACTGATTAGATTGAAATTTTTCCTTCGATGATCAAAAAAGGAGAACAGAATATACGTTACAGATCTAATTATATATTTAAATCTGAATTATTCCTATAAAACGATTATGAAAATGATATGCTAAAAAAATAAAAGTACCATTGCATCAATCAAAATAAATCAACTTGTATTAGCATATAAAAGATGCATCCTCGCGTGACAAAGTCTAAGTTTATAAAACTGAGTGTAAACATTTAATTTAATTATGCGTTACTCATCTACGTCTTATGAAAAAAAAAGTGATGTACATTTTGATGGTGCACGTAGTTCGCTTTATCGGTTATAAATCTTTACGCCAAGTTCTAGTCTGCAGCCACGCATTAGTGTAAAAGTATAATAATGTACATACATTATAGCTATATAGACATGCGATTCTGATATAATGCCACAGCTAAGGAACGATGGCTTTTCAGAATCCTTCAATTTCTTTCAATTTCATTTCCAAGTTTATCCCACGGCTTTGGTGTTAAAATAAACTTGTAATTTCCCTAACGCTGGAATTTTCTGCACAATTGAAAATACCTTTGTATTTGAGAAAAATGGTCATGGTTTACCATTTTTAGATAATCTGGACTACTGATAATGATCAGACTTCTTATTAATAATCCATTTTTAATCTAAGCTTCAGTTAGATGGATTTCGTCAATTCTCTGAGAGAATTCTCCCCTTTTCGTGATACGCCCAGCAGCCATGACTACGAAATCACGGACCGTGAATTTTGAATCTCCTCGAATGGCAAATGTAGGTGAATTAAGACTGAAATCCTCCTCGACCGACATAGATCGTGATCGTTCCTTCGTCTCGGAATTGGGCTGGAAATGCGAGAGAGAGACACCCATTACGCAGAACCACTGTGGCACCTGACTGCGGTTGCAATTGAAGCACATTGTCGCTCTGGGCTGGTCCGAGCAAGAACAAAAAGTCTCGGAGAAATGTGGATTCGATTTCGCATAATTTATGAAACCAGTGAAAAGAAATTTGGTCCAAGTAAAAGAGATCTAGGTCGAGGAAATGTACGATTTCATAACTTACTGAATGGGCCATTGCGATCTCTGAATAGTTATTTTTATATTTCGCATATAATTATAAGTATTATCCTCACGAGATTTTTACGCACAATATATATGTTTTATTGTTATTTCAATTATATTGATATTCTAGAGATTAGAGCATTTAATCATGATTAAAAATAAAGAGCTCTTAAATTTTGAGCTAAAACGAAAAATAAAATTATTTTTAATGATCATTATACCTTCCCATGCATAATTAAATTGTATTCTTTCAGACCATTACATAATTCCAAATACGTGTGACAGACAAAGGCATTTGTAAAATATGACTATTCTGTATTAACATAAATATTCATAATGCTAGGGTGGTAGACGCCATGTGTGTTGAAACTGCGTGCTAAATACTCATTTCGTAGAGACAAACTAACTATTGTTCCGCAGGTTTTTTAATTTTGAATATTCATAAAGGTATATTCCATACATTTTCTTCTCAAAGTGCTCTTAAAACTTAGGAAACTTTAGTGCATGAATATCCCAAACAATTAAAATTGTAAAAAGTTTTTAATAACAGTCGGTAATTCGGAATAAATTGTTTAATATAAAACAGATATCGAAAAGCAGGAAACTTGGATAGGAATTAACGACTTGAAAGTGGATAAGTTAAGAATCGAAAAACCATATTTATGATAAAGACAGAACTTTATTAACAGCCACAAGTCTTGTGAAATATAATAGCTTCATTTTTAAAATACATGTAACAATTATTATCAGCAGATAAAGCGTTCATTATGCGTTGATATTGACAGTCCACATAAAGATATGTATATGAAATTATGGCTTGGCCCAGCGAAGTTATCAAGTTGTATTCCGCGCTAATGGAAAAAGGTTCTCGGTCAGCTCTCTCCTCGTCATCTGTAGATTTCAAGGCTCAGTACAATGCATCTTTTTCCTGAATGAAATCACAGGTTTTAGAGAATGGATCCATCGTCAGATTTCTAGATCTGCAACTTTTCAAGCAAAATTTACGATGGAAAATGGTAACAACGTGACAATTGTTATATTAAGCCATGGGATCTCCCTGAAATCTTCACTAAAGTATTTAAAAATTAAAAATTTAGAAGATACATTTCATATATGAAAATTGATTCAGTTTACGTTCTCTATAGTTTAATTTACATATCAACGTTCACATAGCCGACGTTTTTCCAGAAAATATATATCACGTTTAACCCAGGCTGAACCGACCTCCATATCGTGAATAATCATAATTATTAAAGGAGTTTCTCTTTTTGGGAAGCAGGCCGAGGGAAGAAAGGGGCGGATAAGTTAAACAACACCTTTTTACTAAAATTGGATTGCAAGTGGCTTTCGGCACTACTTTTGCATAAAAGGCAGCAAACTGGTAATCTTCGACTGAAATTTTTGTAATAAAGGGAGATTGTTAATGTCCAAGATTTAGGGGAAAGTAATTTAGTTTACGGCATGCGTGCAAAATGAAGAGTCACGATTCTCCATTCACGTTTCGTTTCGAGTGCTAAACTGCTAATGTTGCAAAGATCTTTGGCAAATATTCAGCAGAACATAACTATTTGCGACGCTAAATAACTGCCTGATTAACATGACTGTGGGAACTACACATTTGTGTCAAATATGCTTCGTCTCCGGTCATCTAAATTGTCATCTGGAATCTAGAAAGCTTATTGTCCATTGAGTACTCACAACAAAGCACTATTCACTCGAATACTTTTTTTCTATATTCAATTCACACCTGAAAATTGATTGAAAGTTTATTATTATTATTTTAATATAATACCTTATGTACATAGAAAATTTTCAATTTCACTCCTTCAAGAAGAAAGTATACACAATTTCATCAAAAGTTGACTAAAAAAGTCTTCAATTAAGAACTCAAGATTTTCTGGCACTTGGAAAACTTTCATTGTTATATACTAAAATTATTTATTAACTAAAAACCTCAGCTTTCCTCGTCACCCAAGGGGTACTGAGATGGTACGCGTTCCCGTTATTTTACATGGCGGGGATCCCCAATAGGCCTACACCATGCCACACATTTCGTGTGGAAAAACAATAAATAATTGAAAATGTTTTCAATTTCAAACCAGCACCTTTTTTTCGAATATATGCATTTGCTTTGTACGAAGTTCGTTTTACAAGGTTCTACTTCTAACAAAGTATGTTTCTTTACTTTATGAAAAAATGCTGTGAAAACCTTCAGCCTTTCAACACGTTTGTTTTAGTAATAATATCATCTAACATTACTCACAGCAAAGTTTTCTGCGTGCAATTCAGCACCGTGATTTGATTAATCGAATCCACGTGATGTTACGCAAGTCCTTGTGAGGATAAAAGCGAGGTGGAAGAGGCTGTCGGTTTTCGCGCATTCAACAAGTGCCCTATAGCAGGTGCTCGTATGGAAGATGTAATCCATTCAATGATCTGGTCCAACATTGGCAAAAGCGACAGGTGCGTCCCTAATTCGCAAGATTTAAAGACGCGTTTCACCGAATCTTTCCAAAAGGACTTGATGGCCAATCATACAGCTTTCTCAACTCGCAGTTTACTTTTTTCATCCAGTAAAAATCTACCGTTAATATGAAATTGTCACGCGCTTCCCGCGAAAGCACGAGGATAAATTCACCGGCAATCTAAACAGAATGTTTCACCAATTTTCACTTGAAAATTCATGTTCTTCTTTCATACGAATCACTTGCGATGGAGAACTTTATACCTGAGTGGAGAAAGTACAGTTCTTTTGGGTATTGTTCTTATTTCTTTTGTCATAAAAGAATTATAAAACAAAAAATGTGACTGACATATAGATTGTAAAGGTGTATAATATACTTATCACTTTTATACCTTTGAAAGGATTTAACAGGTGTTACAATGAAATGAGATGTTTTCAATAGTCGACTACCGGCGGATTCAGAAATTGAATTCTAGATGTGCACGGGCTTACCTCCAGAATTACAGTGTGGGTGCTCACGGAAATCGGATCCTTTATATTCCAGAAATTATTGATTTCAACCTTTCGCGTTCGTGCAATCGCGCCTGCGTTACCCCCACTCCGACATCGAAATGCGTGGGATATGCTCACAAAAATTGCATTTAAAAAAGGGATGCCGGCTTAGATTGCCGGTAAAGGGTTCGGGGAATCCTTCCTTAAAAAAGTACATCACTTTTGGCTTTCACTCACGTTTATGGGATTAAATTTGATACCTGCCATGTCTGCATGCAGAAATGACGATTTGTTTCGGATGTAAACACAAATAACCATTTTGTAAATCTTCCTTTTAATCTAAGGCCATTATATGCAATTGACGCAGATAAAGTGTAAAACAATACTAAATATTGAAACCATTTTTCTTGGAAGAGTTTATATGCAGAGTAACATTATTTTTTTTTTTAAGAGGTCATATTACTTTCCAGTATAATGTCTTCTCTTTAAATCTTAACAATCACTAACACAAGATTACAACCGACTTGACATATAATAATCTTTTATTGATCATTTGTGTGATCCTAAAGCCAGTTTCATAAGTTTCTACGGATGGGTTTTAATGTTTTTAATAAATACTACAAAGTATGTAAGATAAATGGGTTGCAATAATTAAAAATGATTCATAGATGATCTTAATATTCATTTATTATTTTTATAGAATCGCTTTCTGTAACAATATACACATGTAATAAGTGCACCTAAATCTAAATAGCACTAACATTTTACGACCCAAAGATTTCTGCATCATCGCGTTTTATTAGCTGTAAATTTTATGACACGCCTGGTGTGATAATTCAATGTTAAAAACCTTCCTCCGGGAATGTTAAAGAAATGGTTTAAGCTAGTCTATAGAACTACCCTTATTCGCGTTCATGTATTCATATTGAAAAAATAGTATAGTGTTGACAGAAAGAAAACAATTAAGCCTGATAAAATCATTCGGTACTGCATTTCAAAAACACAACTTTTTTTATGCAAATAAATATGAGTGTATTAGTCCCAAGCCAAATCAGAGAGAGCATCCTCGTAATTGGATTTAGTTGTTCCGCACTACAGACGCTAATCCAATAAATTTACAGGGAAACAAGATTTCTCATTTGCAGAAATTGTAACACATTTGCCTAATTTCCATGCATAATTTACATTTCCAGAGTAATGAACAGGATATTTCTCTTGGAAGATAATTTGTAAACATAGATAGATATTTTAATTTGTAGATGGTAATAATGATAATATCTTAGATAGAAATTTCAAATAATTTTAGAGGATTTCAAGATATTTTACGTGATTTAAAAAAATTTTAAGAGCTTTTCAGAGATTTATTGAAGATTTAAAGGATTATAAAGAATTTCAAGGGACTTTAAGGGATTTCATAATACTTTAAACGATTTTCTTTTAAAAATATGAGAAGAAAAAGTTTTCTTGGTGAGATTTTGAGGAAGAAGTCAAAGAGAAGTTCAGATCCCTCTACGGATCAGATTCAGATCCTCAGAGTCATCTGACAATTCCTCCACAAACTATAGCATGTTACCATTGATGATAAGCTCCAAGAGAAGACTATATATTACGTCGAAATATCGAAAAATTTAATTTTAATACAAAAATCATCATTGTTGTATGTATAAATATTTTCAAACTAGATCTTGGTTTACTATCTTCAACAAAATAAATTTACAGATGTTGTAAATATTAAATATTGAGTCTATTTTACAATGAACATTTGAAAACCGGGATTTCAACGTTTCATTCATTTCATTTTGACACGTGTGCCACGTTAACTTCAGTAATGCCATCAACAGATAAGTAAATCATCAAACATATCTACAAAGGTATTTGTTGACGTATTGAGTTTTAGGTATATCCAACATAAAGGAAGGTGAATTGTCAAAACAAGTGTTGCAACAAAAATGGAACTCTGTGCTTTTTTAATAGTGAACGTGCATAACTGCAGTTTTTAATCGCAATTTTCTTAATCAAGAACTTCAATATTTACTAGCGATCTTGAATGCATGAACAATTCATGATCAATGCGCATAATGAGTCTCGATCCTCATATTTGCGTCCTTTTTTTCTCCAAAAACAAACTTCGTCATACAAGTTTGTGAACATACATTTGTGACGCATATACAAAGAAGTGAGAAAAAGATTATTAGAGTACTACGAAGATTGATAAAATGAAGCGTCATTGCTGGCGCAATCCAAGATTAGAGGGAGAAAAAGAAAGAGATAAAGCTTGGCCAGAACTCCAGTATGAAAATCATCTGAGACGCAAAAATGATCAGACGCGTGCCAAGCAGCATCCGAAAAATAGTGAAAGCAACGTCTTTGATCACAATCCAATTCAAGATCCATCAGCTAATTTGAGTTCTTGTGAATATCCAGAATTGGGAGGGAAAATGTCGAGGAGGAAAAATGATCCTGCTAAAATCTTTGGCGAAAATATTATTGATGACGAAGTTCCAAAGATAAAAACTAAGAAGTATTTGAAAAGGTCCAAGAGGTCGAATCTGATTCGGATTAATATTCAAGAAGCATTAGAGGTGATTAGATTACTTTTATTAAAATAAGCTTTTTAATTATATGTTTAATTGCTACAAAGGTTTTATAATCTTACTTATATTTTATAATCTTATTTATATTTTTAGAATCAAAGGAGCTTGAAGAACACATTAGCAGAGAAGAAAATAAAATGCTGTGATAGAGTCGTCGAAGCAAAAAGAAATAAAATATTTTTATCGAAGATAAAAAGGCCTTCCAAGCTTAAGCAAATAATTATCAATGAAAGAAAAAGACAAAAAGAAATGCGACATCGGGAAGCAAGATTACAACCAAAAGTTGACGTTTCAGAAATTAAAATAGGGGAATTAAAAATTGAAGCTGACCCAGAAATAGATTTTGACTACGTAAGGAATTTATCAGCTTTGAATATTTTTGGAAATGATTATAGAGACACAAAGAGTGACTCCTTGCCTGATAAAATTTTGGAAAATAGGAAAGACGTGACGCGAAGATTAGAAAATTTATTGATTAGTACAAATGAAAGTGATGTTAATTTAATGGAAGATGATTTGAGACATGATGTCGGAAATCTGAAAATTGAGGACCTGAATTTTCAAGCTGGAATTCATCTTGGCGATATTAATAGAGCTCTTAGCCTCAGAAATGAAGAAGTTCCAGAAAATCCTGCTACACAGAATTTTCAAGGCAAAAATGAACTTCAATTTTCGAGAAAGTTTCGAGAGTGAGTAAGTGAAATCGGTTGTATGTAATTGCAATTTGTTGCCAATATTTCTTACAATTGCATTATTCTTTTTTATTCTTTTTCCAGGTATTGTACAAATATGACTTCAGCTGCCTTGAATGAAAAATTGGAAACATTCCTTACTGAGTTGTTCAGATTGCAAAAAAAGTTGTATGAGAGAGACAACGTGAAAGGAAGATATAAACGAAGATATTACACAGGCTTCAAGGAAGTTGAAAAACATGTAAATTTGAAGAAAACTAGGTTCGTGATTATCGTCCCGGATCTCGAAAAGATAGAAGTGGGAGGTAAATTACAATAATATCATTTAAAATATGTTCAAATTACATATTTCTTCTCGAAAAGCTAAATTCTTTCTAAAATTATAATTTCAGGAGGACTAGACGATGCAGTTGACAAATTAATTGCTTCCTGCAGAAAACAAGACATTCCAATTTGTTTTGGTCTCTCAAGACGAAAATTAGGGTACCTCACTCACAGGAAAGGGTGCGTTAGTTGTATCGGAATTTCGAATTTTGGTGGCGCAGAGGTAAGAGAAGTCAAATAAGAATCATTATTATTTTTCATATTCTCGAGGTTTTCTAACTATCTTGTCCTTACAGGAAAAATTTGAGGCAGTTCTGAATAATCTAGTCGAAGCTAAGAACGAATTCAGGAAATTGAAAGATGAGAAAGTGATGGACACAACAAAATTAATTGTCGAAGATTTATTAATTTCCGAACGTATAAACTTGATTCTAAAAATGCTCGCATCTACAACCTAAAACTAATCGGTATTAAAAAATGAAAAATATTTAATGAATTAAGAGTCCGTCCTGGAAAGTTGTACACTTGTACTATTTTTTTAATAAAACATTTTTTACCGTTACAAATAAAAAATTGTGAAATATCTTATCTCTAAATCAAACACTGAACATAACAATGTTGTAAAACATTTAATTAGATGAATTTTGTACAAATGAGAAGATGTGTACATATTTTATCTATTGGGTCCACAATTTGTGCGTTTCTTTCAGGTACTGTAAAACTTTGTAATCAACAATTATCAGGTGAAGCACAATACTAACAGCACTTAAGTTCAAGAGCTTTCAGACACATACACATAGCTTATCATCTACCTTAGATAAAGAGTATAAAACTATTGATATATTCTATAAACATTATCATTAAACATTTAAATACTACTTGAACTATCGTTTTACAGTATCTAATTCAACTGCATTTTCCACAGTTACGTTTTCATTACTTATTGGGATAATACTATCATTGTTTTTGTTTTTGAAATCCACCACAACAAATGTGACTGTTCCAAGGAATCCCACCACGACCAAAATGCCCAGATGAAGATAAAGACCACAGTAATTACTGTAGAAAAAACTTAATGTCACTGCTATCGATTGAAAAAAAAGGTAGAGTGAAAATACAGTTTCGGAATCGTCTGAGTAAAGTGTTCCGAGGAGAGCAATAATTTGCGTATTCAGACAAGCATCTCCAAAACCGAGAGCAATTGCACCAAACATTGCTAAAGTCACCGAAGGTGAAATGAAGCCAATCTCTTCAGTGTCCTGAAAAGGAAAGATTACTTTTTATTGACACAAAACAGAAAACATTTGACCGAATCAGATAATCGGCTGCCACTCAAATTACCTTAAAAGGGGAGTCGTTTGGCAGGTTTAGGAAAATTGTCAAGTAACAAAATGCGTGCATTATGGATCCAATGACCAAAACAATCCAACGTGAGCGAATCTTGAATCTTGAAGCCAGAGGTCCAATAATGATTCCAGCAGTCACTTCTCCAATTCCTAAACAGATTCCCACGAGGTTTACAAGATTCTTTCTCGACTCTCCCATTTTTACGGTAAATACAAAACTGGAAGTATAGACTGCTGAATAAAAAGCAAGCACAAAACCACTGTAGACAAAAGTCAGTGTCAGCATAATTAAATTTGGGGTGATAATAAGTCTCAAAGCTTTCTTCATTCTCTCCCAAGCTACAAGTAATGCATGATATCTTGCATTTTTTGGCTTCTTTTCTTTTTCTTTATCGCAAACATCTTCCGAAATCAATGAACTTATTTGCGATTTTCTTAAAGTAGCCAGAATCAGTGTTCCAATAATAGCAAGAATTGTAAGAATGATAAAAATTAATCTTCTCGTTGGTTTATCGTAATTCTTGCTCGTGAATATGCAGTAAACTGAGAGGTTTCCTGTCACCAGCGAGAGTTGATAAATAGCCCAAAAAATTCCAGAATTACGAGAAATTGTGTCTGGACTACTGTTTTTTGTAAGGTATCGGCCATGCCCAATCCACATTAAAGAAGCACCAAGTCCTTGAACGGCTGATGCAAAATACAATAACATTGTCTGCGGCCAGAGAAAAGTCGCCACGAAAAATGCATAACAGAGAGAACCAGTAAATATTGATAATCGAGGACTGATTGCCTGAGCGTAAGATGGTGTGAAGAATGTGCAGATGCTTAGCACTGCATAGACAATAGCCAAACTTATGTAGCCATCTCCTGTAAAGTTTGAATCTTCAGTTGCAACACTGTCCAAAACTGTTTTCTGAAAATAAGGAAGATTATTTTCTCTTTGTTGTCAAATATTAGAAGCGAATCCCTTGAAAGCTTGTGAAATCCCATGCAATACTTTGAAATATTTTTAAATCATTTAAAATCTCTTGAAATCCCTCGAAATTCCTTAATTACTTATAATCTCATGAAATATCTTGATAAACCTTAAACTCCTTTAAACTCTTTTGCAGTTACTTAAAATTCTTCAAAATCTTGAGAAATCCGAACTACACATTTTCTTTGGGATGTAATTCGCATCAAGTTTACTTGATAGGCTAATATAACAATCAAGTTGTGTTTTTACGCTCAAGTAATGTTTGTGTCACTGCCAGTAATAGATTTTCATTGGCCGTTATTAAGCCTGAGAATATTTTTCAATGAAAGAAACGTTACAATTTATCTCTTGAGTGATGATAATATATTAGCCACGCAGTGTCTTCCGAAAGGATTACAATTTTTATTCAAAATGCTCAGGAGTCTGAAGACAAGATTTATTTTCAAATAACTACGTGTGTATCGTACAACATTGTTTATGTATTCAGTTAAAATGAAGTTATAAAATAAATTACATGTAACATCTTATGGTAGTAGATATTTTTTAAATATTGGATAGTATTCAAATAGTTTTCGCTACTGAGTATAATTGTATTTTTAAAATATACAAAATACTTTTTCTCTGCGAAGCATGAAAATCGCGAGCGTGCCGAATTGAGTCTAGAAATGGTATATACAATTTTAATTGTGAAATATAGAATAATTCAGAGCAACTCGAGTTCTTGGCATCAAGTTTAGGATCTTCTACAACATCACATGCTACAGAATCAAAAACATGAACTATAAATACACTCACCTGTATGTTGCTTGTCGTGAGAAACGCAGAAAACGTGAACATAAAACCCCAGCTCAAAATTAATATGTTCAAAAATTCCCTGTCGATAATCATGGTTATGTGGGTCAATTTTCTTTTTGAAAAACACCATATGTCACGAGATTGTAATCAAGCTTCAAACACCGAGAACTTTATTGTTGTCGTTTTTATTATTGTTTTATCATCAACAAAGCCGATTGGTTGGCGCGAATTGTATGCGATATACGAGACATTGCTGCACTCGAGTCACTGACGTTTTACCATTTCAAATTTTCATCTGACAGGTATATTATTTTCGAGTGTGTGAAATTATATGAAAGACGTGCGCCGTGTGATAGAGTCGTGAGGAACTGTAAAAGCTCTCGAGAATCTAGAGAGAAGTTTGAATGGAATGTGATGTTGAGTTTAGCTTCAAGATTAATTATCACCGCGGAGCATAAAACATGTTTTTTTTTTTCTTTTCAGCCACACTTGGCATCGAGCCCATTCAGTAGTCGACACTGTCGACAGTTTTGAAATAAACGTGATTTATCTCCTGTCAGCATACTTTTCTAATCAAAATAACAATAAAAATAACATTATTGACATTCATTAATATCTGAGTGGATATATTCATCAGGAAAACTAACATTTAAATTATTGTAAATTAGTTAAAATGACTATGCATTGTAGATTTAGCCGAAAACGGTATAAGTACATTTTAAACTATATACATTTTTTTAAGTATTACTATCATACTTAATAATAAGATATTATTGAACCATACCTGTAAATTATTGATAAGAATATTGTTGATTTTGTGACATAATGTTGTTATAGCCAAGACAGGAAATTAATTTTTAATGAGGCGGCGAGTACAATTGCATGTAATTGCTTCGTTGAGGATTAAATTGACGATAGCATCGCTTGTTGAATTTATTACATCGGAAAATGTATATTTCAATCTAAGAAAAATTTCCTACGAATCACTAAACAATTTATTTCTAAACTTGTTGAATATCCAAACTTACAGAAAAAAAAAAATTAGTATCTCAGACATTTTTATTCTTGGAAATGATAATGCTATAAAATTAATTCCTAAAATGAACATAAATTCTAATATGCCAACTTGCTCATGTAGACAAAAATAATCATTGTATAAATATGTCATCGAGAGTTCAACAGATTGCCAGAAATTTTAGTAGGAATTATAGCAGCATTAGTGTCATTTGGATAAAGAAGATTTTAATGTTGAAGCAAGCATCTTCAAAACCAAGGGTCCAGGCTGTAATCATTGCTAAATTGGCGATGGCGAGATAAAACTGACGTTTTCTGTATTCGATTAAATAAATTAATGCATTTTAATTGTTAAGTATTAAAAAATTCTACTTTCAATTTAGAGAAAGTTAGAAATCATTAATACCTCGAATGCAGAGTCGCATTTACTAGTTTTTAGACTTATTTGTGTCGTGAAGCCCACATATGTGGAAAATATGAGTTTAAGGTCAATATTAGACCGTTCTAGATGTAAATTGGAATTAATAAATTGATATTCGTCCTGAATATTAACTTCATAAAATTCTTCAGGTCTTGCATCATCAAATGGACATCAACGGACATATTTTTGAGGAATTTCTTTATTCTTCGGCTCTATTGTCATTGAATCATAGTGAAACTTTCAGCAGAAAATAATTACGGATCATCGTTCTAGCTTCGTTCAAGAAGCTGTGCTTTTTTATCTTAACACAAAAAAAATTGCCAAAAAACACTACTTTTCGGCCCTATAATGTAATTCAGTGGACTCCCTAAATTTTTTCTCATAATGAAGGAGTCCAAAGCCAGTTTTCAATTCGAATCAATCTAGACCCTTCCAAAGTCTACCCGCATTTTATATCCGAATGCATTTGAAGCAAGTTTACATACCGATTCAACTAGAATCAATTTTAATTTTCAATTTGAATGAATATTAAATTAATCAGAAGGTAGTTTTAATTTAGAGGAACATTGGGAAAATGATTTTTCACATAAAACCTTGTCATATAATGAAAATGTATTAAAATTACCTATCCTGAAAGAAAAAATAGTAGAAATACTTGTATTAATAATTTTTTACATTTAATAAACACAATTTTGTTAAAAAAAGTAATTTTAAGGTAGTTTTCTCTTGAGATCATTATCCTTTACTTATGAACGACTAAATATTTTCTCTGCATCATGAATGGTTGCCAATAGACAGGCTCTTATACAGAAGAATATTTCTGATCAAACATTAATAAAAATAATGACATCAAAATAAAAAAAATAAAGAAAATAAACTTCAAAGATGTGAATTTTCACTTTAATGATTTTTATTCTTTCTAATTTCCATGAAAATTGATTATAAGTTCAATAAAGTTAATATTATACTGATAAAAAGTTACTGTATGAATCTAAATTTTCTTTTATGATAATTACCACGTCAACTTAATCAATTTCTTAAAACATCACATTTTTAAAATATGAAAATTATAACCATTTCTTCTAGAAAGAAGCAAAAGAAATAATTTTACATGATTTATTTATTGCAGATCGACTTCAACATTCTTTACTGACATTCGATAAAGCAGATCCCACGTTTATATAAAATTTACTACATATGTATAACTTGAATGTTATATTAGTATAGAAAATATAACAAATAAATTTCTCTTAACAATTTCATGAATTTAGATTCAAAAAAACTACCCCTATTGATATTTTATTATTTAAAGATATTTTTAATATAATATCTTGACTAGTACACCCATGTTCTCATCCTATATTAGAATAAAACAATTTAGATCTAAAAATGTTGTTTTTTTTCAAAATTTTTATCAAAATTCTGTTAAAGATTCTTGATAATTTTTATTCTAGGTAAGGAAGTCAAAACGCCTTTACAATTTAAAAATTTTTAAGCCGATTCAGTGCACCTGGTCGGTGGTGAAATATATGGTAAGAATGGAGCTGGAGAGAGGCTGTGGAAGTGGTTGTGGTGTTGATGCTTGATGCAAGCATGCTACCAAGTCGTCAGTCAGTCGGTTTAGCACCGGCCTCGATGCTCGATCGCGATCTATAATTTTCTCTCTCGATTTTCCGTTGTTTAGATCAATCGGTTTTTTGATCTCACCAATCGGTATTCATTTTTTAAACTTTTGCGTTCAATTTGTGCAATTTTGGTGAGTGGCAGTGTCAGGATTACCATCAAAAAATTTCACCCAACTTCTGTTTATATAGGTATGTCAACAATCCACAAATAATTTCTTTGTAATTAAACATTTAGCTAAAAGTAGAAGAAAGTCACTGCTAAATATTTTACGAGTATAAACATTCTTTAACGTTATTATATTAATATAAATTCTGCTCTTCAATTTAAAAAAAAAACACCTTTCGCTTCATATGATTCGGAGCTGCCAACTTAAAGTGAGCTAAGCTACCATTGTGTCAGTTTCAGTTAAACTTTCGAAACATTAAAAAAAAACAGTTCAGATTTAAGATACTCTTTTCTGAGAAATGATACAGAGTAAAACTACAATTTATTAGTCATATCGGTCATTCATCTGATTTGTCTTATCAGTGAGGAAGATACATTCATAAAACAAGCGATTGGTGATAGAAGCAAGTTAATTTTCTTGAGAATAACTTCCTGAATCGATCCTGATGATGTTCGATTTACTGATTTGAAATCGCTTAAAGAATCGAGATCGATTCGCGAGATCGAAGATATAGTTTCTTCTACTACACAGAAGACCAGCCCTTCAGATATCGATCAGTCGTTCAATTTCATGTAGTCAATGAAGCCGTGATATGTTTTCGATTCACCGAGTAATCGTACTTTGCAATCTCAAGTCTCATTGTCGGCCGGGCCTCTCTATTCTCCATCGACAAACCCATCCCACGTGTTTTTATTACCACCCAACCCATCCCTTGTCCAATAATATTTAACGAGCGTGACAGTTGCAACTTTCGAAAATAAAAATGATCCATTGGTTTTTTAGGAGTGCCGATTCTACCTTGAGAGAGCATTATTGTTTTTCTTGTTCCGTTTTTGATATCAGAACAAACACAGTAGTCAATATAATCGGATTATGTTGAAAATTTGTATTTCTTAATTGATAATCCGAATACAAGGAAATATCAATGAAAAATGAAAAATTTTCTTATGTGAGCGCGCTTCGGTCATTGAAACTTGCAATTTCTAAAGGTTGATTCGTTCCCACAAGTTTGTGAAGAAATGCAAGTGCTCTCAGTGAAAATTCACGCAAGAAGAACGCTAAGGATTTCCTAGTGATCGATCTCTATTATCAATTGGAAATTGTGTGGAAATGGCCTCTCATCAAGAAATCAAGTCCAGAAGAAATATGTTTTTAAATTCACTAGTTTCTCTGCATAAATTGTTGAAGTAATTTAAAGTAAGAAGTAATTCTTAAAGTAATAACAGTGTAGATTAAAAGACCTGAATTTGTAAGATGAATGGTTTTTCCTGGAAGAGTTAAATAAATGATAACAAACCGGGAAATAAAATGCAAATTCAGTCTGTGTGGAATTCAAGATATTTTAAATGATAATGTCTTTGTTTACATTTATACTTAAACTTGAGTATGAAATGATTATCTGATAACAGCCACAAACAATCTTAGAAAATTATCTATTTGCGTAATAGAAGTTTGAAAAGGAGACATTTCCTCGGAATGGGAAAGAAGATTACATTTTTAATAAAAATTACTTGATCTAATGTTTTCGTAGTCTTAAGTGTTTATAATACATTAAGAAAATATTTAAGATCTTAATTTATAATGACTGAGGAAACGCTCCAAAAATTATGGACTAATTACCTTTAATGATGGATAGGGACAATAAGTTTGATAAAGATGGGTTGCAACGAAGCTATAATGAAGATTTAGATAAAATTCACCGTTATCTATTAATATTTTGTATTTTTTATTGCGTCACTAATCATTTATTATAACAGTATTGTCGAGATATGATAAACGATTATTAAAAAGATTATATTTGTATACAGTAATTCGGTAAATCTGGCCGTCAAACATTATATGACCTTGCAATTTGCCGCTTATAGTTCATTTTTAGTAATGATTCCAATTTCCTAAGCGAATTACTTTCGATGTATTCTCACGAATACCTGAGAATTCTTCAACTGTAGATTTGAACAATTCATCGAATAATTTTCTGATGAATTGAGGCGTGACAATGCTCATGTAAATAAGGTATTTCTGCAAAGTTTCATGAATCATGAGAAAAACCTGTCATCCAAAGGAAGTAATTCTAAACTCATAAGTGATTTTTAAATTAACAGTCGGATGATATAAGAAATTTATCTAATAAGTCATTAATTTCTTGGCTTCTCAAATTCATTAAGAATTTTTTTCTTTAATATCACGTTTCAAATCCTAAACGTTGTTTTACTTTCGTAGGAACTTAGTTCACTTACAAATTGAATAAACTAATGACATAAAGTTATATCAATTCATAAAGATTATTTAAATTTATTCTCGTTCCAATTGGAAATGTTTTTATGTGCTACTGAAGAGTACACAACATTTCTCACTTTCAATGTAATAATATATGTCGTGAAGACATTTCCTTCCTAATAGGAAGCGGAAGATTATAACGCTATTTTCTTTGAGTGAGCTCATTTTACGATGTATTTAAATGACTAACAAGACATGTTTTTAAATAGTAAATGGAATTCCTAGTTACGTTATGTCCAAAGATCGAAAGTTTTCTCTCTAGAAATACATGAAAACAACAGGAATGATTTTTTCATCTGAAAAATATTATTTCTTGAAACAATATTTTCGTGCTTCGATTAAAAAGATATTTTATTGAACGTTTTCAGTACTATATTCCTTTGATTCAAGTAATTTCTTTATCTATGTATGAGTGCAGGCCACAAATGCAATTATTTGATTATTTACGCTTAAAAATGGAAGAAGGCACTTGGAATATTGCATGCGAGATATGTATGAGATTAAGTGCCCCTGCGTGACCAATTGGTTGGCTCCATCGGAATGCAGCAGGTGTTTTACTAATCTCCGTTTTAACGCCTCTAGCAATCCTAATGCACACAATTCTGCACAAGGTGTGCTACCTGCACATTTGCACTTTTCACTTGAATGAATAACCTACGGCTTTTTAGACTCGAATCTAGTCCACATCATATTTTCCCAACAATGAACACCGCTCTAGTTTCCACAAGCAGAGAAATATGAATTTATTTTTGAATCATTGAGTGACCTCTCACTTATTACGATCATTAGGATATTCATGATTATGAGCACTTTCACCGCGCGTGAAGAAATTACTTTCCACGAAGTGGAGTTCACACCTGATCTAATTTTTGCAGCCCAGTGACCTCTTTGTTTCTTTATTCTACGCTAAATTACTTTTTGTCTGTCCCATTATCCAATTCAGATAATTTTTAGAAAGAGTCCAATCTTTCTATTCTAAGAAATTGATTACTAGAAATATTTTGGAATTATCCCTTCAAAATTTCTAAAAACTTCTATGTTTTAAAAACAAGATTGGCGATTTTTACGTAGGAAGAAGTGCCAATAAGTACAACCTTGCGGTTGCAATTTCGAGACAATCACTTGTTCATTGCAGTTAAGTTAGTAATTACGTGATAGGCTTCTTGATGCAAAAAGTATTGGTTACTGCGTAAATTCGCGAGACTGATTGTTCATATCGTCATGACGTCTATTTACCTTGAAAATTTTTACGCATTTTTCATAGCTGAAATAGTTTTTAAAACAGCACAAAGACATTTTACTAATTCCCTGAAAAAGTGAGCTTGAAGAAAGTATTGCGAATTATATGCAATTACTGAATAGACTGAAAATGATTACGTTTTTCCCATGTGAAAAAAATGTATTCGGGGTCAAAGAGAATTCATTTTCACCTATTGTCTTTACAATTTAAAGAAAGTGCAATAATTCGTAATTAGTTTAAGAAAAAGTTTTTGGTTCTTAAATATCATTTGTAGCTCGAAAAACATTTTTTCCATAACGATCCTTACAAGTGCCATTGTTCTTACAGAGTATAGACTTTAGTCACCCAGCTGTGCACGATTACTTATTGTTTGTGATTTATGTCCCAAGGTTTTCATAGCGGCATTCGCTGAACATTTTTTTCTTGTGGTACACAATTGGAAAGCAATCATATTTCTTCGATAAGTCGCGGCGGTTTAATGATAGAAAGAAAGAGGTCAGTAAAGTTGACAGTCGGTGGATTTAGGGTGAGTGAAATTAATCCTGATAGGTGATAACAGTTCAGAGATAAAAAACCGTACTTCGACGTTAACGAGGGTCACTATAACAAATAAAGCTTTTGTTCTTTGTCCACATTTTTATTCGTTCTCAAATTTTACTGTTCATAATTTTAAATCCTTCTTCTAGAAACTCACATAATAGAGAGTTTGTTGCTTCCTCATTCGTCTCGATAAGAATCTCCTATATTTACAATTTTCTCCACAGTTTATTCAATACAATTTTTAATGCACTCCGTAACCGAGAAATAACTCCAGATTAAGAGCAATAAATCGTCCCATCGCCTCCTTAATTAGCCTAATCGAAATCTCTATAATGAATCCATTATCGTCTTGTGAAGATCTTTCACGAAATCGTAATGAGTCTATTGATTAAGAGGCAATGACGTATTAGAAATACATTCCTGTATTTAAAATATTCACTATTACTCTTGGAATTAAAATATTGTTTCACTTCTAATTTTATTTAATTCATAAATCCATGAATCGATTTTATAAATAGACTATCTTCCAAAGGTAAATTTATGACAACAGAAACGAAATAATCTAACAAGTTTGATGTGATAAATAGATAAGAAAGTAAACATTGCTTTGTTTCTAGGTCATTTGACAACTTTTCGGGAATAAAAGTATCTTTCCTGGTCTAAATAGTGAATAAAATTAAAACTCAGATGATTTTTAATGAATTTAGACCTTTTTATAATATTATCATAGAAAATTGAACGATGCATTTAAGGAATAATTGGCGTAGTTGAAATTGAAAACTTTCAATTGAAAGTAACATTAAAGTGACTTCTTCAATAGACTCAGGAATTTGAATTACTTTCACAGATGCAAATGCTTTCGAAAAGGTTATCCAAACGAATTTGCCCTTTGACAACTATATAGGAGGCGGAGATAAAATTAAAACCACGCAGGATGTAAAATCTCCAATTACTTAGCGTAAATAGAAACTAAAGCCCGCATATTCCGAAGACCCTTTCTCTCTTGATGGATTTGAAAATACTCTACATCCCTCAATATAAAGAGCAGACTGAATTTTATGACGGAAAAATTTAGTCTCCCCTTTCTAATCATTCAAATAAAATAAAAAAATTTTCGCTATTCATCATTAAAAGCTGAACAACTATAATAATAATAATTATTATTATTACTAGCCACTTTCAACTTCCTCCTGGATTTTATGATTCTCTAAGGTTAACGAATCCTAAAGAACGCAGCATTGAAATATTTCTCGCAGGTAGAAGGTGATACAGCATAAAGCATTCAATTATTTTCTACTAGCAATCTTTATAAAATCAAGTTTCAAGAATAAGCATAGCGTGAAGCTAACTGGATCCTAATAACATAACTTTCTCACTTCTGTTCAACCCCTTAATTAGCAAACAACGATGCAAACAATCAACAGCTCACGCCCTCCGAAAGTAGGCGAGGCTCTAATAAAATTGGATATGAAACAATCTTTTTTTCAATGAGTATAACTTTCTAGTCCAGAAAATGTTTAATAGAATATCCATAATAGAAAATGTATAAAAACTCTTTTTTTCTGGGAGAGGCACCTCGATTCGGTATCTGAGACTAACGCGAAAAGGGCAGTATGTGTTTGTTTGTGCGAAGAAAAGAAATGCCTGGAGCTAGGTCCTGGGAACGTGAAAGCAATTGGCGAAGTCCACTTTACCACTGCTTTACCCCTTCGCGAATAAGTGCGCAGATTCTGTAGCGCGGTAAATTAATTGCCAAGCACTTACGTGCCACAAACACTCAAGTACTGTATCGTCTGCAATTTACAGTTAAAATCCGTGATATAACGGACGAAATAGTACGTTAAGCGATACCTCGCGTGCGATCCAATGAAAAGGACTTTCTTCGAGGAAGTTCAACTACCGACGACGAGCTCGCGATTGCTTTCAAATTAAATGGCTATCTCTCGATTGCAGCCGAGTTGGAAGAAAAATAATTGAATGGACTCATAAAATGAAGAGTACAAATAAATAGAACCTTTACTGCCTTTGAGGTAATTTATAGGTCGAAATTGTATAGTATTGTATAGTATTGTATAGTATTGTATTCTGAGGAGTTTTCAACACTTTCTGCCTTTTCTGAATTAAAATTGAAAGTATTCTATGCAAATATTTAGTAATAATTTGTAGAAAAACATGAAAGTCCCTTAAAGTAGAATTTCTCTTTTCTCTGCCTCTTCAGATTGAAATTAGGGGACTTAAAAAATTTGTGAAGATTTAAAATAAAGTAGGTTGTTAAAAAACAAACTTACGAAAATAGCACGTGCTAATTTTGGCTATATTCTTCCTTCTCGGAAGATAGATCACGTTTTGTAATAAAAATACAAAGCCTTATTCATGAACAAATGATTTATGTCGTACTTTTTAACCTCGAGACTTTTCGTAATGCGTCATTATATGTTTTTTAAGAAACAGAAAGGATTAATAGAGTTTGAGATTCAAGAACAAGTGATTCTTTATAAATCGCTTCGTATATACTGAAGTAAGTTTTTTGGTAACAATATTTTAGATAAAAAAGGCGAATTTTTTCGGTATGAATAGAAACTGCCACAAAATAATTGGATTATTCCCAGTTCTGAACTACAAGTAGAATTCTACTGAAAACGATTTCTGGAAGGTGAAGAGAATTCTAAGGTTGAAGACCGTGTAACAGTCACTTCTCGCGTGCACGCATATTAAATGATATTTAATTGACGGAAGTGACCCATATCCATTTCCACAAAAATATGAATTTCATCCCACTGTTCATAGATGAGATGATGTAAAAAGCGTGGAATGTAGGTTACAAAAGAGCGTTATCGCTAAAGTTAACTGCGGTCGGCATACTCAGTTTCACTCTCGTGCTGAAATAAAAAAAGGGAAACGTGTTTCTTCGATAGATAATCGATAGTGATACGAAGAGTTACGGTATGCGGGCGCTTTTTTAAGCCATCGAAAGTTTCTTCCAGGATGCAAATAAAAATATGAGTAAAAAATAAAAAAAATAAAAAATAAAAGACAAAATAAAGCTAAAAAAATACGGATTATTTTAAATTGCTGATTGATCTTAAGAAAGAAAGTGGACTTAAGACCAGTTTTAAGTTCGAAAATGCACTTAAAGTAAGCTGTAATACAAAAACTAGACTTTTTTTCTATATATAGATTACTTTTGTTTATCTTTATAATCTTCTGTAGCTCTCGGTATGATTTTATTCAATCTGAAGGATCTACCAATTAAGAAGTGAAACGCGCGTAGGAAGAGAGACTTGGAGCCAAACTCAGAACTCAGAAGTGAGTCTCTACCGGAAGTTGATTTAAAAATCTACGACCGCATTCGCCATTTGGGAAGTCATTTACTCATTTTTCTTTTATCAGGTACGAGCAGGTTTTTACGTGATTACTCACTCGCGCATTATTCGCACACCTAGAATTGAACCAAAGCTCTTTTCAATACTTGAAAGAACAAATTATCCGGAAACCAAAATATATGCGTAAAATTTAAAAAAATTCCACTAAAGCTTGAAGAAGGAATTCGCGGTCAGACTTTCAGATAAATCTATGACCTTTAAAAAAATCCTTGACATTTCCGACTTCCTTAACCACTCACTGATGGTTTTCTAATTATTATTTATTATTCTTTAAGAATTTTACTCTTTTATTTGAAAATTGGCAACATTATTAGTATTACATACTTATTACGACATGAGTCCTGTTTTTTTAAAGGAGCAACGAGCAAAAGTTGTAAATATCACCTTTCACTTCTCGATTGTCCGTAGAGTAATTACAAAAATAAATTTGTCACATATTCGAGTTTAACTTCAAGCCTCGTTCAACAAGCTCATTACAAACAGCTGCACCCAGAAAATTATCGTCAGAACGTTTTCTTAGATTTGTGGGATAAATACAGTAAAAGTAATTTTGGGACCCTCATTATGGGTGAAAATGTGCTTTAAAACTGTGTAAAACGTATTAAACTCCGTATACTCTAAAATTTATTTTCCATTATGAAATTGCCCTCATAATTCCAGCTTTTATTAAAAATAATTCATCGTGATTTATTTTCTTTTAATTAATACACCTTGTGCCAAGAGGCTCTTAAGTTTTATCGCCAGTTACGCAATGAATTCATTTCAAGGTGTTTCTCTAATTTATTTAATACCGAAACTGAAACTAAGTCCAATGATGCAAGAGTTTTCAATATGACGGAAATTGCCTTGCTATTCGTCTCAGATACGCCTGAATGAATAGTTTTCCTCGGATATTCTGCTTGAGTAAATTACGGCATTTCCTAAACATACATATTAAAAAATGAATAGTAAATAAAATGATGAAAGCATTTCTTCGATTCTATTTTCAATTAAATGGAGTCTTTTGAAGGTTTTTCTGCTCTCTTATAAAACAATTTTTTTCGGGTTTTTTAGGCGCTTCAGAAAGTCTACCTTTCGATCGGAAATCTACTCTCTCAAATTAATAAGAAGTTCCTAATGAATTAGTAAACGAATCGGCTCTATTTTGTTAGTATTTCCTTGCTAATTCGGATTGAGAGAGTACCATGTAGAATTTGAGTTTCTCCTTCTGATATTTATATGTTTAATACGAAGTCATACATAGAACGAATGTGTAACGCACTCATGAGCGCAAGTCTGTCATGTCAATTGCAAACGGTTCGTGGGTATTGTATATTGTAGAAATGAATGGGTTCCTGCGACTCAACATCCGCTTTGAAGAATGAACGAGGAAGGTATGGGAGTGGTACCACTCCAGGTTAGAACCACCCAACGTGTTACTTTTCATATTCTTTCAGGGCCAAAAAGAACCCAACGTATAATAAATTGAAAATAAAGATGAAAACCTTGAAAGAAACCAAACGAGCATATTATTACTTCCCATGTAGGATAAAGTAAAAAAAGACCATCAGGAACTGACAGTTAATTTGCATTATTTTACATTTTTCATCTGATTTCTGAGAAAACTCTTAAACCCCACGACAACCTTTAAAATTCTTTTTAAAAATCCCTTAAAATTCCTAGGATTCTGATTTTAAGATTCGTTAAAATATACATATATTAAAATTCAAAGTAAAGTACACTAGGTTTGGAATGTTATCCGATTTGCATGATAGTATGGATATGAACGCTGAAAATGTTACCCCTATGATATTTTCAATAAATTGTATATTCAATAAAATGCATTTATGTAATTTTGTAGCAATAGAATAGCACCTGGATATCAGCACTGATAATCTGGACCGGTTTGCCCGATTAATATTTTTTCCGGTCCGTTTCTCGCGTTTGTTCCTTCGCAATTACGTCGATGATGTGTCGTAACTACATTATTCCGGTTTATACTGCGCAATTAGATAAAATGTATAAAGGACATTACACGAAAATTTCTTGCCGGAATACATAATGCAAACATAAAATATCACTTGTTTCCAATATAAATACAGATTAGGCTCAAAAGGTGAAATAATAAAAGTAAGAAATAGTATTCCTGTATACCGATATTTGTATTCATTGAATATTTTTCGACCCCCAAGTGTTTCCAAGCACATTTTCTGAAACTAATAAAAGTCATGAAATGATGGAGGAGAATAAGGTTTTCACAGAACTTTATAAAATCTCAATCTCCTTATAAAAACATTAATAAATTAGTTGAGCGATTTTTATTAGCGGAAGAAAAACATGAGTCACTAGTCTCTCCTACAAGAAAATGACTAACATCTTGTTTCCATCCTCCATGTATCTCCATCAGCTTAAATAATCTAAATCTTTCGAAATACTAAGTAGCTCGATGAAGTGTGTGGCCATGTCTCTCAAGTAGGTGAAGCAGCATCTCCAAAAATACAGAAGAGAAACCCCGTCATCGGGTAATTTTCCAAAAAGTAAACCTCGTTTTATATTTAGGAAAACAGATCTTAGTTTTCAGACAGGGGCATAAAATCGAGACAGGAGATAGTTCGATGCACTTTCGACAAAAATAACTTGTCTAGTCAATTCTCACACTTTCGGAAACATATCTTTCTTCGAAAGAATTAAGAACTCATTTTCTGAGACGATTTCATGATACATTTCTCTGATCTTTTATGCGATTACATAAAGGATGCTTATGTGGAGAGTGGATGATATTTCAAAAGATAAGCGATCACATCAATGGGCCAAGGATATAAGAAACACTGAACTTATCTTGCTTTCAGCGCGATTTTTTATATCGATAATGTCGAATCGCGAATAAAATCAGTATATTTAATCCCAAAGCGCCTTGGATTCAAGAGATCGCGAAAAGAAGTTGAAAGAAGTATGACTTGGTGAGTCATCTGCCTGAGGTCATTTTTCTTCAGTCTAGACTGAACAAAATCTCAAGTGGCGCCTCCCAGACGCCATCAGGACCATAAAGTTTAGGAAATCATTTAAATTCCCAAAAAATTCGTTCACAATTGACACATTTTGTATGTTAATAATACATATTTCGAAATAATACAGTGTTCACGCTCGTTTCTCACCAGAAATATACAATATGCAACATTACTTCTTGCTTTGTCTTTTATCAGACAAACTTCAGTCATTTGCCATCAATTGCTGGTACTGTTACATGATGGGGCATATAAACATCCATAAAACACTAGAATCATAAATATCCTCTACTGGCCTCAAAATATTCAATTATTGATCTGTTTATTCATGCTGCAATTGTTTACCGTTTTCAGGTAGAAAATGAATGCAATTTCCAGCAATCTAAGTTTTTCTGAGTATTTTTAAGGTAGATATAATATGTGTGAAGTGTTGTTGAAGAAAGTAGCGGTATAAGTGATAAATATTGTAAAACTAACAGATAACTGTTAAAATTTTTTAAAATTAATCTTTTATCTTTAGCATTGTTCTTTCGTATTCTTGGGCTTCCTTTGAACCGTGACTTATTCACGGTTTCAATTTCCTGTTGGTTCCTTCAAGACATATTAATAGTCCCTCGACTCCACACTTCCGACAGCATCCATGCGTAAGACTCAGGCAATGAGCTATGAATAGACGTCGCATTTACATTCGCGACATTGGCAGTGACAGTGGCAGTAGAGAATACAATGACAGCTGCCTGATGTATGCATAATCGTGCACTTTCCACCTAAGTAGCATATTTCTGTTGGTGGTATGCCACAGATTTTTATTAATTATCGTAGGATCTAACGGTCATAATACCATTCAGATAACAGGAAAGTACAGCTTTCTCCCATCACTTTCCCACGTGATTCTTTCTTGATTTTATTATATACCGGCGTTGATTCGCACCCCACGTATAAACCGAGGTATATAAACTCAGACTTCAGGAAACGCCTACTTCCGATTGGTTTTAATAGAACCACGTGTAGGATGGAAAGTGCATTCAAGAGCACTGAATTATCGAGAAGCGATTACTCATTAAGCATTCTTCAATCGTGCACTTATGACTTCCTCTCAATTTGCGATCATCATCCGGAGATTACGATTTTTCGACATTGTTTTCAATTCTTATGAAACTTGAGATCAGAAGATGGAATTTTAGTGATAATTTGTAATCATTAATTGGCGGTTTGGAAACTAAGTTCCATTTCTATTCTCATTTTCCTCTGTTTCAAGAGCTCGCTAACGAGAAGAAAGATTTTGATCGAAGATGAACTCGCGCATGGCAGGCCATGGAAATTCATAGTTTGAGTCAGTCAACGGTACTCTATGCTAGAACTATCCCCTCATTGGCGGATCTAACTGCAAATAACGTTGTATTAATATTTATTCTCCGAGAATGCAGTTTCTCCGTGCACTAAACAGTTATTTTGTTCTTCAGGCTCTTGATGCCATGATTAATGGCTAATTTTGTTTGGGCCTCGGTAGCATTTTAAAATTGGGGAATGACATTTTTCGAGGATCATTTGCGTTCCAAAAATAGCATATCCTTTTTTATCCCTCCAAGACTGTATTTTAAATTACTAAATATACAGTCCTACTATCTATTCTAATAAAGCTTTTTAAATAAACTTCTCTTGCTCATTTTTTCACCATAAAATTAGAAGAACCAATTGCCAAGATCAGTGAATCTGAACGAATCCACTGGCTGTAAATAGACTCGTGTCTCGTCGCGATCTTTGATCGACGCATTGACAATAGATCAGACTTCTTCATGGTTTAATGATCTCAAGAGTTTTATCTATGTTTCACTTTTTTGCAACGCCATTCTGCCAAACTTGAACTCTATATCATTTTAAATGAATGATAACTTGGATAAATTACTTCTCTGGGGTAGATCTTAAATAAAAAAGGGGAGTATTTAAAAATTATATTCAAGAATCGCATTCTTATATTCTTCATCACATTCTTCTTTAATAGAAAAATTTATTAAGATTATTACGAAGATATAATGGTATCTTGGGTGTATATTGTGACATTGCAGAATTCTTAGCTGCATCATGAAAAATACAGTTTGTATGGTCGATGGTGCGTTTGTGTGCAAATAACTGAGCGAGAAAGAAAGGCATTGACCTCTTTGGCAACTCTTGCTCACACACAAGCCAAAAATTCAATAGGCGTTCAAGAGTCCAGTTCACTTTTTATTCCGCAAGAATAGCATAAAATTTCACTCCTAACGACGCTATGACTATAAATTGATCATTGGCAGTGAAATTTAATCCTCGTTTGTCCTCACTTCGTTCAGTTTCCTATTAATTCTCTAAAAAAAAGAAGAAAGCAATATTCCTTAAACTGAAATATTTATCACCCATCTGAAATATCTTGTAAAGAAGAAGAATTGAGAAGAATTCTTCTCTAGAAAAGTTTAAAAAAATGAACTCTCGCGAAAGTTCATCGTCTGAAAACTCTATTGCGAGAAAGCGTCGAGCGTTGACGATTTTCGAATCGGAATATAAAACTTTCCAGAGTCGATTTGTTGGCTAAGGTGGAAAAAAGGAGAGACTGACGTGTGTGACTCAGAAAAGAGTCTGCACTTGACCAATGTGTGTCAATTTCTTGAAGAAAGTATCATTGTGATCATCAACCTAAATTTTTTAACTTCAATTCCTTCCGCTTCTCTTTTATACGCGAAAAATAAGCAAATCTTATAAGAAATATTTTGAAAAAGTGTATATATATACTGGTGAACTCGTGAACTTTCAAGGCAGATATTATACATAATTTATAACAAAGAGCATTATAGAACGGAAAAGACGTCCGATTGTTTTGATAATGCATGGAGATAGATACTAGAATCGTGGATCTAGATCGGAACTCTGGATTTCAATCGCTAATCAGCTGAAACCATTGAATATATTGCAAATTGTAATTGTAAATGTTACCGGAGATTTCGTCATGTAATCGATAAGAAAAATATTGGATTACGTCCGATACGACCGTGACAACCGCATGTCGGGAACGCGTTTTACGTTTCGAATGCTGATTTGCCAGAAAACCTGTTCCAGTTTAATTGCGTAGTACCTATGACATTCTTATGGGAGACATGCGTTGTTCTACTAGTTACGGCTTGTGCTTCGACCGTGGCGAGTTCCCTTGCGTCATTTTAATGCTAAATTTTTTAGCCTAGGTTAGTTTTAAGGAGGTTGCTGTCGGCACACGAGACTTTATTTTATTATTTAAATAACTACCAACTACCTTGAATCAAAGTGATCGCTATACTTCGGTTTTAAAAATCCCTGATTTGCATTTTAATTTATTCGTTAATTTCAATTTTCGGGAATATTTTCTCTCAAATATTCCCACTTTTCAGTGATTTCCAGGTTTAATCTTTTTCTCTCCATCAATTTACACGGAACTTACCAGGAACTTTAGAAATAATGAGAGGTTCCCTGGAGAAATGGAAAAAACGACTGAAAAAAGAGTGATCGACGTCTTTGGAAGTAGAGCTGCATTAATTTTGCAATTGTGACTCGTTAGGTTGTTCCAGAACAAGGCTAGGTGTCCGAGGTCAAGGAGAAAAAAGGAAACCAGGTCCGGTAACTTGTAAAGAGTTGATATCTCGCGAGAGTCCCTTTATGATCGAGAGAAACGACAAAACGAGTCCCAGAGTACCAGGGAGAGTCTCCGACGGGCCTACAAACCCTGATTTCAGAGGAACCCCGGGAACTTAAGTCAGGAAACTCACCTTGTGAATTAGAAACTCTACGTGAGACTTTATCCTGTACATATACGTATATACACATTTATTTGTGGAATGGGTAACGAGCCTTTGAGGCACGACGCGGACCCGTTTCTTTTGCACCACACGTGGAATATCGGGGACATTCTGCCTTCTACGACCAATTAGAAATCAACCGTGTACCGTAAATGCGAAATCCTAAGTCTCGGGCAACAAAAAAATCAGGGTGTTACTCCACCACGAGACTTACAAGTTTACTAATATGGATTTCAGCAAATCTCGTTATTCAAGAACTTATTTCACTCGTGACAAGTTACAAAATAGAAATTAGTCGAAGTTTATCTTATTAGTCACATTATTGTTCAATCATAAAGTAGAATCAATTTTCCAATCATTTAGCGTATTTTAAAGTTGTGATATTCGCATTTTTTAAATAATCATACAAATTCTTTGGAAAAATTGATTTATCAAACTGCTTTCTACTCGTATTTATTTATCTTAAGCTTACCAATAACTTTCTTTTAAGATTTATTATAGTCATACGTGTATTTAAAATATTTCCATAATTGTTTGTTTCAGGTAAGTTCCATTCTATAACTTTGATTATTGAAGCACAGGTGCGACGAAAATTGGTTCTTAAGGTAAGAATGTGCCGTTCACATTTTTTTCAAATCGGAAGTAAAACTGCACACAATTCCCAAGCAACTTTTTAGGAAGGAAAGGAATCTTTTAATGCAGAACGTTAATAAAGTTGTATAATGTACAAACACAAAAGACTAAAATTAAAACTACTAGAAGAATTTAAGAACAGTTAAGCAACCATAACTTTACTCTGAAAAATAAAAGATAATAACAACCCATAAAAGGAATATTTAAAAAAATTCGCGAATGGTTACGAAGTAGTACTTTCCACTATGCTTAAAAAATATTTGCTACATACGTAGATCGATAATAAAATATTGTTTATTACTTCAGCAATAAATGCATGCAGGTACACACTCTTAATTTTCCTGTTTTTATCTTTTCTTGTGAACAGAATTATACTAGAATTAACTCCTGGTCTCTGCACACATTCTGTGCAATCCATTCAACTCGAGTTATTAAAAAGAAAATGTTTAACAGTGAGATAAGACAGCTGCTTTTTAAAGAAAACATTGAATAATTGATAAATTGAGTGATAAGTTTTTCTACTCAAGATTGACTCAACAGTTTGTTTTGCTTGTAGATTATTTTGTAAATTCAACAACCAATTAGAGCACTAATTAATCAAAAGATTCATTGAATTACTTGCATGCTTATTATTCGTTAATTAAATTGATCGAGGACACATTCGAGTTTTTATCCTAGATGGAATTTAACCTACATCGCCTTCTGTATAACTTCCTTAAGGACCATTAACTTTGACTTTCCATTCTTGTTTGCCTCGTTTCTCGATTCAAGCTATGCTTTACGATCTCGATCGAGGTAGTATAAATCAAGGTAGAAGATTCGTTACATGCATATATATTTAACATAGCATGCATGTAAAATTAAGTTTTGGAAGTAGTCAACCGCATAGATAGTAAATCAATGAATCCCCATAATACTCTGCACTATAAATCTCTCTCCTTGATGATAGAACTCATTTGGAAATCATATCTATCCTCATAAGGCATGTTTAATGATCCACACATATCCACAAATTAAGACATTATAGAAAGAAATCTCCTGAAATATTGACTGTTACGGGATTATACATATTAGAAAAGTGTATAGAAATCCTATTAAATAAATTACCATAAAAATAGGAGAAACTTCAGAAAGTCGTACAAGTTCCAAAGGTTCCAAAAGGCCCATGAAAAAAATTCAAAAAAAATTGAATAAGCACCTAAAATAGTTTTGTCGTCATGTGTGGGTGGCTTCGCTTATTCAAGTTACAGTTAATGCGGGGTAGAGATAAATTGGTGTAAAAAGAAAAGAGTGTCGAGAGAGGCAGCTGTTTCTACTTGATGAAAGAGGGCAATGTGCAGGAAGAGTAAAAAATTGTATAGGCTTATGAAAAGAGGAGATAAGAATTCTAATTTAAAAAATTAAGATAGTAAATTCTTCTTCTTCCTGCTCTTGAAATTATCCCTCTTCTTGAAATCGAATAAGGTTGCAAAATCCTAGTAGATTGGCGATATATAATTAGTAGTCCGTAATGGGTGCAGCAATTAAAAGGGCATTCAGGGGAGATGAGTGAAGAACGACTTTTTTTAGGCACTTCTAGAATCGAAGAAACGGAACGAGAGGCTCGTATAGGTCGATGCCAAGAACCGCTTTCTAAAGAAGATGCGGACATTCTTGGTGGATCAAGGAACTGAGTTCATGGAGCGCGAAGAAACACACGCGCTATGCGAAATAGTAGTCAAAATGCCGGATGTGCAATGTGCAGCGAAAGACACTAGGAAGATCCTGCGAATTGCGATCTCGTTCACTGTAACGTCACTGCGATTGTATGAGAAAAAAACTTTAGTGAAAGGAATTTCACTTACAATTAGCTTGCTCATTAGCACTGTATGCTCAACGCGGTAAAACGTCTCAATCACTGAGCACGATATGAATCTCTCGCCTGGAGAAAAAAATTCATCCTAAAATAGAGCGACTTTGCCACTAAGATATTTCTTGCGTCATGCACTGTTAGCTCAAAGCTCCTGACAATTCACAATTTTACTCTTGAAGTTTCCAATTAAGATATCTGTAAGATTATAATAAATGAAATTGCACTTTTAAAATCCATTAAAATTTCTTGAAATCTTAAAAAATCCCCTGGGATTTCCTAAAATTCCATAATATCCGTGAGTTTCTCTGCTTATCAGTTCTGAAGAATGAATAAGCTCATTGTCAACTTGCTTAATTGAACACAGGTACTTTAAAAGACAAGTGGATTTTGAAATGTCAATAACGAAAGAATATAAGCGAGCAATGCGAGTTGAAAATACAGGAAGTTAATTTTTGTGTTTTCAATGTCATTAAATAATGAGAATATTTACATAAACCTTTAGAGATTAAAATTATCTTTGAAATTACTGCGATTTAACGGATCTTTTCCTAAATTAGGTCAATTTGAAAATGTACAGCTTGTACTTGTTCTGATCTTGAAATTCTCGTTTAAATGTACAAATAACACATTAAAACATTCAGCATAAAACAACTTTTAAATAATTTTCTTATCTAGACTTATCAGGTGGTTTAAATCGCGACTTTAAATCAGAGAATGTCGCCTTCTTATTATTTCACAAATTGGAAACAAGTTTTTCGCACACAGAGTGTCGCGTTTGTATCATTGAAACGTTTATCATTTACGAAGCGTGGTTGTCATTGGAATTTTTCATTGCAATCATGAAACTCAACTCTCAATGGTTGGTGACAACGACATTATTATAGCCGGCATTGTAATGAAGAAGAGACGCCTGTATTGCCTCATAGTGTTTAATTTATGCGAGTTTCAAGGCTCACTGTTGTCAATCCTGAACATTTGAAGCTTTCATTTCAGAGTCGACGAACACTTGTTAATAGTCGCTCCTAATTTGGACTCTAATAGAATTGCTCGTGGGTGTGAGGAATTAATAGATTATTGACTTATTGTTGTCACTTGATTGCCGTCAATTTGTTATCTAGCTAAGCTATTCTTCATTTCGCAAAGGAAGGCTTCAAACCTCAATCTCTCACGCTTATTAATCGGTTACAATATTTACTTTATTTAAATTATTCAATCAAAATGCCTTTCTTTCAGTAAGAAGTGAATATTTTAATTCAGAGTCAATTGTTGAACTTTCGGTTGAAGGTGTAAAGTCTCGTGACGATTATTTTAATTGCAGATTCAATGGTTAGAAATTCATAGCGAATTCATAGAAAATTGCAGTATTTAGTAATTATCAGCAATTAAAAATATTTTTCATGAAACGAAAATTTGCAATTGAGAATATAATCGCGAAAATGAGACTTTTTAGAATTTTCGCGTAGGTTTTCCTTGCATCTTGCACGTACCGATGCGTGCGGGCGGAGCATGATATACGCGCGTTAATGCGTTACGTATACATTCACATCACAGAGAACATTTGTGTCTATGTAAAATTGTTGTTAATGGAAGTGTCTTTCACTTTGAGCGTCAGAATGCGCGAAGCGACGCGTGGGTGATGCCTCGTCGGACTTTCCCTTGTAACCTTTCGATCTTAGCAAAACAGGAGGAGATTACAAGCCACAAGGCCTTGGATTCTATGCTTTCGCTGAAAATCGCAATCGAGTCTAAATAAGCCTCAAAATTGGCACTTCACGTCCTCTTTTTTACTTGGATCTAATTTAGAATTGATTCGTTATTTACTATAACCGCCGCTTTAAACTGAATTCGAGCAAATGCTGATAAATATCATACATCTAAATCGTGAATGTGTGATCTATATGGTCTAGTTATTATGATGCTTAAGAAAGTTTAATGACTTTCCTGAACCTCAACAATTTATAATGAAGCGCTGAAATTTGTAAAGGTTAAATCTCGATTAGTTACAAGTGCCTGCAAAATTTCGCAATGCTTTTAATCTTTAAATTAAAGAGAGCAGATTCGATTTGCATGGATTCCGGGTTCGAAACTCTAGCATGAAGCCAATTAGGATAAAGAAATGATTTTAAAAATTCTTGATTCAGATACTCTATAGAATCAGAAGACGTCGACCTTCGACAGGTTGATCGAAAGTAGTCTAGCTCGATTCTCAACAGGTAGAATGAGGCATATTTCTCGCTTCCGCAATTGTAACGCTGATTCTAGAGTAGAACCCAGGTTCGAGAGTTCAATCCTCTAATGGAAAAGGGAGAAAGTTTTTAGTGTTATATTGCATTTATCGCACATTATTTGCCGATAAGAGCTATGCCATTACGATAAAATGTTACTGCCTCTGGCCGTTACGTGACCCGACATAAGAGGACTCGAGCTCGGACTCGGGTGAATATAGAGAGAGAAATCCATTTCGCTGGGTTATCCATTGATAGACGATTATCAAGATGGAATTATTATGTTCGGCGCAGAAAATTATGCAACTGAATGCTTCGTGCCGCCTAGTTAACAATGTCACGAAAACAAGAACCGCTTCTTCGTTCGATAAAATGCTTTCAATTCGATGCCGATCGGTAGATTACTCTTTCGTCTATTACTTATTCATTATGATTTATGTCGTTGTTAAAGCGTGCTTATCAACGTTAAGATAAATCACGAGACTTTTAGATAATTAGCCGGTTACATTGGGGTTTTAATTTACTTTTATTGTGGCATCAGTTAATACTTGATGATAATGTGACATAATCAGTTGCATTATGTTTGATTATACATATCCCGTATAAAAAGCGATTTCATTCATAACTTTCCACAAAAGATATTTCTTCATTATTTTCCAGTAGGAATTGTAAATCTTTATGAGTTAATTACCAATTTTTTAATTAATTAAAATTATTAATATTAAACTCTCAAGAAGTGGCTTTTTGGATGTTAAAAATTGAAGTTCAGGTTTAGATATTATTTGAGATTTAAATTGTTGGAGGAATTGAGCAGTTTCTTGACACCACTTGACACCGGGAGAGTGATCGCCTTCACGCAATAAAAGACGGACCAACGCGAATGTTACCGGTCCTAAACGAGGTCGACTGGCTCCAGCCATAACCACACCTCTTCTTACTAAACCCGCCATGTATTTTACTCAGCTTCTCCAGACACGAGATCCACGGAGATACATACTTACATTTAACAAAGGGCTTCGCATCCAGAAATTCTAGTATCGATTTAAACATATGCAGACGCTCTTTTTAAAAATAGGTCGTCGAAAATAAATAACAGATGTCAAAATTGTCACATTTATTCATGAAACTGGTTTTCAAATAGAGAAGTTCCATGGGTTTCGAATAAATATTTAGACATAGAATATTAAGAAATAAACTATTGTACTTCAAATTGAATATAAGCATATTTTCTGTCATTCCAATATCATACTTTAAATTAATTCCTTTTGTATATTATAACATCTATGACCTAATATCTAATATACTTCCTACTTCCGTTTAGTTTTTTACAATGTACAAAAACTATAAATCGTCAAACCGGCTTTGAGAAAAAATCCGCACCGTTATATTTCTTTATTCGGGACTGCAAGTCTTGCTCGTTAAAACATAACAGGAAGTCATTTGTGTAGACGAGACAACTATGTCAATGGACCCGCCACGCGACTCAATTTTTCTTTTTCTTTATTGTCTCAGAGACCGTTATTTTGTGCACTTTTTGAACAAAATCGTGAACCTTGATAATCAAATACGAAGTTGGAAAATTGCAAGATCCGTATCAAGGATTCGGTAATCCTTGTATCAGAAATTGAAGGAATTTATTTCTTTTCATCTTTGGTTCGAGATCAAAGAACTACTTTTCTGTCTGTAAAAAAAAACTTCCGTCATGAGGCAGGATTTGTTTGGCCATAAAGAGTGAAGAACTTGATGGGTTTGGCTGTGGACATAATTTGCGAGCAACTTGGCCTGTTTGTACTGCAAACACTTTTAAACATTAGTGTCCGTAGTGTTCACACACTTCAGTGCCAGACTTGATTTTGCGTTAACGGAATTTCTGTTCAACTCTCTTTCGCTTCCTTTTTTTTTCTTTTACGGTGGGAGAAATCATTATTGAGTCTTGAAAAGAATAGCGTAGGTGAAAAAATTCTTTCTCTCAACCGATTATATGCACATAGTTTACTCTTACGCAATTAGCTGCTTTGCAGTAAGAAACTTTTTGCTAAATGTTTTGAAATCTGCATAATTTTATCATTTCTAGAACAGATAACATTTTAATATCAATTCTTTGAATTAATATTACAACAAAGTAAATGACATCATTGTTTCTAACGAGAGACGATAAAACATTTTATACTATTTTTTTTCTATCAGTCATTAGAGAGCCTATAGAAAGAGTTCTTCAAGTTTTTTTAAAATGAAAAACGCATTTCTTAATAGCAAGTAGTTCAGCAAGTGTCATTTCTTCATAATATTTATGACTAATAACTCTCACTCACTTATTTGCAGTAATCCGAAAGTATACAAGTCAGACCACAAAATATTATTAGCGGGAAACTGTTTTCAAATCATAATAACGGAATGCCTGAAGGCTCTTTGCATTCTCTGAAGCTATTTATTATAGTTAGAGAACTGTTATTTCTTATATGAAATCTAAACGTCATTTTCTAGTTTAATCCCATAAGTTATAATATTTAAATCACCCGTAACTTGTCCATTGGGTCTATAGAACAAGAAACTTATTGTTATTTACAAGCCTCAACTTGAAATATTTTTATTCCTTGCGAAACTTCAACTATTATAATAACATGCTTACAGTTCAAAGCTATGATTTGTCGTAAACCAAAATTGGCATACCTGTACAAATTCGGCACTTCTTATGACGCTTATAATGAATGGGTTTCATAATAGCTCATACAACCACAAAATTAGGAGACCTAAATTTCCTTTAGAGGCGTTTAATAGACCCTTTCGTTCTTTCGAGGTGTCTATCATGAATTCTAATCCTTGTGATCCACAAATCACAGTAATCCGAATAATTTATGCGAAGAACCACATGATTTTGTAAGAATTTACCATTGTTTCATCAAATTATTACTTTCTCAACAGGCAACCTGCTATTCTCACTGATGCATAATATTGCAACAGTTTCTGGTGCACCATCAGACGAAATTTAAATTAATACTAGCTTTAGGAGAAAATATCAACTTTGCATCTACCTATATTGGGTCATCAAACATCCCTTAATTGTAAAAACATGAAATATATAATGGCAGTTTCACTAATCATCAGTCGGAAAAATTCTTTATATCGTTAATGGTTAACAAAGTAATTACTGCATCGTTGTGATAAAGTAATTCGAGATGAAATCCGGTTGTAGGTAAAGCATAGTTAATGTACGACCGCACGTTAAAAAGGCCTCTCCTTGAGACGTTGCCGAGGAATTTAATCTCTTCTGTGTCCGAACGAAGGTTAAATCTCCTTGAACCGGGGTAGTCGACATCGTAAGTGCGTGGGATATGACGTATAGTTTCGATTTCGAAGCCAAAGAACAAAAACATAAAAGGAAGAAACAAAATAGTTACACTTTCACGTATTGTCGCCTCCTGATTCAGGGCCATCTGGGTAAATCCTGTTCCATCCGTTGGCATGAAGATTAATTTATACTTGTGAAGAACTTAGGTTTTCCTGAAAGAAAGTAATAAATATCCCGGATACTGTTAGCTTTTTTTCGAAATTACATTTTTCCCTCTAGATCAAGTTACTACAAACCTTGTTGGGACTTAATTGGCATAATTACTCAATTTATGACACAGAAAACAATTTTGTCGACAACTCTGTAGGACTTTCAACTCAATTATTCATGATGCAAATGCAGCGGGAATAAAAATACATTAATAACCGCAGCTGGAGTTGGAAATGTTATTGCAGTACAGTTTTAAAATATTTTGATGTATGGAAAGTAACTGATTTATTAAAGAATGCGTTTCAAATGGAGAAGCTAATGGATCTTCTTGACCTCGTTTAATTCGTGATTTGCTAAATTTGGTTGATAAAATCTTTCATATTGAAGGTCTCGCCTCGTATAAAAAATCTGCTAACTATATTCTGCTGAATTAAACTCAGGCGGTGTTAATAATGACAATTGGTTTGTCTGGTGGCAAAGTAAAGTTATCCTTCTGAGTTCTCACAATGCTATTAATGATCCAATGATACAAATGATGCAAATTTTTATTCCCATCACTCAAGTTCAGTCTTAACTGTTTGATATTTGCCTTTTAATCTTTCTCTCCTTGTACTCTTTCATTCTTTCTCTTCCAATCCATTAAGCCGCTTATTAACGTGGGAAAGCATTCTGCTGTTTTATTTCTTTTCAATCTAATTTGAGAAAATATTTATCTGCAAACTATCAAGAGTTGAAAATTCAAGGCTATGATAATTCTAAAACAATAGCATGAGTTCAAGTACTTTTTCTAATTGTATTTCAATGCACGAATATGGGCGTTCTTTTGCGAAAGAGTAGCGGACTGTCAACTCGACACCGCCATTGTCTTGCCTTATCGACAGCACCAAGTTGCTGCAGAATGTCAATCATGTTCTTCGTTTCCTTTAAGAGCTCTGATCGCGTCATCAGTTTGGAATGTGCCGGAAAAGCCTGTCTTCCTGTCTCTACAGGAAGCAAAGGATATCAAATGGATATCCTGTTATGACAGAGAGGAAATTGTTCATTCTCTCTTCGTTTGTGTGTTATCTAATATAAATAATAATAAAAATTGCATTATTATTATTGGATCCAATATATTTGGAAACATAAAATTATGACCTTGTAACGCCCATCGCATACCTGAAATATCTTCTCTCTAAAAATTCCAGAAGCATAAAATCTTTAATATTTCTGAATGTCGAATTCCGAATGATGAGTGTCTTAAATCTTTTATGTGTAATATTTTGCACTCTTAAAAGTATTATACGCCAAACACTAAAACTTCTTAAAATTCTTACACGTGAAAATTTGTAAGTATAGAGTATAAAGAGATGCATAAATTCTCGCACATTGTAATGTCTTGAAGCGTGTACTCGTTACCCGTGTAACAACCTGTAGTTGTGTATGGTAAACCTTACAGTATTCTCCTGTTCTGCTCTTTCTATCCTTTTTAGTCCTGTCCAGTCTCCGAGCAGTTCAAGGCCTTCTTCTTGTGTAGCTGCAGTTAAAAGTAGTTTCTCTTTTGAGGTGCCTAAATGTTTCACGTATTTGAAAACCAAAACTATACCAACTATTCAAAATTGAAGTAAAGGTTCCGAATTAGATTTCTCTATTAAATTCCACTGCCATTGTAGTATAGTAATTATCTTCTGAGATTGTAGAGACAAACATTAGATAGAAAAACAAATTACACATAATCTTGAAGACCTAAAAATGCGATACGTCATTTTGCAGTATGTTTATTACGTAAGACACTATGCAATTCAAATCTTCATAACATAAAACAAGTTTTGTCAGAGATGTGTTACGTCTTGGGCAAGAGAGAAGGAAATCTAGAAAGGTATGCGTGATATTTCGGTTTCACGTTGCAAGGTCGATGAACCACGAATTCCTAAACTCACTTGCTGAGATTGGAGCAGCTATTAGATGAATCCATTCATAATCTCAAGTACAATAACGGTCCCTTTATAGAGTTGTCAAGGTTAATTAATCTCGTTTCTTTATTACGAATAATCGACACACATAACTAGATGAGTTGAAGATTTAAACCTGCGGGGCAATGACATTCGGGAAAGAGATAAATTAATCAGTCTGTATCTAAAAAAAACTGTTATTATGGAAAGTAGTGTGAACTTTCTAGGGAAAAAGATTATTCTACTTTAAATATTTGTTCAAAATATAATAAAAAATTGCATCGGCCGGGAATCGAACCCGGGCCGCCCGCGTGGCAGGCGAGCATTCTACCACTGAACCACCGATGCTGATGAGAGTTGTTTTGCCGGAGAACGTATCGCAAATTGCGATTTGGAACAGTTTAGAGTTGGCTGTATAGAGGCAGATATAACAAGTATAGCGATTTTCTCCTTTCGATTCTACATAGCTAAGCAATTCGTTGAAGTATACCTATATATAATTCCACCTGTACCTCTCATATTACTTTCATAATACCATTCCTACTACTATTATCACTTAAAATTTCTGAAATTAAATCAATATTTTTATTATAATAAACATATTGAAGTGCCTTAAGAATGTGTAAATCTATTTGGAACACTCACAGACATTCAGTTTTATTTAGATAGAAGATAGATGATATATAATGATTAAATGATTTGATTCATTTTATTGCAGTATAATATTGCGTTATATTCATTTTTGAGTCGTAATAATTACAAGAAAAAGAGTAATCTCTACTTAGAAGGATTCAATCGATTAATTTCTCGCATTAATGATGATTTATTTCTACGTTAGGATGAATCACTTGAGATAAATCATAAAATATAGATCGTAATAATCTTTACGCACAGTGCAGGAAGAATGATCTTTTCCCTCCAGTAACATTCCAAAGCATCCTTATCTGTTATCCAAGATGATGAGTATCAAGATATTCCTAGACTAAAGTACTTAAACTCTATAAACCGTAAACGTGGAGCGGTACTGAAAGCGATTCAGAATCCGGATCTCAATCTCCACAGATAAACGAATCGAATGCTTGCTCGCACTCGAGAGATGAAATTACGATAAAGTATAGAGGAACTGGTATGTTTTCAAGAACGTCAGTCTACTTGCCATGCCTCGCTTAAGATATATGACTGATTATCAGCATAATGATTATTAATCATTGAACATTTAGTGCACACAAGTATTCTTCTCTCTGACCATTCTTCTGAAATGTTACGTCTCTTCCGCAACTGACGTGGATGAATGAGAGTTGAAATGAATCTTAGATTACTCGTAGTTTCTATGGAACTTTAGAAATTGATTGAATCTAAGAGAAAATTTATTGAATTCGAGATTTAATTATCGTGTTTGCATCATCGTCACCATCTGCATTCACTTTAAAATCGTATCTCGTGTGAGTTAATCGTGTCTCAGTCACCTCGAAGCATTTAAAGATAATTGCTCGACTCGTTTTCGAAATTCGTTAATCGAGTGGCCGAGTCCACCATAACGGATCGAGATTGAAAACGGTACCTCTAACGTTCTTCATCAGCACAATGTACGCAGGCCACGTACGCCAATGCGTAATTCGCGCGCGTTTTTCTGCAACCGCTCCAAGTTTATGGAATCAGAATGGCGGATCTTCGATCGAATATCGTCCACCTCGAGAAATAAAAGACCTTGGAAATGCGAATATCGCCTGTTGTCGGCTTCAATTCTTGATCGAAGGCAAGCTGACCGTGGCAAGAGTTGACCTTGGGATCTCATTGCCCCTCACTCTCTCGCACTCTCGCTCACGATCTCGTTTTGTCGTATTGCTCGTGGCGTGTGTCGCAATTCGCAATTGGCGGTTGCATTCGGCTCGAAACAAAGAACAAGGCGAATAAGAGCGAGACCGGAAGCAGAGCAGTTACTCAGACGCTGGTCAATTGACGTGATTACATTCACTGCAATGCTTCTGTCGTCGAGGCGAAAGTATACTTTGACTTAAAGACAAAGTAAAGTGTTTAAAAGATTAAGATTAACATTAAGATTTTAATCGATTCTCTAGTTCAGGATTTTTAGAGAGATGTTACAATTAAAACTTTCTTAAAATTAATGCAACGTCAACAGTTTACATGGAATGCATTCTGGTTTATTTAAAATTTATACATCCTTTTCCTACAACGCAGTAATTTTCGCTTTAGTCTCGTACTTAGTCATGATGAGTAATTTCGAAATCGCTCCCATTCGAATTAAACGGACTCACATGATCTCGTAGATTAATGATCTCCTCTAGGCTTTGAAGCTTCCGATTTTTCCGTCAATAAATTCTGGTCGTCACGGTCTTTTTCGCTTCACTGTTCTTACAGCCACGCCCTACACTTCTGTATAATCAACAACTATTGCAACCATTACCAATGACTTTACATTTTACATTTATACAACTTAAAATTTTTTATCCTTTTAGATTCGCATTGATTCCTAGAGTCTAGAAGTTTCCATGAGAATAAATACACATACATAAATAAGTATTCGTCATATTTTCATGTAAGGACGAAACCTTGACCGCCCTAAGGTCAAGATCATATTTAATTCATCCTCGAAATTAAGAGTTTCTAATGCAATCGAAAATGATGTAATTGAAAACCTTTCAGTAATTACATTAAGATTTAGAGACTTGATTCAATTCACAAAGTTTGAAAAGATAGCACGCATATCTGAAATAATGGTATAATTACGAGGAACCTTGAATGTAACCTTGCGAGGGGCAGGTCGTATAATTTTCGATCAATTATGGTGGATCGACGAGTTCAGTGAATAGGTCGGATATTAGACTAGAGGCTAAATAATAGTGTCTCTTCAATGTATGTATGCACGTAGGCTATAATAGACACGACGCAATCCCTCTTCTGTAATCACAGCTGGAAAATGACGTGCAATGCAGTGTGCATGAGCGACTGAATCGCGTTACCTTCTAAGGTCAATCAATTACCGAACCTTCTCTTTCCTTACAGAATGAAGATATAACGGGAACATCCTCAGAGGCTCAGGACAGCTACCATGTCGGCGCAATGCAGTCACTTCGTGCAAAACGCCTGGAAAAAGGAGCTTTGTTCCAATTGTTTCAAACTGCGAGAGGAACATGTCGTAGCTTCCGATATTCCAAGGCCAAGCGTCAAAGCACCTGTGAAAGTCGCAACCGGTCATCACAAAGTTCAGGTAATTTCATATCATTTATTTTCAAATTCTAATAAATAAGTAGATATGTATGTGCTGATGATTTATATGCTGAAGGCAATGAATAATTTCTCTTTCTATACCATATATTTCTTTACGGATACAATTTATGAAAAGTGCACCGAATCAGGATTGAAGTTCAGTCTTGCCTGTGTAATTTATAGATGTCAACACCAATGCTTATAAGGCAGAGATTGTAAGAATTACATACGAATAGATCATCGATATTCATGCGCTTGAAAAGGAATGATTGACATTAAGCGATGCAGAGAGTTGCAAAGTTTCTTGCAAAGGAAATGCAATTGACAAGAAGCGTAATTATTAGAACAGGCAGATGGCATATTTATAGTCAACTTGTCAATCGGCAACTCGTTGATGAAGTAAAATTCAGAGATTAAGAGCTTATTACTTAACGATGCTACTTGAAATGAACGGTGATAGAGAGTCAAGAGGAAAATAAATCGTAATGGTCACTAAAGATATTAATAATTAGAACTTTCATTTTAGAAATGAAGATAATTTAGACAATACTTTTGAAAATCCTTTTTCCAGGCCTTTGTCATACTTTATGGGGAATATAATTCATAATTCAAGGAAGTGATCTCTAGTGTATATTTATTCTAATAAATGGGCGATTGACTCGCATCACAAATGCCTGAAGGTTAACGACCGTAAGCTCTTCCAATGGAGGGGAAACTGGGTTATTCGTGCCCATAAATGCGGAAGAGTTTACTGACAAAGTCGAAGATTAAGAGTTGCACGCCACCGCACTGCAACCGATTTCAGAAGAAAGTACAGTAGTGCAGGTTGAAATCACACTTGACATAACTCAACTCTGATTGTCAGCTATCGAATGCAGGTATTACGTGAATAAAGCTCCTGAATTGTTGATTAAGTACTGAGCATGTAATTAGAGAAGCAGGGCCCTACGGAAACATCAGTTTTACCGATAACGGAAATCCTGGCGTTTTTCAGAATCATTGTATCCTGTCAATTACCTTAAATATGAGCATAAACGTTTTGAAATAGTCTTTTAAACAGGATGATAGATTTAGAGTCATTTCGTTGAGTTACAAAAGACAAGATTATAGCATCAGAGCTCGTAATTGAATTATCCTGCTTGCGAATTATAGTTATTACGCTTGAGAAAATTGAAATGTCTTCGAAGAAGAATCAACCTTTTAGTCAACCTTGGTAAAGACGAATTAAAACCATATCAAGCATTTTAACAAAAGAAAAAAAATGTTGTCAGTAGGTTGAGATATTTATTCTTAATTGAAAGCAGACAGAAAGTATGTTTTCACTCCTACGTAACAATATTTTTTTATATTGCATCATTTTTGAAACGAAGCGTATACACTTTTTCCATGGAATTACTTTTCGATTTCGGAAATGCGTTTCGGGTGTTATCGAATTTAAAGATGCGTGCGTGTAACTTCGTCAGCAATTGCTGAATCTTCTCTTATTTCTGAATTGTGACATTCGTCAGACTTGCGAGCCTAAGTATTTCGAGGACGAAATAACAAAGAGCGCGTTGCATATTCCTGGGGAAAATGTCGGAAAAGCATGACGATCCAGGGCGAGATAAACATTAACGAGCTTCAGGAAAGCAAGTGCTGAACTATGCCACGATTGTTCAAAAGTTATCCAGTAATCTGTAATATGCAAACAATAAACTGTCAAGATCTTAAACGGTCTTCACTTTTAACGGAATCTTTCCAGGCGTAACTCATTCCTATTCGAAATAATCAATCAAATACATTTAAAGTATGTATTATAAAAACTATATATGTAGGCCAAGATAAATTACCATAACGAGTTTAATTTTTAAATTTCACTTTTATATTCATTTGAGAAAAGTGATAGGTGTCAAGTAAGGGGATTTATTCTACATTCACTATTTAAATTATTATCAGTAAAATAGCTCTAGAAAGTTAAGCTCAATGATAAAAAGTATCACACTTGAATACGATTTAAAATTCTCATTTTGTTTGTTTTATTTTACTATTGGCAATATCAAAGCAAAGATACATTTTAAAAAAATAATTAATACAATTAAGATAGTAATTAATTTTCATATACTGAACAAGGAAATATTTCTTTATGCTCGCATGATTATTACTGCGGATATGCATGTAATGGTCAGTGTATTATTTTGCAATAAACTTACGATTTAACAAGCGATATCAAAATAATTGCTGCACCTCCAAAGGAAGAAATATTTTTGTGAAATAGATTCTTAGAGGTGCATATAGGGTGTGGCGTGCAGCTCCAAGATGATATCAGAAGTACCATGATCAGTAGAAAAAGAAATTACGGTGCGGCTAATTAATCCCTTACCCATTTTTTCTGTAATTCGCGAATTATACACGAATTCCTTCTTCTTTAAGAACTTTCATTCCTGAAAGGAAGTTCTTTTTTTATTGACACCGTAAAACATTGATAACTGCCGTCGTTCGAGACATTATTATTACACCTGAAAGATGATGCTGTAAATTTTACGAGTAGACAACATCAGCAGTTAATAAGAGCAGAACATTGCATTGTACTTATAATTTACAAGATTCGTTCAATTCTCAATTTCTTCGGCCGTATATTAATAGAATTATTGCTCGTAAAAGGATCTTTACTGTATAGATAATCGATAGGCGCAAAAACTCATGAAACCTGTACCAGCTCACTAACTTCAGAACACCGACACAATTTTTCGAATTTAAGTGAGTCTTGTTGCAAGTGGATTTCTGGGTATTATTAACGAGCACTAACAAAAGGTATTTTTCGCCAAAAGGCATCGAAACAGCCTTCAGTGCACTATGCCGAGTCAAACGATTTCACCGTTATCGTGAGAGTGACTACGTGTCTATTTTACTGGCACGACTTACTTACTGCTAATGCCATTTCTCTGCCCATAAACATGTCACGACATCAAGTTCGATAACCCCTTAAAAAAAAAAACCAATACTTGAAATAGTTAGACCTTAAAAATCAGCAAACTCGAAATAATTCCTCTGTTTTGCTCTTTTGTTTCAGGGTATTCTGAGGATTAAAGAGCAGGTGAAGTTGAAGAAGAAGAACGTCGAATTCCTAGAATGTCTCGTTGAGGTCATTGGGTACGGAGGGGACGATTTCTCTGATCCAGAAGATGACCCCCAGGAACTTGACGTTAATGACTCCTCGAATCCTGAAGATGATGTTCCGGATAGCGAGGAGGAACGTGCTCTCGGTAATTTGACACGTGCCAACACAAACTTCAACACTGTCACTGCCAATCTGACGGGATCCACAACACCCGATGCCAAGTCCGCAAAGACATTTGCATCTCTGATGCTGGGCAAGGTGCAGAAAGATGCAGATGGTAAGTCATTTTTGTTCTTTTCTTCAGCTTGTTAGCACCACTTACTGAAGGTCAACTTTTAAATTGATGCTGAAAGATTGTGCAATTCTTTGAATGAATCTCAGAATTGATTGAGTTTGATTTGCTTTTATTAGTCTAAGAACATTGAATCAATCGATAGATTTTTTATTAATAGGCTTATTTTTCCATATCATTCAAGGTAAGAAAAAGACCCTCTTAGTCTCAGTGAAGCCCTTCGGAGGAGACGACAGTCTTCCCACAGCAAAGAGGCCCAGCGATAAAAAAGTAGTCAACAATGAAAACACAAGGCCCAAAACTATCGACATCATCGCCAAAGATGAAAAAACTGATGTCTCTCTCAAAAGTATAAAGAAAATATCCGAGGATCAGATCCCAAGTTGCGACAAACGACAAACCGAATCTCAGAGTCTCGAAAAAATCGTCGACATGCCACTAATAACTTCCGCGAATCTAGTGTCAGTCATTCAAAACGAGGAAGACGTAGGAGTCGAATCTCAAGAAAGTATCCAAAAAAACACGGAACTTTCCAAGTCTGAAAAAAGGATTAGTATTGCGAGAACTCCCGCCATTAAGAAACCTGAAAACGAGAAACCTAGGATTTGCGTTCAGAATTCTTACAATAACAAAGGCGAATATGCAGTCACAAAAATCACGAAACGCACCGACATAATGAATTCCGAAAATAGAACGAACGGAGCCTACAATTCCGGAATCGAATTAACTCTCACGCCTTTAAAAAAGGAGACTCTGGAAGATCGACCCGTATTAGTCAAGGGAAAGGACGTTAATAAGATAGCAGTTCCAGCCGCGGAAGAAAAAGCGATAGACTCTCTTTTAGGAGAACGCAAGGTCGAGGGAGAAGTTGCGAAAAAATTTAGTTTCGAAGAAAGTCGAGAATCTGCTGGAGAACCAGATGGAAAAGCGGATGAGGATGTGTCCGAACCTCCAGAACTCCCGAAAAGTCCCCCACCTGTTGAACTGAAAACCAACAGATGCAGTCTGCAATCGGAACCAAAATGCATGCTCACAACAGCAGAACCAAGGACTTCTTTTTTGCATGGCGAGTCAAAAATTAAGCCGACAGTTCCTCAAAAACCAAGTTCTTTCTCCCCAAAAAATTCTATATCGTCCGTGAGCACAACAACTTATTCTACTTTTTCCAATACTCCCACTGCTCCCGTTGTGATGAAAAATAGTTCACTTAGCAGTTTTGCAGCACCTCCGATTCAGAATCCTGCCTTCAAGTCAGTTAATATGACTCCAGTCGCTCAGGTCTCGTCACGTGCAAATTCGAACGAGGTCAAGGATCATTTTACAGCACGAAACTGTAATTACTCTACAATAAGTGAAAATAAGAAGAGTGAGGTCATATATAAAGTCCCGCAAGTTCAATCGTGCCAAAATGCTCAAGATTCGCCTTCGAAAGCAGAAGAAAGCCCGAAACCAAAGGAAAACGGTTCGAGAATGATTGGTTCTCCTCCCAGACCCAAGCCACCTTCAATATCATTCTTTAAAACTCTGCAGACTGAAGAAGATGTAGAGATTGATGAAGAGGATCTTGAAAACTCAGCAGAGATGATAAGATCGCCAAATAAAAGAAGAATGGCTCCCAAGCCACCAGCAAGTCCAGTTGATGAGGTTTCAGCTTCTTTGTTTGCGAGGAATCCTACAACTGTGATGAAGTCCGATTCCCCAGTAGTTCGTGAAAAAGAAAAGAGAGAGAGAGCATCATCATGTAGTCCGAAGTTCAGAAAGGCTGTTTGTGAAGTTCCTGATCCTTCCCTTAAGGCACCAGAGCCAGCACCGAGGAGGAATATTTCCTTGTCCCAGGACAGCCTCGCAAATCCGGAAAGGACTGAGGAGAAGAAGAAGAGTAGATCTCGATTCTCCTTGAAGAAATTCCTAAGGATGGGTTCCAGAAAAGACGTGGATATGACTTGTGGATCTGGAGGTTCCAAAATGGATGAAATCCCTTCGACTCCTCAACCGAAACCGAGGTTGGAGATCATTCATCCTTTGGAACTTGATGGTGCTGCTGTCCAAGTCCTTGGAAATGAGGGACAATCTAGAGTTAGCGAGGATGTTACGGATTCCAGAAACGATGGGTCCCTGGCGGCTCATTCCCAGATGACTAATGGCGTTCAACACGTAACGAGTAAGTTCCCAGCTTTGCTTCATTGATCTGAATAATGGATTTATAATCTGCATAGCTTATTATCTGAAGAGTTATATAACGTGCCTTGTTGCTGAACAAGTAAAATCAAAAGAAGGTTTATTGCTTGTAGTGAATATTGAAGTGGTTCATCAACAGTCAAATAATATGTTTCAGCGAGGCCAGGGAAGCCACCACCTCCACCAAGAAACCAGTCACTGGAGGACTGGTCCAGATTGGATCCTGCTAACAAACCAGCCAGACCACCTCCTCCTCGAACTGACGCAAAACTACCCCCGAGAGGAGAGAAACCACCCCCGAAAACTTGGCAACCATCCAACCCTTCCTCGACGTCTGACTCAATTTACGCGAATCTGGGTAAGTTTAGGCCCATCCAGTGTAACTAATGACATAGATTCACGTATGTAACAGCCATACTCACACGATACTCGCACCTGCTTTTCATAGCTTGCAAGTCAGGTCGAAACCGTGAACCTAAACTTAAAGATTTCAATCGAATCTTGGTTTTCATTCATCTCAGGAGCTAATTCACTTCAAATTAAGCACAATATCTAACTTCCATTTCTATGACATGAAGTTAGAGACTTGTGTGATTTGAGATGAATTCGGTATCCAAGTTTTTTGCAGGAAAATAAATACTCACTCTTATATTAAAGAGGGAATAAAATACTCGATTCATTAACAAAACTGAAAATTTCTTTTCCTGCAGAAATCTAAGCTTCCTTATATGGCCAAGCCTTTTGCAAAGCAATTTTTACTCTATCATTTCTCATTGATTAAACTACCAATTACAATCTTTGCATAGATAAAATAGATTGAATAATTGCAGCCATGTTATATCATCATTAACGAAACCTAATACTAGATTTTCGCGCGTCCTGTGATATTTCATTACTCTTCATTCGTTGAATCGATCGTTGGCTAGAGAGCATTATTTAGTGAATCCAAGTAGAATTTTATTATTAATTAAAGATATCGCAGTAAAGTTTGAGAATGGCTGGATAGTTTCAGAAAGCTAGTAGAATGCGATAATTAGCTGTTAGATATAAAGAGAGAGAGAGAGATCTGGGAGAGCGTGAGATACCAACGACACTCTGTAAATAATGCAAAAACCTGTATCCATATTCTTAAAGTGCTATGTTTGAAATAAACGTTTTCTTCGTCTGAAACAAAGAGAACCTTGTTTTTTTTTTAATTGCGCGACATATTCAACTATTTGCATCCGAAGAGAATTTACTGATTAGCGATACTTTTTTCTTGTTAATTATGACCTCACTTTTTTTAATAATTAACTAGTTGTGGGCCGGGCCTATTCTACAAAGAACTGTTTTTCTTGAAAATCTATAGATAAAAATTTTTATTTTAAAAAACATGGCATTAAAGAAAACAGTTTTCTATTTTGTTGGAAAATATGTTACTTGATAAACTATAGGCGACTTCTGATCCACATGTATAAAATTATTACATATTTTGTCTTCCTAAAGAGATCATAATTTTCTTAATCGAGCTACTACTTTTTATCAAATTATTTCTGATTTATACTCTTTATGAGTTTTATTCCGTTAATAGCATTTCATAACTTCTAATCGTAAATTTATACTATATGTATAATAGTTATACTTGAACTTGAAGATTTTCTTCATTTACGTGAATTTCATCTTGAAAAGCACAAATGTTGATAGGAATGCAACAAGCCGAGCCTCTTGTGCTTGGCTTCAGATCATTTTGGTGAATACTTTCTCTTTATTACGTCTTACGTCACTGATCAATGCGGCATGTAGAATGTAACTTCTTTGGTGTCACGGTTGACCATATTTTGCGGGCAGTTCAAATTACAGAGAGCTCTTCTAACTGACGCTGGGTGCAACTAACGCCGCATGATTTGAATGCATATTAGCATCGTGTTCCTTGGATTTGTGTGTGTAATTGCAAATCTTAGAGCGTCTGCTCCCTTCCGTTCTAACACAATTTATGTTCAACTACCTTTCTTATAAATATCATCATTCTCTTAAATAAACGATAATAAAATGAAGATCCAAGAAATCTTGTTAACTGTAACGTTCATAAAATGATTTTATTATTATTGTTTTTTTCATTTCATATTTGAAGTAGCTCACGGTTTTTTGCTCGTTACATCTTCAATTCGGAAAATTCAACTATGCATCAAAGAAGAAGAAGATCAATCATATTGACATGCATGCATATTTCAAATTTATATTTTCCTTGAAGAAAAAGAACTTTTAAACTTTGAAACTAGGACTTTAAAGAACTCTTGAAAATATCTTAAATAACTTGAAATATCTTAAATTGTAGAAAAGAAATCGTAAAAGTAAATGAGATCAAGGGTATTTTTTTTGTTGAGCAGAATAAAACTAGAGTAAAGATCAAAAGTGGTGGCGCGATAGTGATCCGGAACGAAATCTCAGATCGTGTTCGCGATATGATAGGATAAAAGACTCAAAACTTTCTTCGGCTTTACTTTTGTCCACTTTTATCAATTCCCCTGGCTGTGTGTAGGTACGTACTAGCTTTAGTGTTTAGACAAGTAACTATAATAGTCTGGTAGCTAGCCTGTTATTATGCCTTGTGTCTTGTGGTACTAACACTCGCGCTTGACCATGGCCGGGCCTGCAGCAGCGGAGGATGTTACAGGTGAGATTCGAAGTACCTTGGCACCTTCCAAACCTCAGAGAACGGCCAGCATGAGGGACCAGAATCAACCTCCTCTCAAAAAACGGACCGTCCAAAACCAGAATGAGAATCAGGACTTCGAGCCTCTCGAATCTCCAACTTCAAACTCTCCAGTAAGTCACCTTATCAGTTATAAAAACCTGAATAACAAATTAACCAAATTATTGAGTTGATGAGTTAACTGTGGATCCTTATTACTACGATTTCGATATTTTCATTGAATTTCCTTAAAATTCCATCAAATCTATGGAAATTAGTGACAATCGTAAGAATAAGAATGATTCAAAAACATAGAGTTGCATTTGCCTTAGTTGTGAGTATTTGATAGCGAGGTATCGAATTTTTTCAAATATTTGCAGACATCGAGTGAGAGTCAGGTTTACGAATGCTTGTCAAGTTCTCCGGAATGCGATTCGAGTCTTGAATTGCGCCATGGGAACGGAAATCATGTGACCGGTAAAAGAAAATCCGATAGCAGTGCTTTGGAATCGAATGTGGAGTTCAAGTACCACCAACCGACGTTCACCAGGTCAACTTCTCTGCCATATTGCTCCAGCGAAACTGAGAGCGAACTTTATGCTCCCTACAGCTTCTACACTGGAGATGAGGTGAGTTTTATAAAACAATTTGAAGAGCACAACACCAATTAGTAAAAAAAATGCAAAGGTATTTTGAAATTTCATTTTTTTTATTTAGGGACCTGAAGAAGATCAAGATTGGAAAGGCAAAGACGAAGAGTCGAGAGTAAATCGCCTGAGGCAAAGAAGAGGACGAAGCATTGTTCACCGAAGTTTGGAAGACAACTATGGAGCAGTCGTTGTAGCGAATCATGACGCTCTTGCGCAATTTTTGGAACAAGTATGACCTCTTTAAACAATAATCCTAAGAATTTTTCCCTAAGTTTAAAGCACAATAAAAGTTATGAACTGTTTTGAGAAAAATAGTAAAAACTGAGACTGGACTTAGATAAGGTCGTTAACTGTGTAAATATTAAGTATGCCGACTAGCATACCTTATGATTATATAGTGATCAGAGCGCAAACGTTTTAATGTTCCACGGTAATAATAAACGTACTTACACCTAGCAATAAACAATCTCAGAGTTGCAATTGCATTAGCGAGAGTTTATCACAGCCACATGCTATCTTTCGCAGGTGGCACCCTGTAATGAAAATCAGTCGTAAAATTTACTTTACAAAGACTCGAGTAGGATGTTGTATGATGCAATGGATAATTCATGATAATTTCACTGTTTGAAGCTTAATCAAAATCCTAATGTGAAAACGTATGAATTGCACATTAAAGAGATTTACTTTAGCGGTGAAACTATATTTTTCACTTTCGTTGTTACGTCATTTGCTTCTGTAGATTTTTTACGAGAATTCTTCAGAATGCGATGCACTGATGATATAATAGTCTTGTTATTTATTCATCGAAAACTATATAGTTTTGTTAAGTTAATAATTTTTAATACCTGTTTAAATATTTAATATTAAATTCCTTAAATGATTGGAAATTTCTTAAAATCCTTTTAAACTCTTTAAAATTGAACATTATTGAACGTAAAATAAAAAAATGTCTTTCTTTCATAGCTAAACTTGGTTTCACCTATTACACCTGGATTGCGAGGCTTGAAGAACGCAAATCTACGATTCAGTGACTTTACATTGGATCCCACATCATCTGTTATTGTCGGAAGAAGGATATTCTATTCTGCCACTTGGAACGATCAGAATCTCACTATCTGCGTAGCTTTCGATCCAACGATGCATGTTTCACGAAAGGAATTCTACCTTGCACCTATAGTGGAGTTTATGGACGCTGTGCCACAAGAATTATCTGAAAAGAGGGGATCCAATGGTAGAAAAAATGTCGAAGGTATGTGCATTATTTATCAGTAAAACTTAAGTTCGTTTTACGAATTTAATTTCCAATTAAACTGCATCTCGCCTTTCATCATTTTCAAAAAAGTAATCTTTTTTTTTCCTAAACAGCTACAATTTCGGTTTTACCACGATTACAAGTGAACACCATCCATTCTTTTGCTGCCATGACGAAAGATCCTAAAGACGAGGGAACAGCAAAAGATTGTTGCTTCGTTCTTCTGCAATTTGTGAATGCCATGAAGAATCTTCAGGCTCGTGGAATCGAGGAAGCCCCGAAGAATCTGAGCAATGTCGTGCTTTGTCGTGAAGATAAGAACGCTTGTTACAGGCTTTATCTTCTTCAAGGGTAAGAAAATCTTCTTCCATAAAAAAGTTATATGACTATTTAAGATAGTCGATGCTTCAGAATTGAAAGAGAATAATACGAAGAAGTAAAACATGAACATAACAAATTCAAGAATAGTGGCTTAATAAATTACTTTTTGAAATTCGAAGAGGAGGAAATAAAATATCATTAACACGTAAAATAAATTCCAAACCCTCTGAACCCTAGATGTGAATTTATTTTCTCATTTTGTAGATTGAACGTTGATAGCAGTGAAGAATGTGGAGAGAAAATGGCATCCTTGTGCCAGTGTGCTCTTGTCGCCCTACAAGAATTACATCTTACGAATAAATTATCGCTGGTTAAGGAATTATTGATGAAGGAAAAGGCAGAAACATTGTCACAGGTTCGACTTCAATTTATATTCACAGTAAATTAAATTAATTTCGAGTTAGGTTTTAAGACAACTCTCCTTATCTTATCTTACGAAAAATTGGTACAAAATTCTTCGAAAAAGATATATTTTTGATATTAATATTCGATTTTAATTTCAGGTGAAATCAGTATTAGAATTTTCACTATGGGGACCAGCTGACGTAACTCTCGGAGGACCCCGAGAAAGAGAAACTGCTCTTCAAAGATGGTTAGACTTGGAAAGAGCAACAGTTCTGCACGCTTTAGTAAGAACAAGATCTCCGCTAACAGTAACTGATGAATATCAACTTCTCTTCCTGGTTCACACAACCTCGAAAATTATATGCGAGGCTTCCATACATCTCGATAATCAACGTAACGGTGTACTACGGACCAATTAATTAAGAAATTAAAAGTATTTCGTATTTTTATATATATTTGTAACATAATGACATTAATATCGTAAATCGTTATCAAATAACTCCGTTGCTCAATATGATTGTCATACTTAGATTCATACTTATACTAGTATTGTACAAAATATTTAAAATAATTTATTACGTTGGGTGAGAGCGTCACTATTTTTATGACTCTCGAAATATTTTTCAAATAGGCCAAAATAGGGTGTGTGTCCAAAGCTCATAAAAGATAAATGCTCAATTGGCGAACAAATTATCTAATTATCAAAAAAATCTAATTATCAAAAGTTTTTTTACATCCTTAGTATGTAATCATTAATTATTTTATTTCATGTTCATTCGGTCTTTAAAATACAAAGGCTCAACAATAATCACAATGGAATCAATTCGCACCTCATTGTCGTTAATATTGTATTTTTGTACATAATCTTCATAATAAAATTGTTAGAAATGAAAAAGGTATTTTTATCAGGTTTCAGTTTTGTTCTATAATATGTTTACATTTCTTTTTACAATCCTTTGTTATAATAAACTCTCTCTACTTCAATGTTCTTCGTAAGTTCAAGAAAACAATCGTACTCTTCCTTTCTCATTTGCAAAAGTCGAATGCTCATCGAACTAAAAATTTAAGTAATTAAATAAAATTACTAAATTTTTCTTTATTATCTGAATGATGTTGATTTCTGCTAAATTTGTTAATATTTAAACTTACTTCCTTTGAGGATAAAAGGCCAAACAAGTCGGAACCATGGTCAACAACCTAAGAAACATTAAATTGTTAATATAAGTAGAACTTAATAATATAAATGGAACTTATTAATATAAATGGACTATCCATAAACACCAAAAATGAAATACCGAATAAATAGGCAACAGATTATTAATTTGATGTAGTAGATATGGACGTCTTTTAATGGATAACGTACATTAGAGCAAGAAGTGTTATCTCTGTAGGAACAGGTAACCAAGGGCGAGCTTGATAAAAACAATATTCTTTCGCTCGATTTGTAATTATTGGAATGCAAAGCATTCCAGGTGCAGCCATAGCGATTCTGGTAAAAACACATTCAGAAATGCCTTTAATTGCAGCAACTCTCGACTCAATTATAGGTTTATCCGGCGAATCTTTCAATGATATTGGAATTCCTCTAATGATTTCTCTTTGTCTCATTATAGGCAAATTAACGATATTACCAATAGCAACTGCAAAAAATGGAACTGTCCTCTAAAAAATCAAAATAAAATTTAATGAAGGCGTTATTATTAATATTATTATTATTATTATTATTATTATTATTATTATTATTAGCAAACTGTGTTTCATTGAGGAAAAGACTAACTGCGAGCAAGGGTCCTTTATTAGCAAACAAATGTTTAAAAGTTAATGCAGCTCCACAACTGGCAATTGTAGCTCCTACATAAGCTTGTTTAATAATTTTGTCGTCACCTTCACTGTCACTGTTTGCGTTTCGATTTGTAAAATTTACGACAGCATTGAAACTTTGGTTGATTAATTGCCAGCCCACGACAGCTAATTTACTTCTATGAATCAGATGTATAATTTAAAATAAAGTAAATAAAATGAAAAATATGTAAAATATTAGGAGATAGGAATAACTTGTAAAATGTCAGCATTCCGCCAGTTAAAAAAACATTTCCAGGGACCTGAAAAGACATTCTTCCAATGAGATTCATCAGTTCTCCATTATCCGGATGGAAACAACTGTCTCGTAATTTTTTCGCATATATTATGTCTTCTTTTGTAGTTGAAGGATCTAATTTTCCTGCTCTAAGTAATTAAAATGTGGAATTGGAAAGTCATCTAAATTGAAAACAAAACTATTTGAAGGACAAAGTTTCGTAATTTTAATAACTACTTGTAATCTTCTAATAATTGTTTCGCCTCGTATAGCTTTTTGCTGGAAACTGTAACTGTTCGAATGTCTGTAATAAATGCAAAATGACGCCATCTTCCTAAATAAGTGTTCTGGTCCCAAAGAGGCTTATCAACATCAATAATTTCAAAACTTCCAGATTTTCCACTCGTTTTCTCAGGCTTTTTCGGATCACCTTTGTCAGATCGATCACTAGAAGATCCAGTCAAAATTAACTTAGATATAAAACCAGTAATATCCATAGATTCCGAGATCAAAAGAATCTTATCTAAAATTATTTCACCGTTTTTATTTCACTTTTTAGGTCAATCCATTGCCATAATATTTTGTACTTTAAATTATCCCCAAAAAAATTGACTAGGAGGCATATCTTTTTAAGATTTTGACAATTTATTTGCCTCTGGTGACAGTTCAACATAATAAATGCGACTGTTGATTGTTTTAGATTTTTGTTACAGAATTTTAATTTTCCCTATACTCATTTCCATGTGGATATTTTCTTTATTCATAATGTTCAAATTTGACTTCGCAGAAATATTTTTTTATTGAAAATACTTATGTTTCGTCTTTTAAATAAAAATAAATGTATCTAACGATAAAAATGACATCAAACAAAAATTTTTTAAATTTATAATTGAAAAAATGGTACAATAATCATTATTATTATTATATTTATAAAGGGCGACTGGTGAAGTAGGTTCGTCATCAAAGAACAACGACTGCGCATGGCGTATACAACTGAATTGATAGTTGATACATGCGCGTACTATTATATAAAATGTACTAGTGCTTGCAAGTGTTGTGTTGTAGATACTCTGATTTTGAACACCATGTCCAAAATGCTGAATTATCAGCTCTTATCATATCATACTCTTATCTTCTCTCAATTAATTCCAAATGATTAGTCTTGATTATTTGTCTTAAACTAACTCCAGGTTATTCTTCATTTAATTTTACGATGGAGGTAAGTCTTTTTGCCATATATCAAGTGATTTCAGTCTATGTTAGCAATTTCTAAAACAGTTTCAACGATTTTTCACCGGATTAAAATAAATAGATTGTTTTAAATAATTTTTCAGTACGAGATATTATGGAAAATAATCATCTATTTGTACTATGTTGGAGGACTATTGGCAATATTAAAAATATACAACAGTGTTACTTCTGGGATATGCAAAAGTGATAAGAGATTAGATGGTCAAGTTATAATAGTCACTGGAGCAAATTCAGGTAGGAGAATTATTTTTAAAATGATTACTCCCATAAAATGGTCGATTTCTAATAAATCAGATATATAAATAAATATACATACTCTAAACGTAATATTTAATTGATCTTTCCTCATGATTTATTAAAAATTGTCAATTTTGTCGAAGTTGTCGTTACAGATTGCGAAAGTCTGTAGTTTCAGTATTTTTTGCGAAATGAAAAGTTACAATTTTGACAAAGTTACAATTTTGCAAAAAGTATTAAAATTAAATATTTTCTCGCTCTACTGACAAACTTCGAGTTCAGCGAAGAAAAGCGATATAGAGCGAAAAAATATCTAATTATAATATTTGATGAATAAAACGAGGAAATAGAATTTTGAAATTTGAATTTGACTCAAGATAATTTATGGAAAGTAATATTTTAGGAATTGGTAAAACTGCCGCTTTAGATTTTGCGAAAAGAGGAGCCAAAGTGATTATGGCATGCAGAGATCTAATAAAAGCTAATGATGTTAAAGGTAAGATAAATTATAAATATATACTATATGTATATGCATGTACATGGGAAAACGTAATATAATCGTTAATATATTAAATACTTTAATCTCAATATTAATTTCAGAGGAAATCGTCAGAATAACGAATAACAAAAATGTTATTGTGCGATTCTTAGATTTGTCTTCATTCGCAAGTGTTAGAAATTTCGCTAAAGAAATCATTTCAATGGAAAATCGATTAGATGTTTTGGTTAACAATGCCGGTGTTGGTGGTATACTCAATGAAAAAACCGAAGATGGCATCGATTGGTTAATGCAAGTCAACTTTTATGGACACTTCTTACTGACGAATTTGTTGATCGGTATGTTTTATTTTTATCCCGTTTTTAGTTCGAGAAGAATTTTACATTGATTAAAAAAGTACTTTTGTGTTTCTAGATTTGTTAAGAAAATCATCACCAAGTCGCATCGTACATGTGTCTTCTATAGTAAACAAATTTGGTCGCTTGGATTTGGAAAATATGAATTCCGAACGTGTAAACGGTTTTATTAATTATGCGAATAGCAAATTATACAGTGTAATCGCCAGTAATGAACTTGCACGACGTTTGGAGGGGAGTGGTAAGCAAAATAACTAATATTACATTGTTTTAATTTCATTATTATCTTATATTTTTATTAACACATAGAAATTTGTTAATTAAGTTGTTACTTCGAACTCTTTGCACCCTGGTATAGTAAAAACAGAAATCATGAGACACGTGCCTTCTTACTTCATTAGATATATTATAAACAAAGTCATGGAGCTATTTTTCAAGGTAAAATATTTTAATAAAAATAAATAGAATCGTTAATCCTGATATTTATAAAATATAAAAATAATGTGACATTTTTTTCTAGTCCGCAGAAGAAGGTGCACAAACGACCATTTTCTTATCAGTAAGTGATGAAGTTGCTGCAGTTTCTGGAAAATATTTCATGGACTGTCAGGTAATCATATTTTTATAAGTTTTTTAATAAAAATGTTTATATAAAAATAGTAATAAGTGTATAATTATTTTTGTAGGAAGCGAGTGCACCATCTATCGCAGAAGATAGAGAGATAGGTAAAAAATTTTGGGATAAATGCTGCGACTTTGTGGCATTGAAACCTGAAGAAAGATTTATTTAATTTTCATCAAAGAACCGTAATAGTATTATAATATTTTATAAGAAAATTCCTCAGTGCTTTAGGCTATTTAAATTATTTTTTGTAAAATAATGATTTTTAAAAATATATATGAAACATGATGCTTCATTTAACGATTATATTGTTCAATTTTACTAACACTAAGCTGATAATTTACGTATAGAATAGTATAGCAACAATGACTTGAACAAATTTAAATTAATTCAAATAAAGCAGATACAATCCTGGATTCTACAAAGTTGGTTTATCGCTTTCTTCGCAATTGACCTTTTTTTAACAATATCTTTAACAATTATCACTTCCTTTAATGTGCTAATTGATGTGTTACTTTGAATTATTTCAATATGCAGGTAAGTTCAACCTTCCATTTATTAATAACAAAACAACTCTTCATTGCACATAAACAAAATTTTGTTTTCTCGAATTTTCAGATCAACAAATTGCGAGGAGCAATAACCTGTTTTTATTATATGAGTAGTTTACTGATGATATTAAAAATTTACAACACGATAACTAAAGGAAAATGTAGAAGTAATAAAAGATTAGATGGCAAAGTGATAATTGTCACAGGTGCAAATACAGGTTCTGTCGAAAGTGTAAATATTAATTAGTGTGTCAAATTTTAACTATTATTTAATAAAGCTTTTAACTTTCAGGAATTGGCAAAGCTACAGCTTTAGATTTTGCGAAAAGGGGAGCCCGAGTTATTTTGGCATGCAGAAATTTAGAGAAAGCTAATAAAGCTAAAGGTATTTTTCAAATTCACAGAAAATTTCTATAGTTGCCGAAGTTTCCGGAAAATATTTTTCGGATTGCAAGGTACAGAAATTTTTAAATGTCATATTGAAATCCTATATTTTTTTATTATAAAAAGAAATTGCGAAAACTTGGCTCAATTTCTTTTTTTTTTTTAAATCTTATTTTTCTAGGTGGCAAGTCCAGCATCTATTACTCAGGATAAAGAAATTGGAAAGAAATTTTGGGAGAAATGTTGTGAAATTGTGCATCTCAAACCTGAAGAACGATTGATTTAATTAATTCACTGACAGATCAAGGAGGATCTTGAAAATGACTTTCGTTCGGCCGAAACCGGTATAATCCGACCATTTTGGTGTTTTTGATGAGATCGACACCTATAATAATATCACATTAGCTTAAAAAACATATTATCCACATTTCACAGAAAACATTAGTAAATTAGACTAAACTAAACTCTACACTGAAAAAAAAAATTTTGTCATCACAATAAAATAGTTTTGTTAGGCCAACCAAATGACTCAACAAAAAAATTTTGTTGGCACAACAAAACAGTTTGGTTGCACAAATAACAACAAAATTATTTTGTTGAGCCAACCAAATTTTTGTTGGTCAAGCCAAACAGTTTTTTCAGTGTAAGCAGCTATCTTCTGCGCAATATGTGTGATTCAATCATTGTAATCATATTGGTATTCAGAAACTGATCTTATTATTTTCATGTTGTGAAACCAGTTATTTTTACATGCATATGTTAACCTTTTGACATTAATAATTCCAACTAATGATAAATGCATAAAACTAGAAAAACATTTTACTCGTGGAACATTTTGTGAAAGACCTTGCAGTAGTTTACAAGTGAATATTGATGATGGAGGTAAATTTCATATAAAAATTTTATTACTTGATAATTATTTCATAATAAAGTTTATTAATTATTCATTCGCTCTTCATTACAATTATATAATATACATAATTTCTAGATTAATTTTATTTATAGGGCGCGATGTTTTGGATGATAGTTCCACTAATTTTTTGTATTTTGGTTATAATATTATTATTCATTAAAATTTATAATATTATAACTAATGGGAAATTCGAAAGCACGAAAAGATTAGATGGAAAAGTCATAATAGTAACTGGGGCAAATAGAGGTTTGAATTTTGAAATTTTAGATAGTTTCTTACTCGAGACAATTATTATAAACAGATTCTAATATATCATATTTCAGGAATTGGTAAATATACAGCCTTAGATTTTGCAAAGAGAGGAGCGAGAGTGATTATGGCGTGTCGAGATATTGTTAAAGCCAATGAGGCTAAAGGCAAGAATATATTCCTATTTTTTTAAACATCATAAGTACATATATTCAGAAATATAATATATTTATAATCCGTAGAAGAAATTGTGAAAATATCTGGCAATCAAAATATTGTGGTACGATCCTTGGATTTATCTTCTCTCACAAGTGTCAGAAATTTTGCTGAAGATATAATTTCAACAGAAGAACGATTAGATGTATTGGTAAACAATGCAGGCGTTTGGACAACCACCAGGAAAAAAACTGAAGATGGTATTGAAGAAGGATTCCAAGTTAATCATTATGGGCACTTTTTGCTGACGAATTTGTTAATAGGTAGAGTATTATTTATATTTTGAGTTGAAAATAAATTCTGAATTGCACAAGTACATTAAATAATATGTTAATTTGTTATCTGCAGGCTTATTAAAGAAATCAGCTCCTAGTCGAATAATACACTTGACCTCTTTGCTTCACAATCTTGGACAAATGGATTTTGATAATATGAATTGTGAAAAGGGCGTCCATAAATGGATGATTTATAATAATAGTAAATTATATAATTACATTGGCAGCAATGAATTTGCAAGACGCTTAGAAGGCAGTGGTAGAAAACTTTCAAACTAAGTTTAATAATTAATAGATAAAACTGTAATATTATTACAGTCACTTTTAAATGCAAAATTTCATTTTAGGTGTAACCTCAAATGCATTGCATCCTGGTGCCGTAAGAACTGAAATTTTTAAGAATGAAATGCTTATAGTAAGATTTACGTTAAATACATTCTTTAAAGTATTCTGCAAGGTAAAATAAATCAAATAAATTAAATTAAATTAAATCTAGATAAAAATGTCAAAATCCTTCCATAATTTAATACGACTACATATTTGATTTGTGCAGAATGTAGAGGAAGGAGCCCAAACGACTATTTATTTATCAGTAAGTGACGATGTGTCCAATGTGTCTGGAAAATATTTCGCTGATTGCAAGGTACGAATGTTTTTTTTTTTAATTTATCCATATTGCATCAATGTTCATGTTTTTTAAAAAGGTTTTTTTTTTATACTTCATTTTTTTCAGCAATCAGTCATCTCAAGATCTATTGCAAATAACAAGGAAGTCGGTAAAAAGTTTTTTGAAAAATGCTGTGAAATTGTGGGACTTAAACCAGAAGAAAGGTTCATTTAGTTACTTTGATTAATTCTAGAAACGTTTTATATTTAAGAAATAAAAATGTTTAATTCTATGCAAGTGAAAAATCTACTGGATATCAGTGAAGAATGACTGAAATATTCAATAACCGTCACTAGTACTACTGAAAATTTCAGTGATTTAAATATAAAGTCATAAAGTCCGCGTGGGGATCTAAAGAAGCGAGGAAAGAGTGAATACTCTCGCGGTAAAAGGAGAGAGAGTGTCACAATCTTAAGATAAATTTAAATATAGAATTATTGTACATATCTGCGACTGTGATAGGTGTTTGGATCATTTGTTAGTTTGTAAGTTTTTACATATGAAGGTCTTACTAAATTATTGTGTCTTGTTTCTGTAACATGAATTAGTTTTTATCTAACGATGGGATGAGTTTGATTTGAGATATAAAATTGATTGAAATTTAAGGTAAGTTTGCTTAATTCTCAATTATTGAAAAAGTTACCGAAACATTAATGAAATTAATTTGATCTTCCAGTCAAATAATATAAACTGAAATTTTTCTATTTCATGATTCACTTTTCACTAATTCAGATTTAGAAAGTTTGATCGCCATGTTAGCTTCAGCACTTTCCTTTTCCCTACGGACTATTGAAGTTTTATAATATGAAGTTATTTAAAATTAGTTTATAAGATATTATTGCAATTTTATATATTATTATATTTTTAATTTTACAGCCATGACTTAATTATCCGATTTTATAGCCAAAAGATAAACGTTCCTTATCATTTTTTTACGTTTATTACAAGTTACGTAATTGGTACAAAACCTTGACATTAAAAACTAGATCAAAGAAAAAGTAAAATTTTATGATGATCATGGATTAATTTATTTCTATCATAAAAAATAGTCATTCAGTCATATCCTAACTGCTTAATTAAAACTATCTAGTTTCTTTAAAACATGCTTGATAAAAAAGGAGGATAAAGTTTAAATCTCTGAATATTTTATGTTCGTAGTATTTAAAATCCCGCAAACTACCTCTACTCTTCAGTTTGTATTTGCCTTCGGTAGAATAAAAATATAAATTTTTAAGAGTAAAATTGTATTACAATATTTGAATAAATGGTGTACATTAATTTTTAGTTATTTTCTAACGCTTTTAGGTGACAATTAGAAAGTGACAATCGTCTAGAAAAAGTTATTTTAATTTGAAGCTATTTGGAATTAACAATGCTGGATGTAAGTCCCATTTTACATAATATATATTAAACTTTACATTTTAAGTACTAAATGTTAATCAAGCACAACTAAAATAACTAATTTCCTTCTTTTTTTTATAGTGTTGCAGTTTCATCACGTCATTCTTTTTTATTTTATTTATCTGTTTAATATTATTGAAAATTTACAATGACATAACGAGAGGAAAATTCGATAGTAACAAAAGATTAGATGGCCAAGTTATAATCGTCACCGGCGCCAGTTCAGGTAAAAAACTAAATATTATAAATATATGTAATAATAAATCTAAGATTTATCCTAATAATATGCTTCAGGAATTGGAAAACATACAGCACTAGATCTCGCAAAAAGAGGAGCCAAAGTTATTATTGCTGGTGTTGATCCTAAACAATCTAATGAAGCTAAAGGTAACATCTAAATATTTAATACGGGATTTCATAATATTTAAATAATATTCGTCTAATGATAAACTTTTTTCTAGATGAAATCGTGAAAATATCTGGTAACAAAAATATTGTCGTCAAACACTTGAACTTGGCATCATTTAAAAGTGTTAGAAATTTCGCTAAGGAAATACTTGAAACGGAAAGTCGATTAGATGTATTAATAAATAATGCAGGAATAAGTTGTTTTGACAGTTCAACAACTGAAGATGGTCTTCCAATGGGATTACAAGTCAATTACTATGGTCCCTTTTTGCTGACAAATTTATTAATCGGTAAAATCCAAGACTTTGTTTTACAATAAGAAACTTTTGTCATCATTAGGAAAAAGTAATAGTAATATTTTTTATATTTTTAGGCTTATTAAAGAAATCGGCACCCAGTCGAATAATTCACGTGTCTTCTATTATGCACTTATTAGGACAAATAAATTTCGATAACCTGAATACAGACCACAGCCTAATTTTTCCAACATATTCGTTTTATTCCAATAGTAAATTATACAATTTTATAAGCAGTAATGAATTTTCGAGACGTTTGAAAAGCTCAGGTAAAAAAAATAGAGATATAAGCGTGTAATTGGAAGCTGAAGCGTTCACTAAGATAAAATGGACAAGCAGTAGTATTTAATTGATCTTCTCTAACGATTTGATAAAGATTGGCCACTTTATCTTTGTGACTATTTTAGACTCAATTCCGCTACACTGGATATTTTATTATTTCTAGGTGTGACTTCCAATGCTCTTCATCCTGGCGCATGCAGAACAGAAATTATGAATAACCTTCCTACCATTGTAAAACATTTTACAAACGCATCCTTCACAATATTTTTTAAGGTATAAGTGAATTAGTGAAATAATTGTAATTTAACTCAATTACGAGTAATTAAATGATTTAATTATTGATTCTTATACAGAATGCAGAGCAAGGCGCACAAACATCGATTTATTTAGCTGTAAGCGATGAAGTTGCCGAAGTTTCTGGAAAATATTTCGCAGACTGCAAGGTGTATACATTTTTCATAAAGTTTTTTATAATGAATCGATATTTTCTTGTAAGTTCTGAACTTACTTTATTTTTTTAGGAATCATGGTGGTCGAGGCCTATTGCCAATGACCCAGAAATTGGAAAGAAATTTTTTGAAAAATGTTGTGAGATTGTAGGACTTAAACCTGAAGAAAGGTTCATTTAATGGCTGTGATTTAGACTTACACAAACAAGCAATGTACATGCAAAATGAATATGTGTTCTACATGTTAATTTTGTGCGTAATAAGAATAAACGTTTTTATGAGTAATCCAGCTTGATTATTGCAAAACGATTATACTTTTCTTTTTTTCTCAAAAAGATACCATTTGAAATTTCAAATAAGATATTGGCGATGAAGATAAGTCACTTCCTTTTTTACTAACTATTTTAAGGACATGTAGTCGGTTGCAACAATAAAAATTACCGACCGAGTAAAAAATTATATTCCTCGGAATTATTTCTACAGTAATTACAATGTTGCAATGTAATTTATTATCAAACTTCTCTTTTCCACGATAGATGATTTAATTAATAACTTCATTTTTGTATTGTTCTCATTGTTCGGTTTTTTCTGATAAAGATTTAAATTATTTTCAAAGTTATTTTTATAAAATTAAACATATTTATAAAAATTAGAAAAATTATGGAGATTAAAGCCGATATTTTAATAAATTAATCTACTTCTCAAAAAATGCTCTCGTAATCTGTAAAAAGAATGAAAATTTTTTTATGACCAACAATTACTCTTCATTTACATTGCTTACTGTATGGACAGCATATGTTATGAAGTCATGACTGGTTAGCAATTGACTTGACTAAAAACTTGCTTGGAATTACAAATAGCATCTCAAGGATCCAATTCACGTATATTTTCTCATCCCGCAGTTATTCTCCGCAACTGCTGGATGTATCACAACTTTTAAAGAGAGTAACGAATAATATTGTTTTTCTGAATTCCAAAGATTTTATTCAAAAATTTTTCGTACCTCGGTTATTTAAACGCAAGTAAGTCTATTTTTATTACATAATGTCTCGTAATAACTCAGCAATAACTTCAATATTTGTTTTCAGTTTACAAATTCTAAACATGTTCATTTTTTTGCAAAATAAACTTCTGCAGTGAGAGTCACATATTATGTAAATTAAATAAATTATCATACAAGAAAAGTAATTACAGATCTGCATTAGAGAGAATTGAATCACTAATAATGTTTAAAAGTTGTACTCGTCCTCGAGAAAAATGTGTAAACAAAAGTTTAGATGGTCAAGTTATGATCGTCACTGGAGCAAATTCAGGTAATTTCAATAATTTATTATTCATAATAATACATCAGTTATACTATAAATAACATTTATAATTTGTTATATTTCAATTTTAAGGAATTGGTAAGGCTACTGCTTTGGATTTTGCTAAAAGGGGAGCGAAAGTGATTCTGGCGTGCCGAAATATCACTAAAGCAAATGAAGCTAAAGGTATTATAAATATTGAATCTATTAAATATTAAAAAAAGAACATATGCACATATTAGTAAAATCTTTTAAATTCGCAGAAGAAATAGTACAAAAAACCGGGAATGCAAATGTTGTGGTCCGACATTTAGATTTGGCGTCACTCGCAAATGTCAGAAATTTTGCTAAAACTATCATTTCAACAGAAAATCAATTAAATGTCCTTGTAAATAATGCAGGAAGTAGTGGAATTGCAAATAAAAAATCTGAGGATAATATCGATTTGGCATTGCAAATCAACCACTATGGTCCTTTTCTACTGACGAATTTATTAATTGGTATAATTAGATCTTACCTTCTATGTCTTATTTTATTTTGCAAAAAGTTCAATATAATACTAGTTTTTTTTCCTTTTACAGATTTATTAAAAAAATCAGCACCTAGTCGAATTGTACACGTTTCATCCAAGATGCACAAGCTCGGATCTTTAGATTTCGATAATATGAACTGTGAAAAAGGAATGAACATTTTCACGGTTTATACGAATAGTAAATTATACAATGTAATTGGTAGCAACGAATTCGCGAGGCGTTTGGAAGGCAGTGGTAAGAAAATATTACCTCTACTTTTTATTTTTATTAACCTTTGGAGTTTACTATTTTTATTTTTTTAGGTGTAACATCAAACAGTCTGCATCCTGGTGTAGTCAGAACAGAAATTTATAAAAACTTTAATCCAGTTACTAGATACTTTATTAACAAAACATGTGATCTATTTTTTAAGGTATAAATATTAAGTTGAAAAAGGGGGACAACTAAGTTCAGGAAAGTAAAATTTGCGAGATTAGAAAATTGCTGGTAAAAAATATAAAATAATTTGAATTAATGTTTTTTCTCTTTGGCAACTTTCCTTCGGGAATTTTCCAGTCGATAATATTGTATTATTGTCGGCGATTTTACAATTTCAAGAATTTTATTTTTCGGGAATATTTAGTCATCCCGATAAAGAGAGAAAAGAGATAAATAATGACAACTACAAATTTTCAAATGTGAATTTTTCAGACAGCAGAGGAAGGCGCACAAACGACAATTTATTTATCAGTGAGTGATGATGTATCCAATGTCTCTGGAAAATATTTTGTAGATTGCAAGGTATATTTATTAACTTTTTAATGTATCAGAGATAGTAAATTTGAGGCTTTATTTACAACTTCAAATTAAAAATAATCGATTTAGGAACAGAGATCGGCATCCGTAGCAGATGACAGAGAAGTTGGCGAAATTTTTTGGGAGAAATGCTGCGAGATTTTGAGCATGAATCCTAAGGAAAGATTTATTTAATTATTTTAATGTACGAATGCTAAATGTACTGCATATATTCTGTAAATATTAAATTGTGTTTGCAAAATTTCAGAATTGTCTATTCTGCATGATATGGTTTATTATTATCATTTTTATTTAAGTGCTAGGAAAGAGAGATTCATTGCAATGAGCATCGAACCTAATCGAGGCTGTAGAAAATTTCTTTAAATCGGACATATGTTATTGGACACAAAGAGTTCATTGCCCCGCAGCATCTTCAAGTCCATTCACTTTTCTATCAAAAGGATACAAATGTGCATGCATTCAAGCACGTATGCACCTTAAATCATCTTCACTAACAAATCTTCTTAACAAACTTATAATTTTAATGATTGAAACGCAGAAAACCATAAAAACAATCCAATTTAGACCAACCATATATATATGGTTGGTCCAAATTGGATTGGTTGAATTTCTTTATACATATATAAAGAAATTCAAATTTTTTTCATATTTTTCTGTTTCAGTAATTATACTTTTATATTACAGATATAAGACTTTTAAATACAATAATGACTATTTAAAACTATCTTCATTCGTTTGTTAAAAATGTACATCTCAGGTTATTTACTCTCAGTTTCTTAATTTTTGAACTTTGATCAAAAATTTCTTTTCTTTTCTCTTGTTACACACGTGGCATGTATCTCCCGTTTCAACGTCAAGGTCTGAACTTCTCTTGATTGTGGAGGGGAAACTACTGTTGCTTGACAGGTTGGTACCGCAGTTGAAACCAGCTATTCGACAAGAAGTATCCAATTCAGCAACTCATGAATTTTCCTTACACAACGTAAGTAATTTTTATTGTTTTATGACTAAAGATTCTTCCAAAAATGTAATAATCATATAATTTTCAATTTTAGTTTACATTTTTCATGTATTTCTTATGAAAAACGGTGAAAGTTAAAGCTTTCTAAGATTAAAATGACGCTTGATTATTATTTTCATTATTCATCTTTAATGTATTAAATAAATTTGTTTATTAGAGTTTTAATGTTTTTTATGTACTTTTTTATTAAATTCAAAGTGTGGATGATCAAAAAATGTTCTGAATATTCTAACAAAATATAAATACATTCTTGGCGCTAAAAATTAAATTAAAATTCATGTCTTTTTTGGATAACTAAAGTTAACAGTCACTTTAATTATGATTTTTACAATTAATACCGCTATATTATTTTTAACCAATTTGATATTAGAAGATCTTCACCGTAGTTTTTACCGTTAATCGTCATTCATTTTTATTGAAGATCCTCTCTTTTTATAGCATTAAGGTTCAAAGTGGATTCTCATTCTCGTCGATTAAAAATCAAAACATCTCATCAGATTCTTGCCATAAAAAAAAGAGTCTTTTCAATCTAAGTGACCCGGTGTATAAAAAGTGTGTTGCTATACAGTTTGTGTTATTTAACTTCCTTAAACAACAGACAGTACCTTTATAATTCTATATTCAGTGCAGCTTCCAACAACTTGAAACATCTTTTATTTCTGGTAATTTCATTTCGTGCATAAACCGGTTTGTCTTGGTGATGGAATTGCGATAAAATAACATTTCTTGGACAATTGAAGCGATGATGAAAACAAATTAGTCTCAAATGGAAAATATATTAACGTCATTAATGAGAAAAAAGTCCATTAGGACAATGAGAAGTTGGTTTTGAAATAAAATTAAAAGCCTTCTTGATTATTAATAGCTCTAAAAATATAACAATTTTCTTTATATGATAAAGAAAACACATGCAGATCATTAGCTCAGGATACTTTGGCTATTAATGGATCAGAAATAAATTGTAAATGAATGTCAGAAGCAATTACAACAAAAATAATAATAAATGTAGAAGGATGATTATGATTTACAGAATTTAAAACTAATTTCTTAATTTTTATTTGTTTCTTTCAGGCAATGATTCTCAACATCGTATCCTGTACAACTTTGTGTTATTTGGCGGCAGCATTAGTGTTGGGTGGCGCATTTTTATGCCTCCTTGCATTAAGATTATATGTATACTTCAGCCTAGGTGTTTGCAAAAGCAAAACGAAGATGAATGGAAAAACTGTGATAATTACTGGCTGCACATCGGGAATTGGGAAAGAAACAGCTAAGGATCTTGCTGCACGCAATGCTCGACTTATCATGGCATGCAGAAACGTGGAAAATGCCAATAAATTAAAAGGTTTTCTATTTTTATATTACACTGATGATTTCTTTCGTGATGAGAACTTTCATTTGAATTTTAATATAAAATTTTCTCTTATTAAATTTTACAAAGACTTTGTACAAATATCTGACTCTAGACATTTGAAAATTTCTCTTTTCTGTTTACTAAAGTAACTATTTCGAAAAGCATATAAAAATATCTAGAGTTCTGAATCAAATCCGGTTTTCACGAGTGAAAGAAACAACATCGTTTTCACTGAATCTCAACAATTTATCCGGCTTAGTACGTATAAGCATTAAGCATATGATTCAGCACGAAGAAAGTTGTCTTTCCGTTTAATTTTGCAAATGAATTCAGTATTTCACGACAGTTTCGAAGCATACATTGTTTTGCAACTACAATTTCCTAATTCAGACGTCGAATGCATATTTCTCAATGCTAAATTTTCATTTAATTAGACTAATTGTTCCAAAATTAATTAATTTACACTTTACTTACTAAATTGCTTCCACTTATTATTATAAAGTTGACATTTTACAGAAACAGCAACTGATAATATAATTTTTTACTTGCAGATCAATTAATCAAGGAAACAGGCAACAACAATATCGTAGTTCGCAAATTGGATTTATCATCATTACAATCTGTTCGTGAGTTTGCTAAACAGATTAATAAGGAAGAAAAAAGATTGGATGTATTGATTCACAACGCTGGAACTGCAGAAACTTTCACAAAGAAAGTCTCAGAAGATGGCCTCGAACTCACGATGGCCACTAATCATTATGGGCCGTTTCTCTTAACACATCTTCTAATTGGTAAGTGAAGAAGAATAAATTAATTAAGAATGATCAATTTAGAGTTCATTAATAAAACATTTGGTTCATTGATCATTGTTTCAGATTTATTGAAGAAATCGGCTCCAAGTCGCATAGTAGTCGTAGCTTCAGAGCTGTACAGATTATCAACCTTGAATTTGGAGAACCTCAACCCAACAACAACTCTGCCAGCCTACTTATACTACGTTTCGAAATACGCCAATATTGTTTTCACTCTGGAATTGGCACGTCGTCTGGAAGGCACAAATGTGACAGTAAATTGTCTTCATCCTGGAATGATAGACAGTGGCATTTGGAGAAGTGTACCAGCTCCCTTATCTTGGGGTCTAAACATCATTATCAAATCATTCTTCAAGACACCAGAACAGGGCGCTCAGACTTCAATCTATCTTGCTGTGGCTGATGAAGTTGCTGGAGTTTCGGGAAAATATTATCTTGACTGTCATGTAAGCAATTTTATTATTATATTTTAGAAAATTTACCAAATTAGATACTTTGAAGCTTCATGTCAATTTATTTCAGGAATCTTGGTTATCATCAGGTGTTTCCGATCCTGCAAAGGGAAAGAAGTTCTGGGAATTGAGTGAAGGCTTAGTTAAGCTACAGCCAAATGATCCAAAAATTTAAAAGAGTATCTTGAATTAAAAGTTCACCCTTTAAAGACTTTAAATCTTACATCTAATGAATGTATGCACTTTAGTTTTAAACTTAAAAGATTTTGTTTTATACTTAAGTTAAATAAATCCATTTTTATTGTTGATTTATTTGATTTTTCATAGTTCCTTCATGCACTTGAAAAATTCTAAAGAGAACTGAAATTGAATCAATAACTCAGAAGTATTTAAAAAAAAAGAAAAGGTAAATTTTCTGTAAGCTCATTTAATAAACATGAAATGACTTAATTTCCTTATTACAGCGATTACAGCCAAATAGTGATACTCAACAAGCAAATACGAGACTCTTTTTGTCTCGCTAAAAACGAGATTTTCATTTGCAAATTAATTTTTTTCTTGTATTTTCTCGTTATGCATCACTACAGCCAAAGGTATAAAACAATATGATATGGTTTAATTAGAATTTATTTATTTCTTTGATGATTCTTCTAACGGGAAGAGACTGTCCCAGAATTCCATCCTCTTGGTGTTGATAAGACCGTCCTTCAAAGAAAATTCCTTATTAATTTCTAAATACCGCTTATTTTCGTGAGTAAATCTCTCCCACGTGATATTCTTAAATAATTCATTATTCTTAGGAATTGGTTCTCCGGTTCTGGCAAAATTTTCCCAAATTGCAGTCATTCGTTCTACAATCGGTATTTCCGGGTCACCAGTTTTAAATAGTGGGAATTGTTGGATGTAAAAGATATACATGAGGTCATCATTATGTGAAATTCCTTAAAAAGTAAATATCATTTTTAGATTTTTAATTTAAACATTCTACATTCTACAAAAATAAATTGTATCAATTTACACTCTGAAAAATATTTACCATAAGGTTTCTGAGTTTCTGGGTCCAAAATGTGACTAAATCGTCCTTGGAACATAAAGTGGTAATAATATACTGGTATTTTTGTTAAGGTTGCTAATAAATTCACAAAACGATGCACAGAATATGCAATCACACCGTCACAATACAGCTAGAACAAAAAATCCAATTTCTTTTTTCATATTGGGAAAAATAGGTAAGAAATTATTTATCTGCGTTAAATTTGAGAAATCCTTACATCTGCCATGCCGTGAAGATTTTCTAAACTGACTGGTTTGTCGTGATTGTAAAATTTATACAATTCTCTGCTAATTTGTTTAGATCTAGGCGTCTCGCGTTCATACAGAAAACTAATAGGTGCGATGTGATCCCAGTTTGTATTCCATTCCTCGAATAGGGAATTATTTCCTTTTTTAGCTTCCGTTATAGGTACTGTAAATAAAAATTCTATTATCATTATATGTATATGAATTTGTAAAACAAAAAATCAATAATCAAACTAATGATTAAAACATACGCAAAATAACACTGCCGAATTCATCTTTATTAAAACCAGCAATGTAAGGAACATCCGCAAATTTTCCTTCCTTTAACAATTTTACGGGATCATCAGGAAGGAATCGTTCAACGCCATTCACTTCCGGTTCGATTACAGGAGTCCAAACAATAATTGGATCACCATGCCATTCCTATAATACACTCAAGTTTTAGTAAAATTTTTAAGTAAACTTAAGAAAAGTAATTTGTATTCATACTTACGAAAAAATGAGATAAAGAGTTTGCAAAATCATCAGAAGTTTTAGTGTTTAAGCAGATGAGCATATTGCCAACAGTGTCAGTCGGGCAACCCAGAATTTCAGCTTGTTTATTGGCCAAATTCTTTTGATCTTTGGGAAGAGGTTTTTGGTAATAAGCAGTACCACTCATAGAAATTGCTCGATGGAAAAGACCTTTGGACATTGGACTGACTAAATGTAAAGACACAGACCATGCACCTACACTATATCCGGAAATTGTTACACAATCCGGATCTCCACCAAATGATTCTATGTTTTTTTTTATCCAACGCAGGGCTTCAACTTGGTCTTTGAGGCCCAGGTTTCCTGGCAATAGTGAATCTCCAGTGCTCATGAATCCTATATTATGTATTCAATTTTAATAAAGGTATCTATATTTTTATAAAACATTTATATAAAACTAATCGTAGATTTAAGAACAGCAAGTATTTTCATTTGAAAGAATATCATGCATTTAACATATTTTACTTATTTTGTGTAGCTATAAAAAATCTGAAAATAAATGTCTATAAGTTCGCTTGTCGTGCATCTTTTTAGCATTAGCGTTCTAATAAATAAAACTACAGAAGCTACATTGGCTACATTGGCTACATTGGTTATATTGGCTAGATTGTGTAAGAGTGGAACATAATGAAAGAACAAACGACAAGTCATTTACATTTAGATCTGTGAGTTGGTTTTGTGTCAATGTTGTAAATTACCTGCAGTTTCAATATTTATTATTCATCACACAAATCTTTAAGACACGTACCTAAAGAACCAATTCGATAGTTTACTGTTACTAGAAGGACTTCTTTATCCAATAAATATTCAGGTCCTTGTTGATCACTTTGTCCTGATCGAACATAAAATCCACCAGGATGGAAGTAAACTATGACTGGTTTTTTCACCTTCTTGTCTTTAGTTGGCAGCTGAATAATATATTCATTTAATTATGGAAATATTATTGTATTTGTAAAATATCTTAGCTCTACTTTCATAATAGTACCAGTGAGACAATCTACGAATTTTCATTTTTTTATAATAATCCTTTATTTCAATTACCTCATTTGAATAAATATTTAGTCTAAGACAATCTTCGGACATTATTGTCACGTTAGGTTGAGGACATGCTGGTCCTTCCACAGAGGCATCGAAAACATCGTTCCATGCTTTCACTGGCTCAGCTGGCTATAAATTTACATAAAAATTATTAAATGGAGAAGTTTTAAACATAAAAGTAATTTTAGTATGTATTTAATCGAAATGAGGTTTTTCAAAAAGCATGTTTTTCACTAAATACAATAAGTCATCCTATTTTGTCCACGACTTATTTTTAGCCTATTCAGTCTGTAACCATTCGACCGAATCTTTATTGTAATTGTTCGATGAGGACTTTTGTTCCATACAAATGCCTTGTATCGTTGCATAATGTAATCTATAAAATCAATTTAGATTTGTAGAAAAAACAATATTATATTGTGCATCATAAAAAAACATTAGTTTTATTTCATACCCCACGTTATTACGAATAAAAATTATAAAATCGCAATGATGTAACTGCAATTTACATTACACAAACTTAATCTTTTTTAAATACTCAAGTGACTAAATAATCGTTTTTGCTAAGTGCCATTCAGTACTATGTACTGAATGTACTATGTCTTACATTGAAATTTCCTCCAACCGTAGCAAATAACAATCTCTGCATTTGTTTATTGCACATGCAAATCTCGATTTTACCTCAAGGCCAAAATGATTGATGTGAGCCATATCACACAACATTTACTGTACATTGACTTCGCATGATTCACTGGAAGGTTCTCTATAAGAACGATTCAATTGTTAGGATCTCGCACCACATGCAACGGAAGAAGTTGTTAGACCAAAGTAGTTGCTCGCCTTTACAAACTATTACGCATCGTGCAAGTCATATGACTACACTTTTTAGCCTTCTTATTTTCACGCCGGTGATCATAGTACTCTCTGTTGTCAGTCAAGGACTACCTTGCACAAATTCTAATCACTTTCTTTTTTTCTTACGGAACTGTAATACATGCTATTGCCATTATTACTCACAAGGTTTCAAATTTCAATAATAAAACCCAACCCATCCATTCAAAAATCGGCTAAATTTACAGAATTGTATATTTAATTGTATTTTCTTGCATTGAAAACAGCAATGGTTCCATAACATTTTTTGAAAATCCTCTTTAGATAAAAGATGTTATAGTTTCGCGAAATCTCACCTGAAAACGTTTTTGACCAACAGGGGGTTCAGCATACCTAATCCCTCGAAAGGAATAGATTTTTTTACCCAATCTCGTTTCTAAAAGAGAACCTTTGACTTTTCCAAGTGGTGAAGATAACTCTAGGATCTCAGCATCTTCAGCAGAAATGGCACCGAAGTTTATGAAAGCAACCAAAACGCACAATTTTAGAATTCGCCCCATTTTGGACGAAATTATTTTGCAAACTTCCTATTCTCGAAATAGATTAATTGAAATCCTGAGCTTTGAAATGGGGAATGTAACACATAGAAGAACCACGATTTTTGAGGATTGCACGCGATACGTACAGAGGTGCCGCAAAGACTGAAGCAAAAATGAGTCAAGTGAAACAATTTATACTGCGTCAAATGAGGAAGATGTGCAGGAGATTCTGGTTTTATAGAGCATAATTAAATGACCTTACCTTGCTCAATAAAGCTTGTAATTTTTTTAATTTACTTAATACATTTGCATTTGATATATTTTATTTTTACAAACAAAAATTGCCTTGTTTAAAAAATATTTTAACTTGAAATAAGTTGAGTATGTAGGTACTTTATGAATAAATTTTATGCTATCGTAAAAGATGATTCACGATTCATGTTTCGTGATATATATTCAAAAGTAAGAATATACAATTTTTTCCTCCTTTCTATATAGAGGAGGATTATCGGCAGCTTAATGCGGATTCTGGGTTTCAAATGCATGAAAAACTAATATTATGAATGCATAAAACTTAAATAACAAGATATCGAATAAAACAAGCATTCAAAAATATAAAGAAACTTTAAATTATTTATTTTCTCATCACTGTCAAAATTACAACTACTGAAAATAAAGTATACGACTTAAGAAATGAAAAATTAAACTTTTGATGATTAGAGAAAGAAAAATATTCTTATCATCTGAAATAAATCATTAATTGATCTAAGCAAACCACATTTGCAAAAATTTCGATAAACAAACATTTTCCTTATTTGCTTTCGCGTCGTGCCAAAAATAATAACAAAGATTACAATATTACAAAATATTTGATTAGTTTCATATACATTACATCTTTTATACTTTTGTTAACTTCTCATAAATTTGACAATACGCTTGCCATCGTTTTTTGAATTTTTTCTAGGCCCGGTTTATTCCATTCTGAATAACCAGGTAAATTTTCCTCACACCTTTTGACCCAAGCAGTAATATTTGGATACTTGTCCACTGGTTTTAGAAGCTGCAACAAAAAAGTTAATTTAGAATTAGATTTAAAAACTAGTAAAATGGTAATATTATCAGTAATGTAAACTTACGTTAAGAGTAGTAAGTGTGCACACATTACTAATATCTGCCAGTGTGTAAGAATCACCAACCAACCATTTCTTGCCTTCCAACATCTTATCCAGTACTTTATATGCTGAGTCTAATAAGTATAATTCGTGTTTCGCAATTTCCTTATTCCCTTTATAAAGGACAGGTTTCTAAAAAGAATTTTTCATGAAAAAAGATATACATAACTCATACCAAGTGCAATTATTATAAAAAGACAATCATTTTATCATTTCTTTAATTTCTCTTTTCTCTTCCGAATAAAGCATAAGTCTGTTAAACTTACAATAAAAATGGTTGCCAGAGCATAGAAAAGGGTACCATTTTCAAAATAGAGATACTGATCCACTTTGGCTCTTAAGTTAAGATCTTTCGGGTAAAGGCTATCATCCTTCGCGTACTTTCCCACCAAATAAGTGTTGATAACGTGACTAAAATAAAAAGTCAACTATTTCAAACTACTTACTTTAATAGTAATTTAATTCTCTTCCAAAAATATTATTAGAAGTGTTTAAACTTTGCACAAATAGCTACAGAAAAGAAGTATTTTACCTGTCCCAGATAGTGAATCCATTATCATTTAAAGTTGGCACGGTATGTTGAGGATTTATCTATAAAGAAATAAAAGTTGACACCTTCTTATTCTTCTTACTATCATCTATTGTTTACTTTATTCACAAAATTTAGAGGATTATTCAAAGAATATTATTATTATGATATTATGATAATATTGGACCTTTAAAAATTCTGGCGTTCGATGTTCTCCCTTCATAAAATCGACACTACGAATGTCCAAATCCAGTTCAATTGCAGCTGCTGTTAGTAAAGTACTACGACTTGGAGGGCTTGTGATTGAGTAATATACTATTGGACACAACATTTTCTCTTCTAAAAAAATGAATGCAGAGATGTATTTTACTGAGAGGAAATGTCGTCAAAATGCGTCAATGAATTATGAAACATACAGGGAAAATTATATTTACTATGAATAATGAACGTTGGACAGAGCAACATCAATAGCAATTCTTCTGAGTCATGGAAAACTATGATAAAATACATGAATGAAAGGCGTCGACATACTTCTCCACAGTTTATAAAAAAAGATAATAATAATAATAAAAATCATAGATAATATAGACAATAGTAATAATAATAGATACTTCTATATTATATATCAAATTATGTTATCGCGGACTTCTTTTTCCTCTCTAGAAAATGCTTAATCAAATTCATACGCAGCCATTCGGGGCCCAGCTTCAAATCATTATTCTCACCTGTTATCGCCCCCCCCTCCCCCCTCTCGTGGCATCCATATGCATATATTGTATATAAAAACTATTTCAATGCAATTCTTGATAATCGTGAAGATTGCGTATACAATCATGATATTACATGATCGCATGAATAGTTTGTACAAAGTACAATTTTTATTTACGTCTTCTTGAATTTTTACATATATGAAGCCATTATATACTATAAAATGAATTATTTAATTATTAATATGCGAATTTAACTTACCTAGATATGAAATAACTATTTATTACTTCAAGATAGAGATCTTACAACACATCCGCACATCCGTCGTATACAACAGTAACTGGAAGTAGAATTTTCCAAATTTCCCTCTCCAGAAATGTATGAAACTAAATATAATACCTTGAAAAATTAGAAAAAAAAAATGGTTTTCTAATCATTTTTATATGAGTAGAATTTGATTTATTAATGAAATGAAATCAGATGGAGTGGAATTTAAAAATTGTAATCAACTAAATTTTATATATTTCTTTTCAAATTTTTAACTTGTGTCGACAGTTGAAATAACAGATCATCAAAATGTGTTTCTTATCCTTTGATAATATATTGTCAACTGATAACTTACCAACAGTGAATAAGAACAGCATTTTCTATGCGAAAAGCAAGATGACTTCTCAATTTTTAATTTTTAAATAAAATTATATTATTTCTTATAAATGCATATATATAAAAGTCGAATGCCGCATGTTTTTTTACGATTGAGGAGGAATTGCTAGAAAAAACGTGAACTATCGTGTACCATTTGTTATCTGCACCCGTCGATAATTTTTTAATAATAATAATAATAATAAGAAGAATAATGCAGTTAGGTGACGCCGTTAGAAATGTGTAATTCTTTTCAACTGTTACATAAATCCGAAGGACGGCGCCTATCTAAAAATAGTCAACAGTCTCGTGTTTCTCGACGTGAAGAGCCGCTTGAATTCCCACTACTGCTTATTTTATATGCTGGAGGCGTTTCTATTGAACACTTCGAAATCTAGAAGCGTTGCAATCGAAATTGGGTGTTCCTAATTTTAAATGATTAACTGCCAACGCATCCGAATGAAAAATTTCAATGGATGTTTACAAGTGGGGTCGCTTTCCATTTTTAAAAAGAACAGGATTAAAGGGGGGCTCAAGGAAATTCATAGCCATATGGACCTCTCACGTGTCTCGGTATTTCAGGCTTTCCAATTTCGAGATGTCTTTTTAAAAAGTAGATTTTTAAATTACTATCGAGGATTTTCTTCAGTGATTTTCCAATATTTTTCTATGCAATTTGATTCCTTTGAATTCTTCGAAACTATGCAATGCATAGTTTTGGCGGTTATTGTCCCAAATTATTCAAATGAGGTCGTTATCAATTCCAAATCCAAATCGGTTCGAAACAAGTTGAATCCGAAAATATTGAAATTCGTTTTTTCCGAATTCAAAATCCATAACGTTTAAAAATCTTTGAATTTCAAGGCCTTTCAATTTGATTATTCTGAAAGCGATTTAACTTATGCCAATTGAATTGGGTCTCCCTTCAGCAGGGGTCGATCGAACCCACAAAAACCTTGAATTCCGAGGGGAAGGTGGACGTACTTATACTTCTACATTTCCACAACTATATACTATATCTACAAGAATAGTTATAGACATCATGAAAGCAGACGTTAGGGCGCAAGTACGTAAATGATGCGGCGGAAACGGGTATGAATGTGTAGCATACTTGTAGTGTGTAGTAGCTTTACAAGTGTAGAGTGCAGTCTGTAGTTATAGACTTGGGGTAGGGCAGTGGAAATTTCCACTCTGCTCGCTGAGATGGTCAATACTCTCTCGGTTGTACATACATACAGGCACATACAGGGTGTTTCACCCGAGAAATGCCATTATAGCATATAGCTTGCCTTCCAACGTCCAACCACTTTCAACAAGTAAGACCCACACACATATTCATCGACATTCCGACCTCAGCACCATCTCGAAGAGTGCCTTTGAACCGGTCGCTAACCGAAAAGCAAAATCCGAGATCGGTAAAATCCAGCTTAGAACATTTATCTGTAGAATCGCCAGAGATTTTAAGAGATTTCAAGAGCTTTTAACGGATTTTATACTATTTTGATAAATTTTAAGGGTTTTAATGAAATTTTAAAGATTTAGAGATATTTGAAGTGATATTAAAGAATAAAAAAGGATTTTAAGGGATTTCAATACATTTCCAACGATGTGAAAAGATTTTAAATGATTTATATGTATATATATACACTTTAGAATGTGATACTTGTTTAAAGAGTACAATGATGTTAACGTTAGTCGCAACATAACGGTCGAAGGTTAACAAACTGTCTTATACGAAGCCATAACTCGAATTGCTATCAGCGTTTACCGATTGACATAGCAACCATAAATGGAAACATGTGGTGTCAGTAAATGCCTTGCATAAATAAAATAAAGTTGCTTTCATTACAGTTTTGAAAATTTAGATTTTTATTTTTTGTATGAGCATTTTTTCAATCTCAAAAATCAATGAGAAAACATCACAAAAATGAAGAAACACTGCATTCTAATTGCCTATTTACTCTCGATTTAAGGTGCGCAAAAAATGTTTACGCATTCTCAAGATGGAGTCGCTTCCATTTTGCAATTGGCCACCTGCAGCCTTCGAATGACTTTTACAGTCTTCAGAGGTGAAAATTGAGAGTATTGGAAGATAAAATTTGATCCATTAGTTTGAGATATTCTGTAGATGCATTTCCAACTTTTTTACTCCATCTCTGCTCCTTCCAGACGCAAAGAGAAGTTATAGGAAGACTTGAGGCTACTGCAGTCACGTGACACAATTTGAATGCAGCATGCAGCTCTTTAAATAGCTGTCTGTGGGAATTCCAACCTCCAGACAGAGTTCGCTGTATATGTAGTTTTATACCTTGCAGCTTACATTCATACTGATAGAATGCAGTTCGACGATTCGGGCCTTTCGCTTGAAACTTGTGCAGGTTGAGGACATGATTCGCGAGCGTCTATAGGAACTCGTAGGAAGCTGCAACTATGTATGGATTCGCACTATATAGCTGTAATTTATATGCCTTGCCATTTTTGTTTCTCTGCGATTACTTTCACTCAGCAACAAAGAAAAGGATTTCAAAAGAATGGGATTTTCAAAGAAAAAAAAACAGAATGCCAGATACAGGGTTTTAAATGTTTTTAATATCAAATTGTTTGGATTATTAAAAGATTTTAAAGGATTACAAGATATTTCAAGGCATTGCGAGGAAATTTTTCTCAATTATGTGAACAAACCTATAGTTTATACTTTTGACGCCGTAGACTAAATTGCAGGTCGTCTCCAGTATTTTTCTTTCTCAATCTTTCCGTAGAAACGCAGAAAAGAAACATAATATTGCATAATCTCACTGACAGTGACAGACGTTTCTGAAATATTCCACATGGAAAAATTTCCTAGGGCCTTGAAAAAATATAGTGCATTATTATCACAATGATACTATAATTTATATCTTATTATCAAACATTTTTGTCCAGATGTAACTCATACATTGAAATTATGCATCGGAATTGCGTTATGAGTTTCTCAATACACGCGACATGATTCCGAATTCAATTTGCCTCTAATGTGCCCAAATATTGCATAGTAACAATATTGTTCAACAGATCATGATTCTTATCTAATTAAATCAGTCAACTATTATATTCAAAATTTGTATTATTGATGCTGGTTTTCGAAACAACATTTGTCAACTGTAATTTCTTTTCGAAAATAAGTATTTTAATTTTACTATCGATTTTCATGCACATTAAGAGAACTCTTTCTACTTTCTCGGAAGTAAAAATAATTGCAGGATCAATAATATGTACTCGTAGATAACTCTTTTAATTTCATGTCAAGCTATGTGGCATTCTCCTTTTTTCTGTTATACTCATCGGTTTAGTTTAGAAAGCCATTGGATCGATTGGTCTTTCTGCCTTTTATAATCGCCGGAAGTAAGATAATAATCTAATAAGAATACCTCTTGGAATAGGCCACATCAATAATATTTTATCATAAAGTAGAAATGTAGGTAATAATTTTATGAAAAAGAAAATCCCGTTATTTTACAGTTACAGATATCAAATTACATACTTTTTGTGCATGATCATTGTAGAGAATTCTATATAAATAAAAATAATCAATGGAATATGAATTAAGTTTTGTTCTTACTAATAATTCAGTAATCAAATACATACATATAAGACTATAATTAACTCACTCACAATCAGTAAAATTCTTATTCCATAATTCAGATGGAGAGAATAGATGCTTCAATTTATCTTAACTCTTATTCTTACAATTCGGAAGTTGAACACATTATTTTCGAAAATAGCCGATTCTAATCTAAATGTCATAAATTTACAAATAAGCTCCCTTGACCGATTGACATTTCAGAGTCAAATAAATACGCATGTTTGAAGAATGGAACATGTATTCATGATTTATTTTTAAGCCATATCCATTTATGTGGAGCTTTCTTATTTATAAGAAAAATTAAGTTAAACATTTATTGATCAACAGGTTGCAACTTCGTGTCCTTAATTGAACTATGAGAAATGGAAACTGCTGTCGGTAAGATAGTTAGTAAAGCTTCATCCAGAGAACTCATGCCTGTCTACAGATGTCAATGTGCATACAAATTTAAGTTTGCTTTTCATGTTATCACCTAGAACTAAATTTCTTGATAACATGATTTTATCTCTAAAAAATGTTTACCTTTCGGATATGCAAAGTATAATTATACCTAAAGCTATTTTTATCCCAGTCTTGTGGGAACTTTCAATTCGACTTTTCATAATTACTTTATCTGGCTACAAATAAAGTTACTGCATAATAATTTCCATAAGTAAAATGTAGGAATTCCGGAAACATTAATTTTGAAATAATCTTATATTTGAAAAGTTTATATAAAACATAAATATCATCTTTGAGTAAAATAGAATTACAGTTTCTATATCCAGTATAAAATATACTTTTTATAAACAAATACTATCTAGAAAAATGATAAAAGGTACTAAAAAATAACCAGGGACAATCTTACATGGATTAAACTTACAGGGACAAATGCGAAGGACATTTTGTTTGATAAAATAATTCTGTTTTTCTCTTGAGAATTGTAAAAAAAGAGTCGAAGTAAACTGGGACCACTCGTATTTATAAACTTCAGATATCCTAACACAGATTCTTTCCGGAGAATAAAAATTCTTGTATCTGAAGATTCTCCTCAAGGTTATTAACGCATGTGATAAAAATACATAAAAATATGGATCAAATATTTATAGTAACAAGCAAATGTCAGTTACTATTTTTTATCCAAACTATCTATATATAAATAAAAATCACTATCCTGTTGTAAGAAAGTTTATAAACTATACACCAAATTTTCAATGTAATAGAGAATGAAATTAATTAATTATTAAATAGCTGAAAAAAATAGAAAGTGAAAATGGGAAGAGGTCGATACCTCGATGCAGGTTTTCTTAGTTATATGCCTACGTGATATTTACAACGTTTTCGAGTTCGAAGCCCGAAATCAAATTCTTACGACCTCTCTGGCTTCCTTTAGAGTTATAGAAGTTGTCCTTAATTATCAGGATAGAAACACTTCCGATTAATGAAGGCAAACTAGATCAAGTGATTTACAAATACCAAAAGTGATCAACATCATCATTTACTGGAAAAATACAAAGACCTCTTAGAAATAATTATTTCAATCCAAAAGGCATTAATTTAAATTATTTTCCATATCAAATCCTAATTCCAAGAAAAGCATTGTGCTTTTTATCAGAAAAAGTTAATTAGTCGCATAGCTTTTGACCTATAAAAGAATACATCTCGTCGTCTGAACAATATGTTTTCATATTATTCTTCTTTTGTCTCTCGAGTGATTTCAGAGGAAAATATAAAGTTAACTTTAGTCCTTCAAAACGAGATCTTGTTATTTCACATTTTCAGATAACAAAGAATTTTTCCAAACCATCACCGCCATTATATTCAGAAAAGCTTGAGAAATAATTAAAAACGTCCTTGCAATAGAGTGCTAATTTTTTTATTAAAAAGGTAAAAAATGTCGTTAAATATTTCTCATTTCGCAACGAGAATTCATGTTTTATAAATCAGCCATTTGGAAAAGGTCATGAATTCCATAATTCAGCAATCTTCACTTTTAAAAGTTTCATTTCCTGAGTTATAAAGTGTTACATTCAGGATTTAACTTCAATTTATCCTATAGCCTAAACTTTTCCTACACTCAAGCATCTTCACTTTGAAGCACAGCAGTGGAAAGTGATTTAATACTCATGGCCTTTAAGCGAATGCATTTGCTATAATTTTATTTGGTTATGGACTAACACGGAGTTCATCCACTGAATTGCAATCTGGACACGACTGGTTCTTCACTAGAATCTAGATGCAGCTGTAACTAGAGAATCTTTATTGATATTATTGTTGTCCTTGATCAGAATTCAAATATTCAAGGTTGTCATTTAATTATTACACTTTCATATTTTCAACAGACGAAGAACATTCAAAGGGAAGCCCGGAAAAGTAAAGTTTATTTCAACCTCTAACTTTAACCTCCACTTATAAAAACCTAATCGATTTTTAGACAGAGATTTAGTATGACAATTGCTTAACAAAAGAGAATGAATCCTTACTTATAGCAATGAAGCATTTTAAGTGCAATATACATATATCTACTTGAAGAAAATTAGAGAAGGATATATTTACCGAAAGTTTGCCAGATCGTCCTCGAATATACATAATTAGGATGACAATGTCAATTAATATAATGTTATTGTCAATTCAACTCGAGACGACCTTCGAAACTGTTTAAATAACGAAATCGCGTGGGGCTCATTTAGTTAAAAATATATTAGCAAAAGGCACGCGATTCTAATAATAAGGTAATTGTTATCGTAAATTTCGAAGTCGCCCTTCTATAATATCGGATCGCCTTCCACGATCCAGGTTAATTGTTTATAAAAGTATCATCGCTTTGGATTAACGCTTCATTAATGTTAAGGAGGTTTTATAATTATTTTAGGACAATAATTCCGCTCTTGTTTTATACAGTATAAAAATCAGGAGTTTCTTCTAAACTGTAAACACATATCAAACTTGATTTGTGCAGTACAGTCTTGCTGGTTTTTCCTGATTGAATGAAGATTAAATGGATGCATCAGTCGGGGAATCCAAATGGTTATTACGTGTTGAGAGATGACAAACTGGTTAATAATCATGTCTCGTACGTCGGCAATTTAACATAAGTAGATCGTCTAGCGTATCATCAATATTGAGTTGGGATTCTGATGATGTTGCTGAATCACGCAAATTATTGTCCAGAGTGCATTTACCATCTTCATATCGCATCATTTTAACTGCCAGCTAGATGAACACTGAACACTGAACACTAAACAGTGAACATACATATATATCTACAACTTGCTTAAGTGCCACTTTCAGAAAGCAACTGTTTTCTTAAGAGAAGACACGTGTTTTACAGAATCATTGACGTACAAATATATATTTTCCTCACATGAAAAGAGCACGACGTCACGTTATCGAGACACTTTAGCATTAATAACAACAAGTTGGTTCAAAATCCTATTCTTAATTTGCAAACAAAACAAAACACTTTACAACTTGACCAAGTTTATAAAATATGCGCCTTATCATAAATTATGCTCCCATTTTCTGCACAATGTTTAATGTTTACCAACAAAGTTTGAAGGACAATATGATACAGATCTTCACGATCAAGACCAGGTGTCAGTCATGCAGCAAAGTAGATGTAGATGCTAGATATAGAAGCTATAAAAGAATGTTCTCGACCTATGGTGACCCTGAAGTGAAGTACATTTTTATCGTTTCGTTATTACTGCCAAACTTTATGTTTCAGATGCTTTATCGCTGACCATTCCTGATTTGAGCACGTTGCGACGTAATATCACACATGATCAAGTGTGATGACTTTGCTCACTCTACTGATTATGCTTTAGATCATTGGACCACATAATCTAGGTCATGTATCGCGAAAATTTTATGTGTTATAAGGAAAACATTCTGCATCGTGTGTGTAATTAAAATATATATTTTGTAACAGACAACTTTTATCTTCCCAACCTACATTCTGCAGTGAAAATGAAAAGCATGTTTAAAAAGTGAACAGAAATAGCTTCCTCGCAGAGTTTCGTGCAGTTATCTGAAATCCACGGTCCTTGAAAACATAGAAGCATAAAATTTTATATATGTATCCTGTATTTTTATTGGGGATAATTACTTTGAGTTGGAATATGACTGAATTTCACCCTTCAACTATTGTATTCAGCATATAGGAGAGACTAGGTCACTTTTTTCTAGCAACTATGAACCAATTTTAGGAAAGAAGTTTATATACCGACGAATAAGCTGATATGTTTTATGGATTTATTGATTTTAACTAGTGATCTAAAAGGGGATGAGAGAAGACGTAAAAGACCTATTGCGTCTAACTCAGTTGCACAAATGTGTATAATGCACATGTCCTAGGTCGGGAGATTGTCACGTCAATACTTTCTGTTTCTGGGTCAGGAATAAGGACGCACAATACCGACTTGCATGCTATTTTTCGCATCTTTTTACTCCAATGTCTCGTTTAACTACTTTTCTCATAACTGATAAAAATGTTCTCTTATCGAACGATTCTTTTATTTTGTAAAGCTGTTTACGACCTTTCACAGATTTACTAAAAACCTATATGTTTACATTGCGTGCAAATTCGACTTTACATCATTTCTCCATAAATTTGCATGACAAATATAAAAAGAGCATCTTATTACAAATTCTATTTTTCAGACAATTTTCCACACGAAGAGCAATCTAATAAATTGATAGAAACATGTTTCATTCTAACTGCGTTGCACTTTAGAGAAAAACGTTCCGCAGAGAGAATTTTTCATCAGAAAACGATCAGAAAGTGATCAGAACTTCCTTCGATAACTGAAACAAGTTAATGTGTCAAAAAAAGTCAATTTCTTATCATTCGACGTCTTTAACACCTTTAGACCTTGAAGAACGCTTATAAATATTGTGTGAAGAAGCTGGCTACGCTGCAATCTGGAAGACAACGCTTCGTAATGTCTTGGATATGCCAAACACGCACAAGAATGCAAACGAAACCTTATGCACAGCATAGATTATATTATGTGGTTCGTAAACCAGTGCAGAACCTATTTTAAACCAGTCAGCGCGAATCTGTTTTGGCGCCAGTCATTTTCGCTCTGACTCTATAGCACTCTAAAAGATGTCACCGACTAATGACTAATCGTTCGTACTTATTTGGAAAGTAAAACCTATATTTCGATCAGAGCACGTTTTTACCTCTGTGACGTCAATGTGACGACTTACAACTGTTCAATAACATCAATAGCAAAACTTTTCAATAAATAAATATAGCACATCCTTCCTGCGTTCATATATTCATCAAATATAACTTTCTATTATTGTTACAGACTTTTTTGTGCTCAAAATATATTAAAGTGCAACATTTAAAAGGAAATGAGACCTATTTTAATTATATTGAAATTCATTCATGGATCGTTCATTAAACCCACGCATTTAAGTCAGTCAGATTGTCAGATCAACATCCGATCCACAAACTGTAGAATATGCTTCCGTAAATAAATCCTTGCGAAACGAAAGTTGCGGAAAGATGATTAGATAACGAGGAATGGCAACTGACACAATGCTGAAAACATACTTTCTGAAAAAGAACCTCTACCAATTTGAATGCGATTTTACAGCTATTGAGTCGCCTTTCATCACTGAAAAAAAAGATTATGTACACTTAAAATCAATGAAATGCAATCCTGAATACGTCCAATAGTTGTTGGAAGAAAACTTGATCCATTCAATCAAAGAGACGATATATTATTTGATGTATCATAATAATAAGGAATAATTCAAAGTGTTTAAAAATTATGTTTTATTATTTTGATAATAATTATATTATGTCTGATGAAATTCAATACACAGAGGGTTTAAATACTTGTAATAATCTAATCAGCGTGAAATTCGATGCCACGCCACCCATAACTCCATGACTTTGTACGCTCCCAATGTCATCCTGCAAAATTATACATTCACAATAATCAATAAATTCATTAAAATTAAAATTAAATATAATTGCAGTGTTGCGAATTTTCACGAAAACATGACATCCCCTCCTCCTTTTTCATCCGGGCTTGGGACCGGCATTGGCGGAGTTACGTGAATAAATTAACAACCCATTTAAAACTCATTATTCTAAAAAATGGGCATCTTTCTGAACATTAGCCCCCTTCTGTTTCTTAAAATCTCAGCTAGGGATCTATCTCTTGCATAAAATTAACTCTGAAAATTCTATTGATGTCGCTCTGCTTTTCTCGACTTCTTACGAGTAAATATTTCAGGCGGTGTTACGTCTTTAGCATTTAAACTAATGCAAGACATTCACTGGTACTTTTGACTTACCCTGCTCTCGACGATTTGGCAGTGACATGAGATGCGCGAAACGCCGTGGGTGTCGAGACAACGCGTCACAGTCAATAGGCGCCGTCTTTTGAAATTACGCAGCATTGTAGTGGAAGCTGGCTGAAAATAGCGAAAACACACAATCTAAGTATGGTCAAGTCAAAAATTTTCAGGGGGGATGACTGCATTCACGTCCTAACTTCGTGTGCGATTAATCGTACTAGGCATGATTCCAAAAAATTGAAAAGCCAAAGCAACTGTACCTACACATTCTTGTCACAGTCCTGTCGCCGAAAATTGCTCAACTTCCCGGGAAAACCGTCAAGACAATGTTTTATGAATCATTAAATTTACGAGGTGGATGCATCTCTCTGGAACGCGGACGACCATCTTTGTGGCGCATGTCTTCTGAGCTCTCGTTACTTGTTCAGAACAAGTTGTTCTAGCGAAAGTTTCGGATTTAAATTCATTCGCTCAACCAATACGAAGCTTTCCAAATCATTCCGAAATTTTAATTCCTTCTGAATCCTTTTCAATCAGAAGGTTTTTCCAAAGTCTGGATTAGATCGGATTAAAGGATAGGAAATATATATACCTAATTGTAAACTGCGAAATGCATTTTTGCATTGACACTATTTGCCTTTCTACTTACGTCATTCATGACGCAAATTATTGTTTTCACTGTGAGAATCGATTCATGTGTAAATTTGAATCTGCAGAACTAATTTCAGACAATCATTTACAAGTGATTTAACTCTTTAGTGGAATTAGAAGGAAAATTAGATTTTATTAAGGTCAGAAAACATGTTTCCTGTTGTGTCAATGTCAAGAGTACACTAAGGAAGAAAGTTCAAATCAAAAATAGACACATCTCATTGATAGAATGAATTTACGTCTATGTTCTAATTCCATCTTGATAAGGTGCTAATTTTAGAGTCAATATCGCCAAAAACAATTTGAATGTTTTACTTAATTAATATTCATTAGATTCATTATAAATATGCACTCTATTATGTAAAACTCGCGGCTCCTAGATAGTTAAAAAATTCCATGATTTAGAAGAAATAAATCTTAATGGAAAGATTAGAGGATCGTAAACCAATACATGTTTTTTGCACTTTAATCTCTTCTCGTAAATATTTATTAAACATCCGCAGTATTTGTCACAGAATAGCATCTGTGCATTTCAAAAGTCATTTTCAAACATAAACAAGTTTAACTTTAGAATTACTCAAATATTTTTAGTTCCTTGACTCAATCTGCCGAAAAATAGTACTAATTCTACAAAACATTTAAACAATAACACAGTTTTCTTGTAAAATTCTTGAATGAAATAACTCATAGTGCATTGTTCCTTCAAAATAGTTTTGATGATTCAAGAAATATTATTTTTGTCAATAAAACATAACAAAACTTTTTCACATCTTATCTTTTTTATTCATGTATATGTATATATTACTAATTACTTACATCAGCATTTTTAGAACTCATTAAAAAGCGAAAAATGCAAAGTTCAAACTGCACTTTTAACTAATATTGAAACTATTCTTAGGATTTTATTTGTGTGGGTGTATATGTATACATAATGCTTGTTTGTACACAAATGGAGACTCCTAATTGGATAGGGAAGACGATACAGTAAAAGGGATAAGAATAGTTATTTTAAGCTGTTCGATACGGAGGTTGGAATATTAGTAAAGTGACAATACGTTGAAAATAAGCTAATTAAAAAAGTATAAGTTCATTCTCTATTCTTATAGTTTCCACATATTACGGTTTCGGTCGTGAACTCTAATCCATTTACAAGAATAGACTGTCTGCAAAATGAAATAAAATTGCAAAAAGGGAAATTGATTGTGAAGATATCAAAAATAATGAGGTAAAAAATATCCTTCTGCTACCTTGAAACTATTATTTCTGATTAAGTCTTATCACATGAAATTACATATCAGAACATGAAAAATTATAGGCTGCTGGAGATAAAAAGTTTTCTATAGTTATATAGGACATCAAAGGGAAGTTCAAGTTCAAAAGTACTAATTGGATAGTCGGAGTGTTATCAAAGACTCATTATAAAAGTACGAAAATAAAACATACTCCGCAGTGCTTTTTAATTGTAAATAATTCAGCAAGAATACGACGTGGTCTGCTTGACGTATAAGAACAGAAAACATGTTATTAAAGAACAATTTCAATCTTATGCAGGTTCGAGTATTTTTTTATCCATATTCCTTGTTTTCTTAGAAGCAAATGCTTTGTTAATGGTATTAATAAACGGGCAAAAATAGAAGGTAAATTATTCACTTTTCATAATTGACGAAGGTCGTCAAATTTGCGATCAAGGAAGGAGGTAAATTGAGTCGGAATAGTCTGAGCGCATCAGAAAGTGCGATGTTACTGTCTTTATTAACTTTACTTCAATAACTTTATTCTCTAAATTAAAACTCAATGCTACGAAGTTAAAAGGAGAACCAAATATTTATTCACCGATTTTTTCCATTTATGTCTGAAGAATTTGTTCTTGGAAAATTGTGACTCAGTCTTTTGCCTTCTTTACGGACTCTTTACTAAAACCGCAAATGTCACGCAATTTTTATGTTTTCCTACAAGTCACATGAAACACGGAAATATTTTTTATTTCTGCACTTTTGTCTATCTGATAAAATGCATGTCGCATTTTGTTTAGAAATAAAGTCACAATCAGATGATTAAAAACTTTGCCCCGCGGGCTTTGCGGTTTAGTAATACATATCTCATCAAACTCCTATAATGCGAAATATGTATTCATAGATCGCTCTGTCAACAAGAATTGCTAGCATTATCTCATATATTGTCTGGAAATAATAAATTAATCGATTTCCTCATAACTGAGGTTACATACGTTGTGTATCAATATTCTCTTATCTATAGAAATCAAACTCTTGTGGAACAACTCATGATTCTATTTTCAGACAAATTATTGCGGTTTTCGATGAATTAAGTATCTTGCGCAACATATATCAGTGTTCAGTTTTAACGAGATCTCTGATTCATATTTCAGTAAATTTCAATAAATTTATTGGCGCCTAGTTACGACACAGGAATCTAATTACGAAAAATATATTAAAGAGCTTATGTTTCATTATTTTTCGTTGAGTCTTTTGTTTACGAAAGGGAAAATCCAAGAAACATTATAAAGGTATTTTCCGTCTACTCTTTTGTATAATGAAAAACTTTATCACCATCGCGCACCTGACATTAACGGAGGTTTATAAATTACCATTGATTTCCATTTATTACCGTTTATCTTTTAACGGACAGGAAAAGGAACGAACAGACTGCTAATACATAGGTGAAATAATGAGCCATTGATTACATTATTGTATAAGAATGCAAAATTAATAATGCATTTATCTACTTATAGTAAAAATGAGCATCATCTATTAATTTTCAGTGACTGAAATAATAAGAAAATTATTTGTACGCTGAACAAGATGTTTTTCTTCGGAAGAGTTTAGTTTAAACTGCAAGACTAAAACAGAATCGACTCGTAGATTCCACTAACAATAAAATGTAAATGCAGCAGCATGAAAAGAGGAATTGCAGATCTAAGTAAGCAACCAGAGAACATATGAGATTGGTTGCATACCTTCATGCTTCAATTCTAGGAATTCCAGTCTTGGTTCTTGCGTGCATGTACTTACCTTCCAACTTCTAACTTCCAAGTGCTCCTTACGTTTGAAATTATTGCATGCAGCAAACTTCTCGGCTAAGAATACTGCATCAGGCCAGAAATAGTAACCCATGTATTGATCGTCATCCCTAGTGCATCGACCTGAATTCCTCTCGAAACGCAGAATCAACAACCACCCTGCCCTGGCCTCAAAGGATGCACTTCCCGAATCCTGCGCAACTCAGGGAACATTCGAGAACCTGAACCGCCTCTACCCCTCGAAGGTCTTCCTGTGTAAGCCAGAACTTGTTTGAAAGTAGGTGAAAGAAAAAGCGGTTCATCATAATCTGAGAATTTCGAAATAAGAGTCATTGAAAAGTCATTATGATCTTCAATGATATAAAGGGTCTAATTTATTCAATGACTAGAATGTCATGCGCGCGCCTTTATCAATAATTTATGCCTATGATCATTTTTTAAATCTCATGTTACATTATCCTAATCTTCAATAATTTGATTTTAGCCCCAAAAACATCATTCCTGTTTTAATTATAAAAACTCCTTCTATCAAAGAATTTAGAACATTTCATGTGATTCCAAAAGGTTTAATTAAAGATTTAATCCATAAATTCTTTGGTCTTCTGTTTGTAAAAGAAAGTTATTTGAATTTTGTATAAGTACGGGTGATATTGTCACTGAAGGGGGAGGGGCTACAATGGCTACATTAATTAAAAAGGCTATGGAGGGACTGGTATAGTAAAAATGTGGTTCATTGATTTCCGTAATGCACAGCTTCCATTTTTAGCTAAAATCGAATTAAAAAGTTAAAGAATATCAAGAAAATCTATTTAGTTGGTGAAAAAACTAATTTAAAAAAATGGTTTATATATAAGTTTATTATAAATAAGAGAAGTTATTTATTACCGTACTCGTCCTAATTTTTAGGACATACAGGGTACAAGGTAAAGCCAGGTCGCTCCTGTTCATTCTGAAACTCAATACAAGGCCACAAAAATGTGTTAGTGTCGATGCATGTAGGTGGTAGATAAGGATAAGGAACAGAATGCAATGAAACGCACATAAGCTGCGTAGGTTGCTTTGCGTGATACAAGTTGCATGTAAAAGGATTGAATGAAAATGCGATTCGACATACCTTCACAAGTATTCACTCTTCATCACTTTTACACTTCTACGAACTCACATTTTCTTGTTGAATACATTTAGACTTCACTCTCTCATTATATATGCAATTAGACAATAATCTACTGTTTAAAATTTTAAATATTTACAAAAACAGTAATATTGTAAAATTTAGAGAAATGTCTCTGTAGAAATAAATTTTGAAATTTACAATACTTTGTTTTCTTAAAAGACTTTTCTATAAGTACAAGTTTCTATAATTTGCAGACCTCCTGTGATTATAATAGAAATTAAGAAAGTGTAATTAACTTGTATAATGAAAACAATACGTTTTCTGCAGAATATACGATATGTGCAAAACATAAAAGAGCATATTTACTGAAATCGTAAAATTATATCGGTCGGTCATTAAAATTTTAGTCTTTTTACCATCTTGTCTCTCTCGCTTTGGCTCTTGTATGATGACTCTATTTTACGAGCTCTCAACTTCTCATTAAAAATGCACTAGAACCTAGTGCAATATAGTCATAGATAAAATACCCATTGGCTTCTAAATGATCACACTTTGTTAATCAAGCCAAGTTAATAAATTTACACGAATCTACATGAAGGCTAGAAAGTATTTATTTATACTGGCCCTCGTGCATTCTATTTTGGCCGTTGCAATTTTCACACACTAATATCTTTAACCAGTGACACTGTCGAGTTGCACATACTCTCTCGACCAGTGGAAATTTCCATCCACAAGAAGCCATAGGCGTAGTCAGTTATAAATTCTTTTTCTACTTAAAGAAAATTGAATATGTAATAATTAAGGGCATATAACAGTCTTTGATGGCATGTAATACTTAGAGCTCTAGTCGTCTTTATAAAAGATCGAAATTCATCAATTTCGTCTTATTTAAAGGAAAAAGAAGATTTTCTCTTGGTATAGTGCTACTTTGTATGACTTTATTATTAAAATTTCGAGTTGTAATAGAATTTCCTTGTATTCTATGATTTTTTATTAATCCACTTATTAGATTGACTGTCTATTTAATGACTGAAATCTAATCTCAACTTTTATTTTGGAAATACATGCAGTTACTTGAAAAGCTTGCATTTATTTATTTATATTGTATAAATTATGTAAAATTAGTGAGTTTCTTAAAGCAATAAGGAATTGCAACATGCTTTCCTTATTACACGCTTAGCGGAAATTAAGATCTGATTTAATCATATCGGTAGAAAAGTCAATAATATGACGGCTTAGCATGATTTCACGAAATCAAGTAATACAATTCGTCAATTTAATTGAATAATCAGTGATCGATTAAGGTTTACACTAGTATATACGTATAAGTTTGTTGGTGGAAAAAATGTGGATCATTAGGTCGTTGTTGTATTTATGTAACAATTTGCATAATCAGTTGTGTTAGCTGATAATGAATGAATATTCATGATAGTTCATGACTCTTGATTTTGTTTGTATTACGATCTTATTGTATTTTGTTGCATGTACTAAGTCCAATTTTATTTGCATTAATGCAAACCGATGCAGAAAAAAATACCTTCAACTAATAAATAATTTATAATTCCTCTTCAAGGAATATTTCCAACTAAGTTTCTTTATGTTTTCTTAAAAGTAATGTTTTAAGAATGTAATTGCTCCTTTAATTAATAGAATTGCATGTTAAAAGTCGGCCCCAGAGGAGAACGTAATTTTATAATCAATATAGGGAATGTTTCCAGTTCGCTGAAAATAGCATTACATACTTGACTTCAAACATTTATGTACTGTGACTTTTGCAACGGTAAATTCTCTAGTTCATTGACATGTGAAACTTTGACCAAAATTTTCTTAACATGATTCATCAAAGTATGACATCAAGCAAGAACTTGAAACAATTGAGCCTGATGACACTAATAGCATCACGATTGTATTATTAATTGAACTACTACAAGAGTATTGACGTTACACAGGAGAAATTTCTAGATGGAATGCTTCAGGTGACTTCTTACCGTCTGCGGTTTCTTACCGTCTGCCCCTTTCAATACCAATTTCAATTTTTATAGCAACTAGAGAAATTGTTGTCCTACTTAATTTTTATATTGTACAATAATTCTTGCAAACAAAAACCAATTTATAATCTCGTTAACACATCTTTAAAAAAATTTCGTACAAGTTTTTTAAAAGGGGTTTGAGGGATATGTCAAAAGATTTCATAGAAATCAATTTTGATTTCAAATCAAGAATTAAAAAAAATGTCAAGGAAATATCAAAAAGCTTTGAGTGATTTCAAGGGATTTTAATATTTGTTTCAATATTTCAACGGATTTAAAAAGGTTTTTCAAAAAATTTAAAAGAAATGCAAAAAGATTTCAGAGAATTCAAGAGATTTTAGCGGATTTCCAGAGTTTTTAAGTGATCTTGTAAAATCTCTTTAAAATCTTGAAATTCTTTTAAAGTCTCTGAAAATCAGATGAGAGAATTTCTTTTCTTTGGATTTCGAGATAGCGAGAAGATATTCTCTATGTACTCGCAACCTCTTTTTTATGATAGGATCTACTGTATCTAAAGAATATTTTTTTAACAAGATTTGTACGATAAAAAGTAAAGGAAAACAAAGTTTCTTAACCGAGTTCACGATACTTGCTACAAAAATTACAAGCACTTTACTTATTGTTTTAAAAATGATAGTATTTTATTTCTCCTCAAAGAAGAGAAGCTTACGAAAATAATTTTGCAATAAAAAAATACAAACAATTCAATGAAATATCCAATTTAATTCCGAATAAATCACAAATAAATAAAATTGAGAATACAAATAGAATTCAATTAAAAATTCAATAGAACTCGTAGAAATAAAATAAAGTGATTAAAAGTCTAAGAAAAGGATAATCAGGAATTCAGGAAATCAGCTGCAGCTGAATAATGAGAGGCAGGATTACGTAAAGATCATAACTCATTTATTGAACATGACATAAAAATTACGATACATAATAGTGATGAACCGAGGTCTACTTTCGCAAGCTTCCAAAATTGTAGGTATATATATATATATATTCGTTTATTATCCTCGTATAATATCTCATGTGGATTATTTATCAAACGCTAATAGATTATTTTAATATATAATATACATCTACCTTATATACGCATGGAATGTGCACCCCACACTCCTCGTCCTCTCGATTTTTAATTTTGAGCAACTTATTCCCTCTTTTAAAAAAAAAAATTATAGGAACTATTAAAATATTCCTTAAAAAACCCCATAAAAAAATTCAATGTAATTTCAATTGCATCTTGTGCATGGAAGTACATATAAAATAATATCACTACTTTTTCCATAAGCCAGATTTTCATTTTAGGGCACAACACATGAATCGAGAAAAACGAGGTGGCCGGGGTTTAATAACGTAATATTCTATTCGCCAAATAATAAATAACTACAAATAAAAAGTCGTAACAGTTCAACGGAACTCAAGACTTAACATTCGTCCAAATCGTTTCGAGTCCCGCGACTTTAGATTATTCCTGGGATTTTGGCAGTGACATTCAATTGCCATGGATGAGGAGAAAACTCTCGGTCGAATAATCGGTATATATGTACATAAAAGCGAATAAAGTATCCATAAAAGGATAGTAAAGCAAAAAATTCGATGTTATATTATTCAAAAATGCAATATATATCAATAAATAGAAATGCCTTTTCGTTTCTCCTCAGCCATGCTCTAAAAATCAGCTCAAAATGTCCCGAGAGAGGTATCACGAATCGTAATAGAAAAAAAATATTGTTTCGAATAAATTATAGTAAATCACTGTAGATGAGGAAACCCTGAGAAGATTTTTATGTAATAAGTTTTAATTTCAGAAAAACGTGCTCAATTTCAAAAACAATCTACTCTAAATTCAAAAGTGTATTTCGAAAAATCTTCCCAATCAGGCTACACTTTTTAAATTACTTAATATTTTATATTTCATTTACAGCACACAGTGCTGAAAATAGACATGCACACAGTGCAAATTGAAAATCATGTAAAATGATCGAGAATTTCAATAAATTGTATCCAACGTGAAGTTATTCAATTTAAAATAGCTTATCAATTTTCTTAAAGAAGTAAAGATTGCAGTTGAACGGAAATTACAATTGTAATCACAAGGACAAAGTTGCGATTCTGATAAAGTACGAATTAAAGACAAATAACTTCACGTACGAGGTTAAAATAATGTTCAAGTGTGTAGCTGGGTCTCCTCTTTTTGAAAATCCTCGAGTGATATCGGTAATAAATAGATCATATCTTTTCAATCTCTCACTAACTATAATAACACTGCTTAATCAAATCAGTACAAATTGTTTGACGAGATCGGGATCGATTGTTAGAAAGAATATTTCTCAGAATTAAGAAATATTCGATTAAATCAGTAAACATATTTTTAGGTAAAAATAATGTCTGATTTTAAAAAAAGATTTTTCTGATTACCGAGGAAAAGACATTTATTTTTTACTTTACAAAGCAAATTTTCTATGTATTACACCTTTTGACAATTCTCGGTCCACAAATCTCGTCCAGCACCACGTTTCTACATCCAAATGGCTAGAATAATTTTTTTTCGTTTAAAGCAGTCTTAAAAGCGAAATTTTCTTCGATATATGACGACACGTCCACGCGCCATTTTTTCATTCCGATGTTTTTCTCTCTCCCAAACCCCAAAAATCACTCCCTACTTCAATCAAATATTTTTTTATTTAATGTAAAATTTAAGCTAATTTTAAGTCCGAAAATGTTATTCAATGTTCTTAAAATTATTTAGGACTGAAATGATATGTAAATTTTGATAGTAAAAACATGATTGTTTTGACTGAAGCAAGCAATGATTTTTGGAAATATTTACAACGCTTGCACCCTCTCAAAAATGCAAATTCTTGCTGGCAATACGCAAAATATTTTGCGTTATTCTATCATCCCTATCATTAGTCTTAGGTGAAAAAGAACCACTTCGTTGTTCGAGTCGAACACCGAACGAATATAGCGAAAATAAAGTCGAGATTAACGACTTTATCTAAAATTTTTCAACGAATTCACGTAAATTTTCTCTAGAAGTCATTGAGACTTTTAAACACCGCAAGCATCCAAACGAACAATGCCAGAGATATAAATTGAATTAGCTCTATCGCAGCTTTCGCTCGATATTTTGCAAATATATGTTTATCTCTCTTGACTATAACCATTGCAGAAATAATTCTATCTTAGCTTATGGTATCACAGAGTTACAACGCGGCATCGTTATCGTTTCTTTTCCTTTCGTTTGAAACAAATTATTTAGATCATATCAAAAAAATACATCTAAAAAAATTTGCCTGAAGTTCAAATGAAAATTGTTGCATTTTCACGGGGTGTCTTGCAGCCCAGCTACAGAAATTATGTAGAAAACATTGGAGAGTATCTTTATTACATATCCTCAAAAGTACGTGAACGTGACTTTATTTTCAAGTCCGAGGATTCTCCTTTCTCAGAATTTTCTTCATTCATTCGATTTATTTAGTAGAAGAATCCTCAGCCGGAAATTTCTAATACGATGACACCGCCTATTTGGATAGTGAGCAGATTTAAAAAAATAGTTTTCCTTAGGTTAACTAGATGAAACTTGAAAAAAAAAGAATCCGCACCAAAACGATCTTCCAACCGCTCATTATCATATCCTTTTTTCTTCTACATATCACTAATTAGACTTGACTTCAATTTTTCACTTTTGAGTATTTATAAAGCTAATTAGATTCGAAATAAATAGAGAATTTCGTATTAAAATATGTATACTCATTTGGTAATACTGTACGTGATAAAAGTACATTTTTCAAAACTAGTTTCAATAATAATTTTAGTATCATAGTATCAAATTGCCAATTCATGATCGCCTGGCACGAATTTTTTTCTGATGAAGAGGATAAGTAACCATAAGTACGAAGAATCCTGCGATCATCTTTACAATAAATATATAAGTCTTTCCTTTTAGGCTTTCGTTACATGACTACTCCCTCTCTCTCATTAATTGTCTTTCTTAAAAGCTAAGAAAATCAGAAGGCAAGCGACATCCGGTGACGCGAAATTATTAGGTATTTCGTGAGTCGACCGAATTCTCTTCACCACGATCTTAAAGCAAAATATGCCCTGCAGAATGATTATATATCTGCTTTTTCTTTCCTATCTTCAGTCAGAAATGCCCAAATTAACGACCGAGGGTTTTAAGCTCCACCGCATTTATCCCCACTCCTAGTTTCAACTATGCCAAGAGCGCAAAAGAAACCATGGTGGGGAAGACATTACATAGGCCTTTCTTCCTTTCACCCAAGTTCGATAATATTGGACATCTCTCTGCTCTCTGTACATCCCATTCTTTAATCTCTTAAAGCGAACCTCGTAATGGTATTACAGTTTCCACACGAGAATCTCGAGATGAAAGTGTAAAAGATGTTTTACCTTGTGGAGCGATCGAGATTCTAACAACGATCGAAGGATGCTTTTAATCCAATCATCTATTGATCTATTCTATTCCAAACATTGCTTGAATTAACACCACTGACGTCTTCATGGCAAAATTTTTGACAATTTTGATAAGAGAATTGCTTTCTGATAATTTGAGAAAAATTTGCAAACTGTATTTCCAGCATCATTCTAATCATCAATCTTTTCAATCTTCAATATCTTGAACCCAAATGAGCAAGAAAATTAAAATTAAAATTCTCATGATACTCTCTTTTTAGAATTCTAATATTATATACATATATAGACTTGGTAGTGATTTTAGTACTAAGATCACTCTCGAAAACGAGAATCAAGGAAAAAGAGAAGCTGCATATCAGACTAGACTCTTTCCTTGTTCCTTCTTCTCTGAATAACGAAAAGTCTGCACATTTACAAACCCAAGGCAGGATTGGTTAAGTAGCGTGTTGAACAAAGAATGGAAACCAGTCATTTATCGCTATGTGCTGATCGTTGATCCTTCGATGCTGGGATTGAAGTAGAACACACTCGTGTGGAAAAAAGGATGCCCAAAGCCCTCATATAGTTGTCTTCCTTCTCTATCTGTCCCCAGTGCTTTCCTTTTAATCTTAAGATGTTTACCACACTCCAGTGGGTATTTTTGGATCTCAGGATAAGTTCCTGAACACTTATGACAATTTCCAGGAACTTATCTATAAGCTCTAAATCTCACTTCCGCGATTTTTCAGGTCATCTTTCAGGTTCTAGTAAAGACTCCCTGGCTCTCATGATTGACCTCCTGAACAGTCTGGGACCTTCAGTAATTTCAGTAACCCTAATAATTTCCTGAATCAGGTTAGATAGATGTCTTCAGGTTAAATCGAGGGTTAGATAGATGTCATCAGGATAGATAGATCTCATCATCTCTTTCTCTCACTCTGACTTTCTGGATCTCATGGATGACTTTCAGGTCCTTATAGATGAGTAAGGTGAAAGTCAAAAGATTGAAGGCCAAGCCGGCTCGAAGGACGCTTTCGGGAATGGAGGCGAAAGAAGAAGCGTATTGGCTCTCTCTGAGAATCCGCTGGTGACTCTCGTTCGGATGAGCGGTTCCTCTACCAGCCTGGCGGTTCCGGGCAAGAGCGTGCAACCTTGACGCTACTCGTTCCGGAAACGGTAGTTGGTGCCGAGATACGGCGAATCTCGATTGGTTTCGAGCCGGTCAGGGGAGGCCGGTTCGAAACCCCTGAGTGGTCTCACGAGAGATTTCTCTGGTCATCGGCACTATCGTCCGCTTTCTTTAGGGATCTCTTTAGCTTATCCACCAATCGATTGTGGAACTTGTTTAGAGAATTGGAGCTGCCAGTCTTCGGAGGTGAGGAACCGGTGCTCTTGATTGGGCTCTGGAGAGAACTTTGAGAGGCTCGGGAAGACGTTCTTGAGAAATGCCTGGATGTCAGCGGAACCGAGCGGTGAGCTGGTGATGTCAAGAAATCGGAACCTGGCGAGGTCGAGAGTGAAGGTCCTTCTGATTTGGAACACTCGGACACCTGAAACACGCAATAAGAACATTTTCCTTCAGCGGCACGTTGGCGTCTTTGCTCTTCCTGACATGACATGAGAGTCCTGACGGAACGAGATGATTCGCTCGATGAGTCACAAAGATCTGAGAAAACAGACCTCCGCACTTTTAGAAAAATCGAGCACGAGGACACTTTGCTTCGGTTCGATTCTCCTCAGAAACTGAAATGATATGAACATGCTCACAACCTCAAGCTGTGCTGCACCGACGAAAAATATAGCTGCTTGGAAAGTATTGATAATATCGACATGTTTGCAGCTACATTTTTTTCCGTGTGACTGATATTTCAGTGGCAAATATTTCTTCTAGAAATGCAAGTGAAATTTGATATTTGTAGATTTCGAGACAATACGACAAGTTATGATAGAATTATTTGTGCATACAAAATGTGAAATACGAATATCAAATATATTTACATTCCAAATATTTGTCATATATCCAGCACTTGCTTTAAAGCTTAAATGGGGAACTTCAAAGAAACCCTTTAAATTCAATTTCAGAAAATGTATTAAATTTTCTTTTAAAAATGTAATGTACATAAAAAATACGTCTTATATATTTTTTTTTAGGATTTGACGAACCAAACGAATATAACTTAAGATCTATTATAACAACAGTCTCAATGAACATGAGAAAACAGAGATAAAAAAATGTTTAATATTGCTGTAAAACCTAGAAATTTTCAAAAGTGAAATTATGAAATTATTTCCAATGTAGCTTAATAAAGTTAATAAAATTGCAGCAATATTACAATTTGAATATGCATTTGATGTTTTAAGGGTTTCTCATCTAGTTCGTGGAATTAATCCGAAAGCAGCTTAATATTAACTATATAAACGTGCATCTGAAGCAGAGCAAAATTGAATCTCCTTGATCTTTCATTTAACGATCATGATATATGAACCCTTCCTTCCTCTAAATCTCTCTTTAACTACTCCTATTTTTCAGAGACAACCGTATTTTAATAGTCATAAAATTTTTGAAAAGTCAACAGAGATATCTTGATTTCATAATAAACATAAACCACAAGTAACTCTTCAAGAATTATTCATTAAAAAGTGGTGATAATGAAGAAATATTTTACTCCTTATTACAAATGAATGCACTCTTCAAGGGTATGTGGTAATTACCATAATCAATATTTTTTACTAAAACAGGCTATCTATCTCCGTTATTTGCAGACAGAGATAAACGGCCTAGTTTTAGCGAAAAATATTTCCTATTGCAAACTTAAAGTTGGTGAAACTAAAAATTCTTATGGTAAAGTAACACATGCCCTTAAATAAGCGATATTTTATAAAGTGCAGTGAAATAAGTCGCATCGTTTTATATTTACATGAATTGCGGAAAATCTTACGACTTTTTCCAACAATTTAGTAATACGAGTGCGATTAGTTCACAGGAACAAATTGATATCATTGAAATATAGCGAATTAAGGATTTATCGCTGATCACAAGAAGTAAACAGTCACAGTAAGATAAGGATGTCATTGATTCTGAACATAAAACGATAGAGATCTTGGCGCAAAGGAAATAAATGATAGACTCATCGATGAGTCAATATTTATAAAATTATCGAATCATGAGTGACTATTGCTCGAACTCATGAAGTCATACCTTATACCTCCACTAAAAGAAAATTGCATGAGCTGATGAAATACGTTCCAATTAACTTAGATATTGCGTATATCAAATTCAGCATTAAAAGTACATTGCATTCTCACAAAAAAGAATGTTAAGTACTTAAAATCGTATTTTACAAATCCAACTTCTTTCAGGTCAGTATAAAGGTGCTTCAAGGTCAGTATAGTCACTCAAATACATATAGGGCATCATTAATCACAAATTAACCTTCACAATCGTATCACATTAATTAGCATTTTTCTCTGAAAAAAACTAATTGCCATTGTCACAAACTTGTGAAGGACAAATATTCAATTTTCAAGAGTACAATATAAAATACATGTTCACACTTTCTCTACAGTTTTATAAATTTAATTCGGAAATTCTTTAAATTGTCCTCTCAAATTACTAGAAATGAACAAGTGTAAAAACATTCATTACTAGTAATTTCATCGTACAATTTACTCTCTAACTTTGAATCAGTGAGAAATTTCCTACTGAATAAAATCAGTAACGAGTTTCAGAGAGCCGAAATTTTGTTCAGTACCATAACAAACTTCATTCAGAATAAATAGTTATACTACAATGTGTATATATATAAGTGACTGACTCTTTCTACATTTTCATCGGGCAGATAAGTTTCTTTTCCTGTAAATAGAACTTTTTGCAAGTTTAAAAACCCACCGAGATGAATATACATTCGTTCTGTGAGTTCGTCATGGAATTCAACGAGTATTTTCACCAATAGTTCCAGGAACTCTTTTTTGCGAACTTTTTTTTCGAAAGAGATTTAAAATTGAAGGATTCGAGACTCATGATTTTCATAGTGAATTTGCCATGAGCTTGAAGCACATGGCACCTGTATTTATGCACATGTGGTGGATATATCAATACACGAACTCATGGACAAACCACGTGCTCCTACTGTCATAATACCACTCAGTCGACGCGATTAGACTACATCCGTGTGTCAGTAACACTTCCCTCCATTTGACGCTGGAGGCAAGGCCGGGGCTCTCCAGAGGTTCTCAATTTATTAAATCATCAGAAATTACTTTTCGCGAAATATATCAATCTGGTGCTTAATTCGAGCAACAAGTAGAATTTATGACTCAATTCTGATTATTCTAGGAACAATTTTCTCCATTTATATCCTCAAAACAATCCAGCAGATCTTTAACTCTACTTGTCCCTATATTTAAGGATGCTGGATCTAAGTTCCAGCCACAAAACTCTATTTCCTCATTTTACTCAACATATATCGTAATTATAATATTTCATCGCTCTGTATGCACATTTATAGTTCAAAAATGAATAGCGCTACAGAGCGAAGAAATATCGAGTTGTAATATTTTTTGCGTAAAATGAGGAGATTCAATTTTCAGATTAAAATTTGGATCCTTAAAAAATTTAATTAGAACATAGAATACCATTCCTGATTAATATATCCTCATAAATGTAATTAGAAGGTCTCATTTAACTTTAATTAATAATTTATCTTTTTCCTGCATAAATAATCAAAAAATTCTACTTCCCGGAAATTTGAGAGTGAGAACCGCTGATGAAAAGAATGCCTATCTCGCCACAGTCTCTTTGGTTTTTGTCGATCTCTCCGATCCGTAAATCGCGACGATGTAGAGGCTGCTAAATCAGCCTCGAGAATTGCGTCAGCGAAGCTTTGAACAAAAGGCACGTGTCCAAAAATTTTTTAGGGGCCATCGTCACATGAATGCACACGCACTCCATATCTTTGGAATTCACTTTCTGCCAAATATTTTGAAAATTGAGTGACGATTTTGCAAACACGGTTTTTTTTATCATACAAACAAAGGCACCTAAAAAGATCTGCATTCCTGCATAACTGTAAATAACTATAGTTATTTACATTTTTTGAAGAGAATGAAATTTCACCGCCAATATTTCTCAATCGCAATTAAGCAATTCGATTTATTCAAGAAACTACCATTCCCAGAAATTGGACACGTCATCTGCACCGTGATATGATAAAATTTACATCAGATACTTTCAATTGTGAAATTACATTGGATTCTAGAATTTTCTGAAGAGAAATTTCAAGACTTTGAATCTAGCTTATATCATCAAATCAGTCTATCGTATTTTGGATTAAAACTTCTTTCCAATGATTGAACAGATAAAAATGTTTTACTTGCTGAGTTAACAGAAGTTTTTTGAACTCTCAGATGAACGAAATATTTTTTCCTAATTATATTTTACCCAGAAATATCGTTCCAACTAAAAATAACAATAAGCATTACAAGTTTCTTTCATACAGAATTATTTTCAATACAAATATATAAATACTTGAAAAATGTTTCTAGTTTAAAAAACAAGCAATAGAAAAATTCGTTCATTTGAGCGTTCAGAACTCATTTTATTTCCTGAAGATGAATAACATCAAATTAAAATCACTCTCCCTCTTTGAACTTCGAGAAGAGAAGTCAGGTCGATAAACGGACCTTTTTAATCGTGGTAGGCAATCGAGAACCTCGAAAGGACTCTGAAAAAAGTGAGTTCGTCGAACGGTTGCAAAATCGTCTGATTCTTACGCAATCGAGTATACCAGTAAAGTACATACAGCATGTATGAACAAGTTCCAGAAAGAAAAGAGTGCGTGACGTTCATGCCGTTATTTTCTTCAAGTCTCGAATGCCGTAGTTTATAATGTTCTATTCCACTGAAAATGAGCTACGAGTCGCGTGCGGCAAATTGTGACCATGAATAACCAATGGAAGAGGAAGGAAAGACAAATTAATAAATCACTAAAACGATAATGAAAATGTTTGCTCCTTTAGAATTAGTTGAATGAAAGTTATTAGATAATGAGCTAGAAGAGTAATGAAATTATTAATAGAAGGAATGTAACTTAACAAGCGCGAAATTCGTAAAAAAGGTAACTTAAGATGTAAATTAAGTGCGAGAAAAAAGCCAGCTTAGCCTCAAGTGTTTTTATTTTAAATATTTAAAATTACAAAGAGGATAAATTGCACTCTCAAGCAAAAATGGTCCCCTTCTGCAAACTACTTAAAAGGCTTAAAATGAATTCTTTATTGCTTCCATTCAATGAGGATGTCCACAATAAAATATTCTATTACGACCCCTCTTCAATTGTGAAAATTACACGTGGCAATGAATACATATACATACATTCATTACTTTTACTTTACTTCGTATATTGGCAATGATATGCAAAAATTGTGTGAACCTTCTTCTAAATTCGTACACGAAATCTTCTCATTAATCAAATAGAAACGACAATAATTTCTTTTTTAAATGGAAAGTTCCTAAATTGGCAAATCTACGTTAATGGAAAATGGAAGTAATTGTAAAACCTTGATACTTAGTTAAATAAAGAATAAAAGTGTAGTGTATTTTACCGATTAATTAGCTTATTTAAGAATTATGTATGTATACAAATAACTTCAGAATAAGAGGATATAAGATAAGACCATTTATTAATAGCATATCAAGTTGCCATAAGTTGAATCATATAAAGAAAGATAATTCAATTAAAATAAATTGTATTCTTCAAGATTAAGTTTTATGATCACAGCACTTGTTGACTTTAATTCATATTTGAATCCTTTTTATGATGCTTTAAATTCATCTCAAAATACTAACAAACGTTTGTGAAAAAACTTTAATCATTAAGTTTTAAATCTAGATACTATTCATTAAAAAACTTTTTTTCTCTTTTATGTATCATAGAAATTACAGAATGACGAGAATAAGCATCATAAAATGATGTTTTATCAGTCATTTACGTAATACAGAGCAGGTTACAATGATATTGTGTTCATATCACAAAATGCAGATAAAAATTTACATATATATATATATATATATATATATAAGAAAACTACCTTGAAAACTCTTTAAATATAAGTATTCTTTTTGTAAACATTAACAAAATTCTATTTTATAACACGCTTTATTGCATTTATACTTTTGGCATAGAATTTACTTTTCCTTATTAAAGCAATAAAGGTCAGCAATAAATATACCTATTAAATTAATTGCCAGAGTTCGTAAATAAATTATTGATCTTTTCCGCAGGAAATACTTTGATATAGCAAGTGATAATAATGTGTATTAAAAATTCCAAATAATGTGCTTATAATAAATTTGCAAAAGTCATCATTTCAAAAATGTTACTTTCACTGAAAAAACATTTAGATGTGTTATTTTGAATTTGACCTCAATTTGAACCAATTTGTAACCATCTCCATCAATACTATTATGTTTTTTATATGAATCTATAATATATGACAATATACATGGCTTTAAATGACAATCATGTAAATATCAAGTAGAATCTCAAAATTAAATGAACACGTTTCATAATTTATATAAAAATTTGCATGTACATAGGTACACCTTAATTTCATTACATATTTACTTTAAAGAATCGGAAGAGTAAAAGCATTGATTTCTTTTTGAGCATATATTGACATAATGATTTCTATTACTTCTTTTAACAGTGCGTGCACATCTTAAGCAAATATACTGTAACTCATATGTATCAAGTGAAAATTTTCCTCATGTTATAAGGGAATTATGCAAATAGGATAAGGAGCGTCATAATTATGAAGATGTCATGTTCATGAGCTTCGTACGGTTTCATGATTAGTATGTTGTATGATTAGTATGTTGCATGATTAGTATGTTGCATGATTTTATGTGACTTCTGTACTTGTACTTCCTAACTGTAAAGATGATCAACAATGTTCTCATGTGCATATATTGTTTTACACCCTTTTAAACATTCTTCTGTTAAAAATGATGGCATATTTGACTTTTACCACAACTATAAGCATAACTTTTAGCATAGCCGGCTTTGATGATGATTCTTTGATCTAAAGACACACATGCCATGTGTCCCTTCAAATGTCAAGAATCTTGATGATGAATCCCTGAAATATCTGAACTGATGATGATTTCTCGAAACTTGGAATTTCACGCTTGTTAGTTAGGCTGAAAATAATGAAGTGCCTCCCTTCGTCCTAGACTCACCTTCCTGCTGCGACAAGCCTGAGGATTGGAGCATTCAGATGAGCGTCTGCTCCGATTAGTTTTGTAAATATCCCACTCGTTTTTCACCACAGGCATCATAAACGCCATCTCGAATACCGGTATGACCGTTTCACCAACACTCTTGTTACAAAAATCGAAACTGGATCGTTTCGGATGTCTCCCTGCGGTCTTTAATTCCTCTGATAAGAAACGTTTTGCGTTAACGAACACTTCGCGTTTCACTGACGTTTTTTCTTGATAAACTCGATGGCGAACTATGTGTGCTAAATTTCGCTCGACTTTTGGCAGTTGTCTCTGCTGACAGATGATAGTTGACAGTTAACCGGATTATAGTTTTGGATGACGGTTAATGTAGTCGATTACTAGTGCTGTCGAATAGAAAACTGCATACGTCGTGATTTCACGGTCTTTCGGTCAGCTTTGACGCTTTCCAACGTGCGCTCCCTGCAATTGTCTGCTTCAGAATGAGCCAGAATGAGCACGCCGGGCACCGTGGCTAAGTGTGGAGTAGAAATTGTAGTAGGGAGCCGAGTGAAGCGATTGGTTACTCGTAAGGCGGGACTCCGACGTCACGAGGTGTACCATTGATTTTCTGTGTTGATACACAAGACAGAATGACGTTTGGGATTGATTTTTTGGCCCAGGTTCCTGAGGGAACGCTTAACACAGGTACACTTTTCACGTTCAAGGGGAAATGACCATATCCAACCTTGAAGGTCCCCATCCCCTCTTTGACCATAGATTCCCCTTTATCATACCTTGAAAAATGTCCTCATACCCCAAGGTCACGCACTGTAGGCGCACTTGCACTTGCAGTTGCTGATAAGCTGCGGACGTACCTCTATTTTTCGCACGATTAACGATCCATGATATACGTAATTATTGTTTACAACGATAGTCACATGAAACGGTAATCATATGTAATAAGCAGAAATTTATCCAGCATTCTGAGGGATTTTTATGAGATATCAAATTATTGGAAGGAATTTCAGGGGATTTCTGAAAATAGTATTTTAATATCATACTTTCTTATCACCAGAATGACCAAACCTTACATTATACATTTTTTATCCAGTGTCACCAGTTTGGATTGATGTAATCAATAAGGAAATATGTTCTTTAATCCTGCAGATTTATATTTTTGGGATTTCATCAAAGGTGAATCACCAATGTGGAGAAAGTGTTGCGCGATATTGTACTAATCAATTTCCGGAAAGTATTACTGATTAATGATAATAAATGTTGATTAGATGGAATCATTGCATGTATCAATGAAATATGGAAATATTGGTGTATTCTCGATTATTCTTTGACGTTTCTTCATTTATAAATATTTATTTAAAATATACAACGAAAATTTACAGTGTTTACAACGAAACGTAAAAAGCAGCCCTGAATTATCAAAAAAAATTACAAAAAGAATCTCTCATTCTAAAAGAATCTTAGAATTCTGCATTTTTTGCATATTAAAAGATCATGTTGACTCACATCTTGCATTTCCGTTATCAGGATTAAGAAATGATGTGAATGTTCATGAAAAGAAAATGTTAATTAAATGCGCAATTACTGATGCATATTATCAAACATGCAATACGATTAAATTGATCAACGTGAAGCAGAAGGATTTAATGTGTCTTGTGCTAAAATATATGCCTTCTGGTTATAACATTTATCTCATTTTCTATAATTATAAATTGTAATCTCTATATATTTGAGTCTCCTTTTTTTTTAATGTCAACTCAATATTTGCAGAGGTTGTGCTGAACCCAAATGTCGACGTTTCTTTCCTGGGTCATAGAAGGTTACGGCGTAGTAAATTGCAAGGGCGCAAAAATGAAAATCGATGTCGCCACCCACTTAGGCGAGGAACCGCGCAAATGGAGCGCGACGAAGCTTTATTCAGAAATATGAAAATAATCTTAACTCGACCTTATTTAGTTATGATAAGAACATGTCACTTCACATTGTCTCATAATTCTACACCCCAAAAAACGCAATGCTCGCGAAAAAACTATGAAAAGATTACTTGAAACATCAACTATGGGGTTGATATTTCCATGGATTTTAAATTCTGCCCTTAATGGTGCAATCTTTACTATTATAATGTTCAAGATTGTTTATCAATCGATGCTACTTGAAAATTAAAGACATTTTTAACTTGTAGTTAAGAAATCATATTTCAAAACAAATTAAAAATGTGTATGTAAATACAATATAGTAAGAAGCATTCAAAATCCGCAACATTTTCAAAATTCTTTATTTCTCTAATGATACAATACCGGCACGGCTGGGTATATCTTACCATCAATTAATAAAAAGAAGAACAAAGTGCTGGCCTCCAATAGACGTAAGAAGAAACTCATTGTACTTAAAATACAGGTCGGTAAAATAAAGTTTATAAATGTTTATACATTTTTTTTATAAGCTTTTTTTGTATAATTTTTATTATAAGAAATCGTATGCAGGTTTGCGAAAAAAAAATTTTTCGAAAAAGAAGACTGTTATGGCAATATAAAGATAAATAATTTGAAAAAATTCCCAGTAAATGAACCTAGACATTTTGAGTTTTGACATTTCTAAGGCATTCATACAGTAAAGGCTATTTATTGAAACAACAATTTCCAAAACCAAACTGTGTGCTTTAAAAAAAGATAATCGATTTATAAGATGTCTGAAGTAGAAGTTGCAAAAACTAGAAGAGAATAACAAATGTGATGGATGCGATGAGTCCATAGAGAGATGATCGGATTATTGGTTGTAGACCGGAAGTTACGATCCCGGAAGAGAGGAAGTATGAAAGTATGAAAGGAAATGTAACGTCCTGCAAAGCGACGTCCGAATCGATTAAGTGCATCAACCTCCGTATCGATTTCCTCAAACATTGTGTTACTGAAGACCTGATTACAAGTTAACATGTCTTGTTAGCCCATGATATAAAATATTAATAAGATAAAATTCAAGTATACTATAGTATAAATAACATAATGTTAAAAACAAAAAAATTGAATGAACTTTTCAAGAGACTTTGTGTAGGTTGTTTTAGTTAAAAATTTAACGGTGTAAACAAATTTTTAAACATGGCTTTGTGTTTACTCGATCAGTCTTACAATCTATACTAGATCACTCAAAAAGTTCAGAATCCGTGTGCGTGTAATCATCAGAATCCGTGTAATACATGGATTTCGATGATCTTCAGATTAACAATAAAATAAACCAAATTGTAACGCAAGTACATAAATAAAAAACCCTTTGCGTGAATTCAAATAATTTGTGCTCACTTCATGAGCACTTTTCTGCCTCATAAACTTCAAATAAATGTCTTCCTTACAGAGGCTTTTCACTAACAAAAGTTAGTCTTTTTCGAGCATTAAAATTTGTAAAAGGCCCTCCTTGTTTGGCGCCCTAAGAAGTTTATATTTTTTAAACAAATACATATATTTTAGATTGCAAAGGAAGGAGTATAAATAGTATCCACGAGGCACCCTTATGCTTTTTAGAGGGCCTTAATCCTTAAAAATAAAAACAAATGACTTTGGAATAGATATAGATCTAAATTAAATGCCCTTTGTTTTGACATTAAAAGGTAATATATTGCTATAAAATTTTTTCTCCAGACTTTCGGGCTTTCGCTAAGATGAGCTTTCATAAATAATCCTTTATAAATTCTACAAAATTTTTGAAATTTGAGTGATGACCTAATCTTACATAAATTACGCTTCAAGCAACATGATAAAAAGAGGGAAAAAAAACATTATAGAGCTATCATCCGGCAACGGCTGAATGCAAAGTGGCCTCTAAAGGAAGGCGCGGCACAGTTGCACCGGAACATTGGAGGGGAGCTTTCAGTCCTTTTGTAGGACGTCGCCGTCGTTTGGCTTGTGCAATATATGTATCTTTTGCCGGACTGTATACAGTTCTGTTTCACTGGCGCGTCGACCGCGTGGAACGCTAGTTCTGTTGTTTACAGGAAGTATCTAAAGTTGCACCTCGTGACTTAAAATTCACTCAGAATCAATTACAAATTTCAGAAATTGTCTTTTATATCAAGAAATTTGAAACAAAAAGTGGTGTTAAATAAAAATGTGACAAAAATCCAATATACGAGTGCACAATGGAGTAATTTATAAATTATAAGGAATAATCGTTTTCCTTCTGTTATTATTATTATTTTTTTTTGTATGAATTTGTAAATACTTTTCCGTGTTTTAATCGTGTGGTATTTAAATATTCTAAATGAAGAACAATAATAGCCTAAAGCTGTGACTTTATGTGATAAATCTAGTGTATCTAGAGAATATAAATTATGGGCTTCGATCCAGTTTCTGAGGAACAACGGAAGCAATTCTTCCGCCAAGGATATGGAGCTCATTTACCAGGGTAAAGATCACCATTTTATCATGGCGATAATTTTTTATTATTCGCTATTTGAAAGACTGTGAGATGTGCACTGTTAGTAGATTAATAGAATATTTGTTGATTCTACGAATAATAGTTCACTTGTCATAAAACTCATGCACAAAATAAAAAAAGTTCGACATTTACATTTTCGTCACAAATTCATTGAAGAAATTAAAGCTGCGAGTTACACTTACTACTCATTTACCTATACTACTTAAAACCCCTAAAGCATAAAGAAAGGATATTAAAAAAAATTGTCGTATGCATTTGTTCAAGCCGCAAGTTTCTTCTGTTGCAAACATGTTCATTTGCATAAAATATACAAAAATTTTTGCTATTTACTAGGTGAAGATAAGCATGTAAAATTGTATATAAATATATATTTCACAAACCTTAAATCAATTTAAGTATAACCCATATCATATATATGTATGATAAAATCACATTTGTTGGATAACGATAATCCAATATGACTTTGACAAATGTCAACTTAGAGTAATTTAATTTACAGACCGATTATCACCCAGGGTCTTGTAGCTTTAGTCGCACTTACCGGTCTTACATAATTCATAATATATAAGTGCAAGTATCTCGCTTCAAAGAAAATACTTGAGCAGATGGCGCGAAAACCTTCAAAATGTAGTTAACATCTTTGTTAACAGGCATTATTTGACATTATGCAGTTAGACACATATTACTTCATCATAAATATGTATGGTTTTTATTATATAATTTCGAAAATTAAAACCTTTTTGGGATAATAGACATTTTTTGAGTAAGTTTGATCTCAGAAAATAAAAATTATGTATTCATATATAGCTATAAAATACATCGACATCTGCTTTCAAATACTGCAATGAAAGCATTATGACCGGTGGCCTAAATTTCAAGGATTCCGGAAGTGGTTTTATAATAAATCGTAAAAAGATTTATATATTTCCGTAAATCACGCAAGATAAGAATAAAATTCATAATTTCTTGTATGACATACATTAATGGCCCACATTTTCAACACCATTCAAGGATAAAATTATTAGAGATATGTTTGCTACAGAAAAAAATGTTAAGTAAACATGTCAAACAGTTTCACTTTCATACTTCAAAGAAAGGATAAAGTTTCTTTACAAACTTGTTCCAATTTTCCGGAAATTAAATATTAGGTCCGAACATAAAAGTTTTGACGAAGGAGGAATAAATTTTCAGTACTTTTTAAAGTGTTATTAAGTTTTTAAATGTAAATTGTTGTACAAATTGGTATTGACATATTTTTCATTTTAAGGCCATCCTATTTTCTTCGTATGGCTTCTTCATCTAAGTAAAAAAAAACAATTCCACGCTCTGCGTACCCCAACTATTTCAAATCGAAAATAATTTTGTCAATGAGGACAATCACAAAGAAAGTAAAATACTTCAGCCTAACGGGAGAAATTTTTTTTAATGCCATAGGATCGATTGTTCCTATCTACTTTCTTCCGGGAGATATAAAAATTAAAATAACGTTCTACGTGAGAGCGTGGCGAACTCTAATACCTATGTTTTTATAATCAATTAGGCATTCTTTGCTTTCTGATCATCAATATCACCATCATCATCATCATAATAATCGTTATACCAATACTATTAATATTAATAATAAGAGCACGATCGTAAATTTCCCAATAAAGCAATTCATGCAATATTACTTCGGTCGATAAAAAAAATTATGCATCTGGTTCGCACGCTATCAAATAATGCATATTTGACGAGTGTAAAGTATTCCTTAAGTGGAACAAGACAATGAACTAAAAAAGCTTTCTTTGTACAAGTGCAGAGTTTCGTGCAAATCGTTCATATGCTAAACTTGCTTATGACTTTAGTATATTTATAAAGATTTATTCGAAAAGTTTTGCAAAGAATAATTAGAGGACAGGTATAGGGATCATAAATTAACTAAGAAGCTTCTTCTAAAAAAAAACCAAATTGATGAAATATAGGATAATTGCATGCCTAAAAATATACTTTTTAAAATACTATATATTTAGTAATATTAAAGCGGTAAGCAAAGAAAAATGCTTAAAGCTTATCAATCTTAAAGCGTCGAAGATCGCCTTGGCATTCAAAATTCACTTTCCTAATTACGTATGTTAGATTCTCTTTCTGGCATTGACTAAACTTTGAGCATGTCTCAGAATAGCTGCGATATTTTAATGTTTCGAAGGTATCGATAAATCTTCACCTTGAGTATACGAGAAATTTAAGAGGGTGATTTTTAGCAGAGTAATTTTCTATATACGACTTGAGGAATCGTAAAAGCTGGTACCGATCCTGGTACGAAGCCAGTTTACGCCCCAAGTGCACCACGCAAGCTTCATATAATCACGCACAAAACTGCCCTTATACAACCCTCAAACTTGGAGCAATTGCTTTCTTCCGACTCATCGCCATTGAAACTAAGGATTCACCTTTTTGAGTGAAAACTTCAATCTAAAATAAATAAATAGGAATAATCTAATATTTTAATTATATATTATTCGTTAACTAAAATGAAGAATTCGAATTTGGAAATTAGAACTTAAACCCTTAGAAATTATTTCTGATGATGAAATTTTCCTTGTAGATGACTTTTTTCTCTCCTGATAAAAAAAAGTTTCAAGGTCACTCTCTAGTAGATTATAAGAATTTATTGGTGCAAGGAATTGTAAGATTTTCTAAATTTCACCTTTTTTTGAAAATGATCTTTAGAAGACTCTCTCATGTTGAAAAAGATCCTGTGGAAAATTGATGTGATTGACAAGAGTCCCAGATCGTTACAAGCAGGTCTAGGCGAATATGAACAATGTCAGTGAATGAAAGGATCGAATAGGAGTGACTTGGAATCAATGGTCGATTACTGCACCGTGACCGTCACACAGTAGAGGTTTTCACTTTAGTGGGTCACCGGTAGCCCACATTTGGAGATAGACAACTTCTCTATAAGGCCTTCACGACTGCTTATACACTATAAACTAGTTTATTTACTTTATACTGAGTTGATCCTTATTGGAAAATCAAATTATAAGTGATTCAATGTTGCGAAAACAAAGACAAATTCAGGAATCATTAAAAAAGGGGAAGTTGTTTTATTTTCTTCTTATTTAATTGAAGAAGAAATAACAAATTAACAGAAAATGTTTTAGCGAGTTTGACTAGCTTTGAATTGTAATGTTCACAAACGAATTAAAACTTTTATTATTGTGCAAAATGAAATTAAAGTTGCCTCATTAAAATTGTATAATTTGAACGGATTCCGAGTCCCAAATTTTATATTTAAAATAATAATTTTTGCAGATATACGGGACACTGTCCAACACTGAAATTCCGAGTCGGAAAAAGATTCGGCGCCTGTACAGAAGAAATAATGAAAGTAAGTTGTATCAATAAAAGTATGTAATATTTGAATAAATTTTTAACTGTAAAAATAACTATATATATATATATATTTTTTAATAAAAAATGAAAAGATAGAATTTAACTTATAAGGTAGATCAGACAAAGCTTGGCGCACAAGGCAAAGTTGTTGTACATTCATAAATATTGTTACGCAGATTATTAATTCGTGTTAAATACTCATAATAATTAGAAACAACTGCCATCAAGTGCGCTGAGCTTTGTCTGATCCACAGCAGTAAAAGCTCTTTAATTTGTCAGGAACTACTCGAGAAAAAAATTTTGAAGACGGGACCCTACAGACCAAATGGTAGAACGGAAGAGTTGCTAGCCATTCCTCAAACGAAGGACATCAGAAGAGATTGGAAGAACGATGCCCATGTTTACAAATCACCTCCTTACATTTTAGGATACACTGGTATATAGATCTAGATCGAAATTGAAAGTTATTTCGCCCTTACATATTTAAACCATCTTTTCCTTCAATTTTAGGGTATATACCAGGATTTAATGAAAAATATGGATTGCCTTTTATGAGGGCTGTAGAAGAAGGTGCGAAAGAATGGAGAGAAACGCAAAGTAAATTGCGAGTTCGAAGAGATTTAATGCGAGCTCATGCTGAGAGAAGAGACCCAAGAAATCTTCTTTCTCGTGTTAGACAAGACAATGTTAATGTCGAAAAAGATCATGGACATCGCAAAGAGAAAAAATTCTTTGGTAACTCCTTTATGATCAATTTTAATCATTACCAGCACCAAAATTATATCCACTTTAGCCACCTATAATATTTAAATTTATTTTGTTAATTAGATCACCAAGTTTCACCAGAACGACCACCAATCGTAGGCTACACAGGACACATTCCTGGGGCCAAGGGAGAAGTTTCACTTTCAAGAAGATATACGCAAGCTGCAAAAAAGGGATTAGAACTTCTCAAAAAAGAACGGGAGGAAAGATTCACCAGAGTTAAAGATGCGAATACTATTCAAAGGGTTTTAGATGCTACTTATATAGATGATACTGGACATACGAGAGCGTAAAATTAATCTTTAAGGCACCCAGAGTTAATTTTCCTGGTTCTTAATTCCAAATCCTACATTACATTTCATTCAAATCCTACATTTCACCTAATTTTTCGATGAAAGAATCTGTAAATTTTATCCAAGTGACATACAACAATCTCCCCTTTATTTTCTCATTTAAAATTATTCTCAGACGAATTTCTAATTTGAAACGTTTTTGAGATATAATAGAAAATGTTCTTGCAATGTGCTGGTTTCACTCCTTAATTGAGAATGAAATTTAGTCAAAGTGTAAAGTAGCCTTAAGAATTTGATCATACAATGTTAAAGCGTAGTAATTTATCTCTGTAAATAAATAAGGACTTGAAGTGGACAAGCAACCGTACAAAAGATACAATAAAGATTCTTTTGACGATTTTCAATCGGATTTTCATTTATAAAAATTTTGTTTTAAATACAGACGTAGGTGAAAAACGATATTAAAAGAAACAAGTAATTAATAATTATAAATTAGAAAATATATAATAATTACTAAACTTAGAAATAAAAAATACCTCCGTGTTAAAGTATTCTTTTACTTAATCGGTTCGCTTCCTTAACCTGGATTTGCGTTCAGCTTCTAACTGTAAAGCTTTATTCCACATATCAATAGTTAAAGTATTCTTTCCACAGGACAATGAAAGTAGTCTAGCAAAAACTAATAGTGTGTGTAAATCTTCTGCTGGGTCCTTGTTTTCCAAATCTTTTGCCTGTCGCATCTTCACAAAATCTTCCTGAACGACCTGCAGAAATACACTTTTAAGTTTAAGTAGATATCTCTTAAATTTAAATATCTTTAACCTTAGTTAATTTAAAAATTATTGCTTTTTACACAATACTTTACCTCTGCCATTTCAGCATTGAACTCATATGTCGCGTGCCTCAACATATTCAAATATTGTCTAATGTTACTCAGTCTATTTTCATCTTTTAAGTACTGATTTGCTGCCTCAATCACTTGTGGAAGTAAAACCTCAATCTCTGGGTCAATACTAAGTGCTACTTGTATATGGCACTAAAAAAAACATCCCTTAATGTAAAAAAAATAAAAAGCTTGTAAAAGATAAAACGTTATCGAAAAAATAGAACTTACTTGTATGAAAGACTTAACTTGCGATAATATTAAAACTGGGATATCAGTTTTGAAATCTATTGGATAAAATTTAAAGTCATAAGCAACTTTCTGAAATTGGACAAGGGTGTTAATTGCATCGTAATTTTTTTTGCCACAGGGAGTAACTTGACCAACAGTTAAATTTGTCTCGTCTATTACAAGATGAGTACTATCACTCAGTTGTAAGATTCCGCTTGTTAACCTATTACAGTCATAATCTTTCCTTCAAAAATAAATGAAACATATTAAAAGTTTTGAAAAAAAGTATCAAAATATAAATTGGGAAAGGGAAAATCTCTTACTGAGGGATAAAATTCAAATTATTAAGATTTTCCAAAGTTAGTTCAATGTAGTGACTTTTCGGTATCAGTTGCGCCAATGTGCTGTAAAGTTCTTTTGGAAAAGTCTTGAATTTTTCCAAGGGCAATTCACTAATGTTGAGAGGAAAATTTCCAAGGCAGTAAAAATCGTTTCGTGTATATCTAAAACAAATACGAAACAAATGTGATACAAAAATAAATTTATAATTATGTTGAATATAAAAAATTCGGTTAGATTTCTATTAAGGCTCATGTATCCAAATTTTAACCTCATCATTCAATTTCTTCATTTTATGTATAAAAATATAAAATAAAAATTATGTTGCGAACTCACATGGAAGAAATTAAATGACAAATTAAATAATCCGCTGCGAGCTTATCACCGAATAAAAGTTGACTCAAAACCATTTGCAGATCACCACGAATGCATTCAGCCTTTGAAATAATTTGTGGATCATTATTAATTTTACTCTTTGCCAAAGAAACAACTTTTATTGCGTGCAATCGTGGAACCATGGAGACAGGAGGATGATGGGTCTGGACTTCCATATCGTCCATGTAGTCTTCAGAATCATGGATCACACTGTGGAACGGATCAAGAGATAAAAATCCAACAATGTCGAGAACTTCGTTTAACTTATGCGAATCTTTATTTTCATAGATCTGAAAAAGAAAATTTATTTCTTTAATAAAGTTGCTAAAAACAAAAAACACTGTTTGCTGATAGGCTTAAATTAAGTGCAATAGCATACCTTTACAATACAGGCTTTTCCACCGTCATTGGGTATTGGAAAATTTAGAATATGCTCTTTAGACACTATTGTTGGTCTAGTTTCATTCGGTCTTAAATCCTTGGACATACTTTCAGTAGAACATACTTTCTTTGTAGGAGGTTCAGAGCAATCCATTGCTTCCTCATTGCTCGTCTCCATAGATCTTTTATTCGAAGTCTTTACGGTATTAATAACATTAATCTGAGGTGCTTTTTCTTTGGCCCATTCGTTCAATCCAGGAACTGATACGACGAAGTAAGTTTGTCGTTCAGAGTTTTGATTTCTGACAGAATCGAAGGAAATATTTTCGTGCGGCTGCAAAGTATATTATATTATAAAATGTAAAATGAATTCGAATCTGGAGATTAGAAGTTGGATCTAACACCCTTAATTATTAAATTCCGTATTTGTGGGCAGTAGCATACATGAGATAAACTATACTTCCAGTATCACACACCTGAAACTACCCTTTTTTTTAATATTGGACACGCATCATGTCCGGAACGTCTAAATTATCAACGGGACTGCTTGATGCTTCTCCTTTGTGGTCTTTTATATTATTTGAAGAAGTATTTTTAAATTTCCATTTACTTTTACAACTAATTTAATAACAAATTAACCCTTAGGGGGAAAATACGACAAGGGAATAATCACAAAATATATGTTTACCAAACATTGTGCTGAATCCATGTAACTGCCATTGCGGATGCTCGATTTTCCAGTTCGTGTGTCCGTTACTTCATAAGTCTCTAAGTAATACTCTGGATTGAATGTATCCTGAATCATTCCACGAAATCTGACCAACTGTCCATGTTTCAAGTTGTCTAGGGATGAACTGTTTATAGAAGGAATCTCTCGGAATACATCTGAATTTTCTAATATCAGTTTGCAAGCAGACTTGTTGGATATAAAGTGATCTCTCGTCCATTCCTTCACATTCAACTCTGTAAAATTAAGCATTCATAAAATTATTAATTCTCGAAATTTCAAAAATTTAGATCGACTTTTTTATTCTAATTGTTTCTTATTTTTATCCTTCTGTGATTGTTATAAATATAAAAACAAACTAACTCCGTATTATTTACAAATTACTTAATTCACACACTAACCTATAAACACAATGTTATACTCTTCTAAAAATGCATACTGTTTATTTTTATCAATCAATTATTTATGCTGAAGCTCATATGTAATTATAGATTTAGAAATATTTTTAATTTAATTAACAAAGGCCTTTTGGGAGTAAAAATAAAGATTATTAAATCACTTACCCATTGTGCTCTGTTTGGAGGGTTTGGAGGATTTTGAGGAGAGAAAATGCGCCCAATTTCACAATGTCACAATAGGTTAGGTTTGTCAACGATCAAAAAGAAAAAAGTAGGTTTAGTCATTATGTATATAATTTTCTCTGAAGGAGATCGAATTTCTACAATTTTTCCTCCGAATTAATAAACATTATTATTTCTTTAAATTAAATTATGTATGTATGAATTTTTTAAAATTAATTTCAAATTTCCCCGCGCACATGCGAACGCGCCTTGCATTACCGTCTGCTCCAGGCCAAAACACGTCAAAATTTTTCTACCTTAAAAATGGCGACTCGTTTGCTGAGGATTGGCACCGTTCTGCGGTCTTATTCGAATAAAAGCAGCGTTCTCCAGGTACAGATATAATAAATTAACCTTATAGGATTCCGTCAAAAATGCTGCTGGTTCCAAATAATAAAACAGAGAATAATTACATGCATCATGTTTGACGGATCATTTTCTTGATATCCCTTACGTAACGTGACTACTATTTCTTTAGTTTTTTATACTTAAAGCTCAAATTATTTCACTTGCACGTGTAAATGCATAGAGAAGTTAATATCATAAATCAAAATTAAATGTCAGAATCATCCACGAAGTTTTACGAACTCGAGTGTCTTCTCTAAACTCGCTCTCGTGTCATGGCTTTTTATTGGACATACATACATAATCTCAACCTTTATTTCGTTTAAGTTGCCTAAGCGATGGAGATCGTCGCAAGCTTCCTTGAAAGAAATTCTTATAAACCAACCACCAACCCGGGTGAGCACTCTGGACAATGGAATGAGAGTAGCGAGCGAAGACAGTGGAGCTGCTACTGCCACTGTAGGAATTTGGATCGATGCTGGCAGTCGTTATGAGACTGATGAAAATAATGGAGTTGCTCACTTCCTCGAGCACATGTCATTCAAAGTAAGTTCCTCATTATAAAAATGCAGGTTTGATAACACTGAATAAAGATGTTTCATATATACAAACCAAAGTAGGTATAACTTTGCTCGTAACAACTCCGTAATTTTTTTCCAGGGAACCGCCAAGCGCTCGCAAATCGACCTTGAATTAGAAATCGAAAACATGGGAGCCCACTTGAATGCATACACAGGCAGGGAACAGACTGTCTACTACGCCAGGTGTTTGTCGCAAGACGTTCCCAAAATGGTCGAAATTCTTAGCGACATCATTCAAAATTCCAAGTTGGGCGAGAGCGAAATAGAGAGAGAAAGAGGAGTCATTCTAAGGGAAATGCAGGACGTCGAGACGAATCTTCAGGAGGTCGTATTTGACCATCTACACTCAGTTGCTTTCCAAGGCACTCCCTTGGGAAGGACAATCTTAGGACCCACCAAGAACATCAAGTCCATTTCTAGAAATGACCTTGTTACCTACGTCAAAAACCATTACGGTCCTCCTAGGTTTGTACTTGCTGGAGCTGGAGGTGTCGAACACAAACAACTACAAGAACTAGCAGAGAAGCATTTTGGAAAAATGACTGGACCTAAGTATGACAAAATTCCCGACCTAGTAAACAGGTGCAGATATACCGGTTCAGAAGTCCGCGTTCGTGACGATTCCGTTCCTCTCGCACATGTCGCTATTGCCGTGGAAGGTGTAGGATGGGCTAATCCTGATAACATTCCTCTTATGGTAGCCAATACTCTCCTCGGAACCTGGGACCGCAGCCAAGGTGGCGGTGGAAACAACGCAAGTAGTTTGGCGAGAGCTTCTGCTGAACAAGGCCTGTGTCACAGCTATCATAGCTTTAACACCTGTTATAAGGTACGTCGAACTTAATCAAGATTTTATATTTTGTTATACAACCGCAAGGTATTAATGAAAGTTTTATACTTTTTTTAGGATACCGGATTGTGGGGAATTTACTTCGTGTGTGATGCTCTACAATGTCAAGATATGACCTTTACCGTATTAAAGGAATGGATGAAACTTTGCACCTCAGTTACAGAGAAGGAAGTTGCACGTGCAAAGAATATTTTAAAAACTAACATGCTTTTACAGTTGGATGGAACTTCCAATATTTGTGAAGATATTGGCAGACAGTTGCTCTGCTACGATAGAAGAATTCCCCTTCACGAACTGGAAGCAAGAATAGAAGTCAGTGTTTTTTAATTAAATCTCTGAACATCTTAATTTTGTTATTTTAAACATTTCACGCTATAAATTTTGTTTCAATTTGAATTTCAGAGTGTCACAGCTAAAACTATCCAAGAAGTCGGAATGAATTACATCTACAATCAGAGCCCAGCGGTAGCAGCCGTCGGTCCGGTGGAAGGCCTTCCAGACTACAACTTGATCAGTGCCGATATGTACTGGTTAAGACTTTAAATCACATCCTGAAGCAAGAGTCGCCAATGTATCATAATTTTAGCAAAAAATAATTGCACAATGGTAAACTTGTGCTTAATTCATGAGTTAATGCGATGTCGCATGAGTTAATCGAATGTCTCCTATTTTCGTTTATAAACCATGATTTCACAGCTTTACTATTGTACATGTAAAATAGAAAAATCATACTTTGAACCTGTTCAAATAAAATGTATAGAAAACGCGCTGTCTTTATTTTTACTCATACTGATGTTTCATATAAGTTATCATACCAAATTTTTTTCATTCTTTTCCACGACTATTGTATTCGACTATTCAGTTCAATAAATTCAATTCATCCATATTGAAGTGTTGCTTTATTATTTACGTTCTATAAATGGCGTGAGTTTTTAGGCATATCTCTTTTTTTAAAAAGAAGAATAAGATTGTTCGTTTATACAACCATTTATTTTTAAATTCTTTTTCCTATTACATGAGATTTCATAAAAGAAAGAAAAATAATAAATATCTAAGGCTATTTTTTATGTAATAACTGGTTTTTCATTCGAGCATGTTTTTAACACTAAAGAACAGAGATTTTTGTTGACTAGAGCAATTATTATAGTAATCAAACTTGTACATTATAAAGTTATATCAAAGCGAATTACGAGTACGCTATATAATTTAAAAAATACCGATATAAATATTTCTCTGAGCAATATGCTTCATTTAACAGAAACTTCTGTCCCACCATAGATATTATTTTATCTAAATTGCTATAAAAAGCAAATGATCATTTGATTTCTTCGACGCTTAAAAGTTACTTACTCATTAATTTAAACTTATTACTTATTATGCAATACTTAAGTACTTTGAAGCATTTTATACTGATTAAAAACGTAAAAAGCGTTCACTTATCAGTCAGCCTTCTAATTAAAATACATTTAAATCTAGAAAGATTTTTCAATATTTATACACTAATTAAAATTAAAATTTTTAAAGAATTTTCCAATTTAGTATACATATCTACTTTCACTTCAAAAAATGTTTAATAAATAAAATTATATAAAATTACAAATTAACTAATTATATGTACATTGATTTTAAAAAGATCATGTTTCAGACTGATTTGCAAATGTAGAAACTTCTTTTCTGTGATGCTGTCGTAATTGGCTTGAATTTACAAAGTTGGTTTTATATTTAAGTAACAATTATCTTTACATTACAAAACTTGTAGAAAATCATTCACCTTTGATTTTTCAAGTTTCACAATGAAACGATTATCATTGAAACAACTATCTTGGATGTGTACTGGTCGGTTCTGTGACTTGAGTTGGAGAAGACGTCGAGTCTTTGCACACTTTAGAAGTCATTTCCGCCAACGGTTCGAGTTCCTTATGATTTATCAACTCGAATTCCGTAATGAAGTAATAAAAATGCTTATAGCAGGTGTTAACATGAGCTTCCTGTAATCGATTTATTAGATTAATATTCAAAAATGTAATTTGTTGACAATATTTCTATTCGTCTCGTTATGGGAATTGAAAAAGTTTATTACCGCTCCAATAGCGACGATTCTATCAAAATGGTGTATATAAACGTGGACGAATACTCGAAACAATCGGGTTAAAATTTTTCTACACAAAGGTACAAAAGTTTTTGGAAATGGTATATCTGCAACAAATATAAAAGGTATAAACGGTGAGATAAATATGGGTACAAACAATTAGTACAAAATATTAATAAATTCCTTCTATTTACCGGTGGATACTGGAAAGACATTTTCATTATTAATTTGAGTTTCTATCCAATCCATCAGAAGACTAACATATTGTGGAGCTGGCAAGGCAGTTGGTTTCTTATATTTCTCACCATCAGCCCATAAATATTCAAATCTTGCTCCTCCACTCATCGTTGGACATGTTGCAGAATCGCAATATTCGGATACCGTCCCATATATAAGATTTATCCTATTGAAAAAATCAACAACTGTGGAAGAAAATTATCTTGTCAATCAACATAATTTTTTCGTTTGTTACATATTTTAAAATATATATTAAAAACATTTTTCGAATCTCACCATGAACAGCTATCCAATCATTCAAATCCTCTCCAGGTGGCAATTTAACGACTGATCGTAAATTAATGCCAGAATTAAGCGAAGCTTGCGCTTGTTTGTGCAACGAATATCTTAAAGTTCCATAAGCAAATTTCTTTTTAGGTCTGAATGTCTGCAAAGAAAACCAAAACATAGATATTTTACAGGTTATGTTACCTCAATCCTAAAATAATTATTACACCAAATTTTCCTTACCCTTACCTTTCCTTTTTGGAAAAATTCAACAAAACCACTTAGTGAAGCCATTTTATTGATAAAAAAATAACACCTGAACTTTAGGTCGTTGATTTACAACCTCACGTTTCATCAACAATTACTGCAACTATACATATACGGCCATGCCAGTTTTTTCAACTGGTTATTTCCTAGATCCTATTTTCCTAACTTCCTACGCCCTTGTACGCCCTCACCAGATATTTTTATGCTCTATACATTTTGTAATAAAACTGGTAGGGCCCGATTTGGATGAACGATTGACTGATTTCACTGATTCGATTTGTTAATCGGATCCAAAAGGATCACACCCGATTTGAATCCGATTAATAAATCGGTTTTAATTGAATTGACTCAATTCGTCAATCGTTCCCTATATATCAGTTTTTATTTTAAAAAGGTATACTCAAAAAATATTTGAATTAAATGTTTTTTTGTTCTGTATTCTGATTCTTTTTTGAACAATGAATTATTATAATTATAACACAATAATATTACCAATAAACGTAAGAAAATGCTGAAATAAACTATTTTAAGATATTACTTTACAAAACATATTTATTCAATAATTTATAGCAATACACACACAGTGCACAAACAGTACAAGCCATTTCGTATGCTGCTACTTGCAAATTGATTTCGATTTCTCTAATAATATATACAATCACACTTTATTTTTAACATCTTATTTATTCACTACAAGCGATAAATTCTGTCTTGAATTTTGCTCAAAGTCCCATTTGCAACTATAAGATAATCCCATTTTTCTCAAATTTACTTTTGAAAATATTTCTCTTGCTCGGCAAAATCTTTTGAGCAAAATATCAAGTTCAAATCACCAGTCGATGGACTTTTATTGTAATATTTAATCATTTCATTTCAGTCTCGAAACTGCTTTCTTGAACAATAGTTTCTATAATATTATTTTTTCTCGTAGCTACAAAGTCAACTTTTAAATTTATGCAGGTATACAATCGATCAAATTCTAATCATTTATATACAGGAAGTTTTCATTGATCTTATCAGTTTCTAATTTAAATGAAACGAAATTCTACTTTTCAAAAGTCCATCTGTACAACGGTGCGTAAAAAGATAAAGGTAAAAATATTCACCTTCTAGAGCTCAGCCTTATAGCAACAATATTTTCAAGTGTCGAAACGGGTATGTATAGATTCAAAATTCTGTCAAAAATATTTTATATACAGTAGTCGATAAAATTAAAATTACACGAACATTTATTTATGTTAGATGTATGCGTCAACGCGGTTGTTAGTGGAAGAAAAGGGATGATTCCTTTTTTACATTCGAACACAAGAGTTAGTCAATCAGACAGAATCTATACTTAATAAAATACCTAATGCCAGTGTTAAGTTATTTTATTCACTAAAATTAAACTAATAGTGTTAAATTATATGCAACACTTTTTAATGTATTCTTATTAAAAAAGGTTGGTAACATAGAAAAATTATGTCTCAATGTTTCCCGGCACCAGCCACATTTACATAATCAATCTCTATACATATACTTAGAAAGTTAAACTTCTGCATTTCTTTACTAATATGTAGTAATAGACAAGACATTTGAATATAATACAATAATTTAATATAATTTGTGAAAAAAAGTCTTTCCATGTCGCATTTATCAAAAACTTTCCAAAGCAACTGGTCAATTTTTCTAGGATGAAATTAATTAAAAATCACGAATTCGAAGACAATTGATTAATCAAAAAGATGCAATATACAAAATTCATAGAAACAAAAATTCATTCCATTCTTAGGTTGTAAAGTGTAAATAAAACCAAATATGTTAATTCTTCTCACTAGAACTTGTTATCAAAAGGACTAAGTTGCTCGTGAGGATAAAAAGCCAAGATTGATCTTGAGAATCTCTGTCTTCAAAAATCATATGGAGACAAGAGTAGCAAATCACTCGAGTATAAATATATTAAGCTATGAACTATCAAATATTTCTTATACAATAAAGCATTTTTCCAACCAGTTATGTTGAAGCATAAATACACTTTACACTATGGCTGGTTCAAAAAAATGTTTACTGTATACATTTGCTAAAACATTGTGAAGACATCGGTTCGCCTTTGATACTCACATCCAAAGTCGGTGTCCAAACTCGTTTCTTTCTTAAATTTGCAGAATCAACATTCTCCATTTTATAATTCATTGGGGTGTGATATATGAGAAGAACACATACAGATAAGTACATGAAATGACAGACGAATGGAATTGGAGATAAGAGAAAGCACGATAGGAGATTCTTCTTCTCATCACTTGTCCCGCAATTAAAAAGTTCCTCTATATATCTATACGTGGTCGGTATTGCAACCTTAAAGGTGGGTCCCGGAACCTCCATCTTGTCACATAAACGAACTTCAACGTATGGTCTTTCCCTAGGAGTTCGTTATTGCACAAAATATCAATCTAGAAATTTAAAATACAAATTATTATTGTAAGATTTCTCTAGATTAAGATTAAAATATTTCTTAGCAATAATATTCCATACTAGTGATTTGAAATGAATTCATAATAAAATTATCGATCAAACTAAAAGACTTACATCACGATACTTTTCCATTCCATTTAACACTTTTTTCGCTATAAATTTCTTTAAATGAGTAATGGTAGCTTGTGCAGAACATCTGATAAATCTTCGTTTCAGAGTCTTCAAGCTTGCATTTATGCATTCCAGACATACATTGACCTGCGATTAAATTAATTCAATTTCGTTTCGTATAATGCTTAACAATTCATAAAGAATAAAAACTTTAAAGTAAGTACATACTTGTTCATCCGCTCTATGATAATCAGCTTCAGCATGTGTATCTGCCGCGGATTTTTCTTCTTCCATTTCACCAGTATTTGGCAAAATGTCTTTGGGACAAGGCAAGCCCCGAGCTCTGTAGAATTCTCTTTCTCTTTTGATTTCATCTGCAAAGAGTGAATTTAAATCAATTTTCAGATTAAAAATCTACATCAGTTGAGCTTTCTCGATATGACTTACTTTCTTGAAGATCAGGAACTAGCTTGTAAACAATATCTTGCATAGTTCTGTCGAAACTGATATATTGCAGAGGGTGGGATTGGTGAATAACTATTTGGCATGTTGGGCAAGTGTGTTTTTCTTCCAGATGCTTAACCAAACAACTCTTGCAAAAAGTGTGTAGGCACTCGGTCACAGTGGTTGCGTCGATTAAATACCCGCGGCATATTTTGCAGGTTATATGACTATTTAGTGTTTTTAATTTGATCCGTCTCTCCATGGCACCAGTGAGCACCATTTAAACGGCAGAATTTACCACCTGAAAGAGTAGAGAGTAAGCTAAATTATGTTATTCGAATTGTGAATTTATTAGGCTCGTTTTAGCCCTTAGACTGACAAGGAAATCCAAATGATTTTAATGACTTGATGAAATCCCAATACAAACAGAAAAGGTTCAAATTAAGTTAAGCATGTTGAGTCAAATTATGGAGTATTGAAATTCAATTGTATTTAGAAATTGCCTTTGTCCAAATTAAAATCGAAGGAGAATATGCTATCAATCGCATAATAATGCAACGAAAATTAAATTCACATTCACGTGCGCTGAATTTATTTAGAAAACTTATTATTCCAGAACTGTCACAGTTGTGCTCCGAAATGCTAAATTTGATATTCTCACTAAAGAGGATATTTTCTCTTTAGCTTTTTGACATTAAACTATTCATAAGTTAAATAAGAACATTTACACTTCTTAAATTTCACTTTATATCGGTAGAATTTATAAAAAAAAGTGGGTTACATACAGCAATCTAACCTCAAGAGGATGGCGAAAGTTTCTTAAATTTTTTCACTTGCTCCGCTGGCTTCTCATTAATCTAATTATATATGCGTAGGGCATCTCAGTTTCTTCTCGGGGCACATGCGGTTTTAATTAAAGAAAAGCAGTCTAACAAAACTTCTTTAAAAACAAGCTATATTTGTAAATGTGGCTGATGACAAGGATGACAACAAAACGGACTGATTACAACGCCACTATCGGCTGAATTTGGAAATTCAGTGACACGCTGTGTAGGGGTGTAGGGTAGATGGGGGAGGATTATATTACATATTTTTCATTAAATTCTTGGATTATATATATCTTTTACAAAGTGATTATATATCTATGATTATAATATTTATATAATAAGGTCGCTTGCAGCCATTCAGAGCACTGTAGATTACAAATTCAAAATTCTATACAAAATTTTTGGTTTTATGCAAATTTTTTATTTTTCTGATTTTTATTTTTGTAATTTGGCTGCACTGGTTTTCAAATTCACATTGTTGATTCGATTCGTCAGTTGGGTCAGTTGTAAACGCGCGCTTGATTGCGACAGACTGTTCGGTGTTGCGGTGTTGCTAATTTTTAAAATAATTATACCTGATTTATCTATTCATTAATTTTTTCAAGTAATTTTTTTTCTCGGGAGTGTTGTGGTGGTGATAAACAGTGATAAAGTGGAAAAATGATGCTGATGTTCCATAAAAGTACGAATTGGAGCTATTGCTTCCTTCCATATCTTGGATTGCAAATCCGACGTCCTGAAGTGCAAGTGAAAATTAAATATCTAGTCAAAAAGGTTCGTCATTAATTCTAATTCTAATTAACAAATAAATAATCAATTTAGTTTCAATATTACCGATTAAAGTTTAGAAAAAAACGTTCGAATCTCGAGAAATTCTCAAGTGCAATCCGCACAACCGTAGTTCCATTTATTGATTTTTTTGTCCCCGTTCGAATATCGAGAAATCCTCAAGTGAAATTCGCAAAACCGTAGTTCCATTTATTAATTTTTTTTGTTCTTAATCTAAAATTTCTCCAGCATTAGAAATCTTTTCTAATAAAAAGTTTTTTCATTTCATGATAATTTAATTAAATATCTGATCATAGTTCGTCATTAATTCTATAAATTCAAATAAAAAAATTAGTTCAATTCCAAAATTTAGTCACACATTATTGAAAATAAGGATGATAGTTTTTTCAAACTAAGTGTTTCAACATTTTTCGAACTAAATTAAATTTTCAAAAAAAATTTGTCTCTTCCTTGTCACGAAGGAAAACAAGTACAAATAGAATAGTTCCCAGAAATAGAAGGGAAACCTTTTCAATAGGCGAAAAAAATGAAATTTCGAACTATTCAATTAAATTTTAAAAGAGAAGGAAGCAGGAATTAAATATCGATTAAATGAGTATAAATTCAATTTATTTTGAGTTTCAACTCACGATACAATAACTTTACACGGACATGACGTTTTTACGTATTTTATATAAATGCTGTTTTACTGGCTACTTTTTGAGTGTTGATTGTCCCTGGCTTTTTTTTAAATAATACACAAAATATTACCATTATTTACACAATTTTAGAACCTAGCCTTATTTCCGCTTATTTCATCAAGCAATTATAACACCTCTTATTGTTCATACAAACGTACGTTTTTCGTTTAGGACTACAGCCTTACAACAGTAATCTTAAGTTATGTATAAAAATTTTCATATTACAAATTTTCAATAGTTAATTTACACAGAATAAATTATCTAACACTAAGTATTTTTCTTAACTTCTATTTATACAATTTATATAGAATTCTTAAACTTTATATCAAGAGTTGCTGATATGAGAGTCTGTTTAACAGTGAAACTATTCTCTTTGTACAAAAATAATTGTTAAAAATACAATTTCAAATCTAACTTTACTCAAAATTATTCAATTTCGGGAAATAAATAATACTAATTAAGAGAGGTTTCTGTGTAAACGCAGCCTTTGTATAGATACAAAGTTACACTGTTACACAAGACGCTGTTTTGTGGGTATGTTGAGTAACTTTTTGGCCAAGTTTGCTGTCTCGAAATAAGATATTTCCATTCGTTGGACGGGCTATTTACAAATATATACTGAAGTATCTATCTCTAATTAACGGCTCTCTAATTACACCACCCACTTCCATTTTCCAAGAACGGAAATAATGCACAAAATTAACAATAAACAACTACCTCTACTCACGTAGAACCGTCAAAAATACTTCTAAAATTTATATTCTATCAATGTACAAAAACTTGAGTATGAATTGACTAGTTACAAACGCAGTTTTTCGCCGTCATCGACAATGATGACTGCGATTAATTGACTCGGTCCCAATTTAATGATTGATTTTTTTCCAAGTCTAATAGAAAAATACTCCACTCAATTTAATTCTTAGGGCGATTTAGATTTGTACAAAAACATCCGATAAAACTCTGAAATTTCGCTGTTTATCGGTATTGCCTTTCATAAAAGACCAAGGCACTTTCCATGGCACAACATTAAGTAAAGAACCTACAAAAGATAATTAATTCCAATAAATCTTTTTAAATCTTTAAAAAGATAACTGTGTTCCAAGTGAGTTTTTTTTACTTTCGTAAGTTCTTAAGTTCTATACAATTCTATACAATTCTGGTCAATACTGATTTGTATTATTTGGCGTGTTCGTTACATCAGTCGATTATTAATCAACACCATCTAACGTACTTTTCTCCATTCGTATATCTTCTATCTTCATTCTTCTTTTTTCTATTTCGTCGCTTTTTCGATTGGACGTAGATTTTGCAAGAATAATTTCTCAAGTCAACTCACTAAAGTCTCACAACAAGTAGCGAAATTTTTCTTGACCATCGTCATCCTCGTCGTCTTCAGCTTCGCTGGATTCTTGGCTAGATGGGGGGGTGTCGAGTTGTGGGAGTCCCAGATCCAAATATTCCTTAAATAAGTAAATTAAGTTGTAAAATAGTAATAAAAAGAAATTATAAGTAGTTAAAAATTGTTTTTGGTGAAAAAATAAATTAATATAATTACTTCGTTTGTGGTTATCGTTAGTACCCTATCGAGATCTTCGACCAGTTCTCCAAACATTGGTCTTTCGTTCGGTTGATAGCTCCAACAGTCTCTCATGAGCATATATCTGAAAAATCAAAATCAAACTCTTGACTTCTTTTCACACAACACTTTACGGGTTATTTTCGATAATTCAGTGAAATTTGAAACCTACATTTCGATCGAGCAACAGGGTGGCTTCTCCATTCGATGTCCTGTCCTCAACAACTGGAACAATTTTTCAACCGACGGTACGGATGGGTAGGGTGTGCCTCCTAGTGTCATGATTTCCCACAGCAGAATTCCGTACGACCATCTGTAAGAAAACATTTACATTAACTCCAACAAATTGGTAACAAATTTTTGTTAGTTCAACTAACCGCAGCCAAAAGTTATTCTTTAAAGCTTAAAAATATAGAGGATTACGTGAATATGTTGTACGTCAAGTCTAATTCTGAATAAGTAATTTGTACACTCACACGTCGGACTGAGTGGTATAGATGCGATGAAAGAGAGCCTCTGGTGCCATCCACTTGACTGGCAGCCTGCCATCAGTTGTCTTTCTGTAGTAGTCGTGACAGTGAATGTCTCTAGCTAGACCGAAGTCAGCGATCTTTAAAACGTACTCTTCGCTCACGAGAACGTTCCGGGCTGCTAAATCCCTGTGGATGCACCTTCTACTCGCCAGATACTCCATTCCTCTTGCCACTTGATAAGCAAAGGACACCAAATCCTTTTGTGTGAGTGTCTTCTTCTCCTTCTCATTTTGGCCGATCGTCGCCTCATATCCGGAAGAAGGCCTGTGTTCTCGAAGGAAGTCGCGAAGATTTCCATGAGGCGCAAATTCAACCACAACGTAAAGTGGCCCACCTTGAGTACAAGCTCCTAACAGATTTATGATGTTTACATGTTTGCCGATCATCTTCATCATCTCCATCTCCGAAACCAAGTCCATCATTTCCGAGTCTGTGTGACCCTCTGCCAAAATAGAAATTTATTTTAATAGATATTTTAACAGAGATTCATAGAAGCATAGCAAAAGCTATTAAAAAGACTATTTTCATTCAGATAATTTTCTCTTTACCTTTTAACATCTTGACAGCCACAATTCCGGGTATTCCGGGTTTTCCAGTGTTGGTTTGAGCCCTGACGACTTTGCCGAAAGCACCCTCTCCAAGTGTATTCCCCAAAGCCAAGTTTTCTCTTGACAATTCCCAGGCACTGTCCAGAGGAAGTTCATATTCAGAAATACTACCGCCATTGCTATCCTCGGTTGTTACGGTTGATTTTTGTTTCTCGATTTTCACGACTGGCATCAGAAGTGGTTCCTGAACGTTCTGGGCATTTACGAGATTCTGCTTCTCCACGATAACCTTTTTAGTCCATTGGGTAACCACAGCAGCTCTTGCTGTTTCAATAGCGAGCAATTTCTTCATCTTTTCTCGCTTTAATCTGTGGTATATGTAACCAACAACGATGCCACCAAACGCGAAGAAGACTATCAGCACAGCCGCGAGGATATTGACAAGTAATGATTGGGATCTTGCAGTTAGAGGAACTCGAGGCTCTAAGGCTGATGATGAAAAAGGATTTCATTAGTTTGGCATTTGTGCTTACTTGAAAAAATTTTTTACGCAATAGAAACTGATCGGTAGAATGACTTTTATACTTACTTTCAACAACTCGGAGGTAGGCACTACTGAATGCTTCACCAAGAGTATTTTGTGCGATGCAGGTATACCAACCCTCGTCTTTCTGGGTCACGTTCGTAAGCGTCAGTACTTCAGGATTTTGATCTACACTCGACTACAGAAAAAAATGTTGATTTAAGTTAAAAAATCTTCAGAAATTGGAATAACAAAGAACAAACTCTCTAAGTCTCTCTCAACAAAAATCAAACCAGACTTGTTTTTACTGTTCAGGCAGTGCACCTTGGTTTGAGAGATGTTTAGCAATATATAAAAACGTACATGCAAGGATATTTGGGAATCAAGAGAGCTGCGAACTATGTACTGGGTGTTTCGGAAAGGTTTTTTGGAGTCAAGACATTGAAGAAGCTTGAGAGCTCTACTTTCAAGTGGATGTATGATTCGAGGACATGAAGTCCGACCATGCGAAGGAGATGCTGATGTCATCAGGGATAATAATTATAAAAAGCAGAAAAACATGCAGCAAATAGAAATACAACACGAACATGCAAATGCAGATAGAACTGCAAGAAGCCCACCTTAACCTCGACCCGTAAGCTTTGGTTGGTTTCGATGCTGCTAATGTTAATGTGGTAGCCGCGGTACCATTCAATGTGGCGATGTGTATTCGAAAGAACCTGGCAGTTCATGGTAGCATTGCCTCCAATCAAGACTGTTGTATTTGCAGGAGCTCTGGTCATAATTGGTCGATGCTTCACAGTTTCTAGAGGAAAAGAGACCCAACCACCGAGTTTTATAGACTGTCTCATAATTTAGTTAAGTTAGACGAGTTAGACACAATAGAAAAATAGAAGCCATAAATATATAGTCGAATCGGAAACCATGTTGGGCCTTAGTATTTTTTCGCTCTGCACCAGTACTCTAAAAATGATCTAAATCTAATATTTGATGATTAAAATGAAGAAATTGGAACCAATACCGTTAAAGTTGATTTTAACACCAATAGAAAATGAAAAACTATACCGGAAGACTTCACAGTGATGAAAAAAGCGATTTAAGGTTTTGAGAATGCTCATTATATGCTTAAAGTACCATGATTTAAGTATTTAGTAAAAAGATTGCTATTTAGTGGAAAGTCAGCTCTGCATCAAGATTCTGCAACTCAGGGATGAAATTCTGAAATCGTTAAAATTGAAATATGAAAGAAACATTTATATCCATCACCACCAACGCCTCTGGATAAAGTGTGATAGAATGAATCTAGACATCTAGAGTATAGGAAATAGGAAATCTGTTCACCAGAAAAAATGTCTGTAAGCCCTAAAAAAATTAGAAACGAATATATATTTAGAAATGGAGGATAAACAGGATTCCAGAACCTCCACCAAATTCAATAGTGGATCTACCTGGAGCAATTCTCCTTTTGGTGTAGCTTCCAGATCTCCAGGATAATCCTTAACTCGTATCCACTGCATAAAAGGTTCAAGATCCGATACTATTGGACATTTGAAGGTGACATTGCTGTAGAGGACGGCTGTCACATTTTTTGGGAAGTCCTCGTTGATGTATGGCTTATGAGGAAATCGTTCTGTTTTCGTATCAGGGAAGATTTAATCACCATGATGTCATAATTGGGTCTTAGCTTTTTGCCCTTACGATAAGATATGACAGGAATGCAATTACATAAACGACTAATATTTTTCCTGTCATACGTTTTCGTAAGGGTGACTTAACTCTTTAATCGCCTTAAGTCTAACATTTCTTAGAAAATTAAAAAAACATATTCAAGTGACAATCATAGCAGCTGTAAACTTACCGATGACTTCGACTTTGAAGGTGTGATTGATGCATCCGAGGTAGTTGCAAAGAATGCAGGTATAATTTCCTCCATCTTGAATAACAAGATCTTCAAGCCTCAGAGTCCACTTATTCTTGATGACAGTTCCTAGAGTTCTCTTAGGCTCCTCGTTATTCTTCAACCACGTAATGTTTGGTTCAGGATTGCCCACAGGTGGACACCTAAGGCGCAACATACTTCCGGCCGGTTTCACTTCCGTTCCATGCATATCGTCGGTTTTAATAAACTTCGGTGGAGTGTCGGGCAAAGTTTCATTGTGCTTGCCCGGACTGTTGTTGCCGTCTCTTTCATTGTCCAGCTTCTCATTATCCAAATCAGATTCTGAATAACTCTCAGGAGGATCTGCAAATTAAATGTGGCTTATGTAAATTCTATCTCTCTTATGTAGAATTCTGTGTCTATTTACGTTTTATAATGTGAAACTTTTTGAGCGTTTCACCTTATTGACAAGTTTTGCTACTCACCAATAACGTCAACTTTGACGGTGTGACTGATGCACCGAAGGTGGTTACAAACGCGGCAGGTATAATTTCCAGCGTCTTGCAAGTCAAGGTCTTCGATCTTTAAACTCCATCTGTTTTTAATAACGCTAAGGGATCTTGCAAGTTCCTCGTTATTTTTGAACCACGTGATATTTGGTCGAGGATTTCCAGCAGCTGGACATTTCAGTCGCAATGTGCTTCCCATAGATTTTACGACCAAACCGTGCATTTCCTCGTTTTTATTGAATACTGGTGCACTTTCCGGTGCTGTCTGGTTATGTTCCCCAAAGTCTTCATTTTCTTCTCTTTCGTTTTCGTCCTTCGCGTTGTCGAATTCCGTTTCTAGGTAAAGCGACCGCGCTTCCGGCATACCTAAAAATCAAGTTTCTGGTTTAAAACAAGCTTACAGTCAGTTTACTTTAAAAAAATATATACAAAATTAGTGATAGAACAGAAGAAATATATAATTACAACGTTCGAATATAGATCCAATATCTTTATATAGATAATAGTAATCTTTAATCTTACTTCTTGATTCTAAGTCGAGTTCATTCGTTTCCTCTTCTGGTCTAAGAGCTCCCAGAACAGTTCCCAGCTTTTCATTTTCGTCTTGGTAACCATCATTTTGAAGTGTTTCCACTCGAATCGAAACATTTCGCCATTCTAGACTCGTGTCCATTTCCAATCGACAGCTGTACATTCCCGAATCTTCCACTTCTACATACTTGAATTTTAACGATTGCTTTATCACTCGAATTCTGGGTAATTTTGACTTCAAGATTTCGTTATCCTTGTACCAAGAAGCTTCCAGCTGGGGGTACGGTGAGCATCTTATATTCAGTTTCTCACCGACGGTTACAGTAATTTCCGGATTTCGCACCTCTGGAACAGAAAAGAAATCAATTAAAACTTTATCCAAAATAAACTAATTGTAATTAAAAACTTCCATAAAAGCACTTTTTTAATTCGTTTTTAAGAGACTATTACTAATTTTTATGTTTTTAATTCTCTGCTGAATTGAAATCAATTAAAATATAGTGTTTGAAGCAATTTGTGTCGTATAAAATTTATGCGACTCAGATAAATCGTCGTGAGTGGTATCGTTTGACATAATGACATAGTATCTCATGCGAATTCAAAAGAGACGCCACACAGTAGTCAGTAGTGAGTGTCCTTAAAAACAAACTAGTGAAAGGCTTTTGTTATTCCCAAAGCGTTTGACGCCGTTCTTTTCAATTTGCATCTTTCGCGACATTCAAATGCATGCAATTTAACATTTTATGTAGTCACGAAGAGACATTCCGTTGCTTGTCACGAGTTCCCACTGGCAGTAGCAACTAACAAAGTAACTAATCTTTTCAATCTAAACAACGTGTTTCAATTTAATCACGCGATTTTAATTTACGACCATCTCGAATTTTTGTTGTGATCTCAAATCGAGAAAAGCTCAACGACTTGGCCTAGTTCCACTTCCCGGGTATTCATCTCTCTAATTTTTATCACCGATTTTTTACCTCCTAAAATACTAGGATTATTTCATCTATCCAATGAACGTTTCACAACTGAACGATAAAAGCGGATCAGTGGGTGATCCAAATCTTAGGTGATTTTGTTGAAGCTTCTAGCTCTTTTGCATAAAAGTCTTGCATCAAGAACGTAAATCAATTCGCTGACTTTCGCGTGGGCTGCAGATTACATAGGACAACTGAGAAAGAACAAATGATAGGTTCTAACAAAACAATCTTTAAAAATACTCGACGCTTAAGGAAAAGACTCTCGGGAAAATTTATCACTTGGCACGCGAACAAAATACTTTTTAACGACAATGCTTATGATAATTTTTTAAAATCTTGCGTTGAAATATCTCTTAGTCAAAAAAATTGTTCAAGATGTTAAGCTTTTCAAGATTCTATTATATAAAGTTAACGTAATTAATCGGAATCAAAGTCTTAACGACTTAATCTGTCGCGAAGAATTGAAGCCAAGGAGATGTTCTATTCACAAAACGAGAATTGTACTCGGAATAGTATCATTTCCAAGATTAGACTAATAGTATTAATCACAGCTTCATTAATCTAATCAGTCGGCCAGGGTAATTCAGCGTCGCGGATCTCAAGAGTAAGATCTCTCTGATTGGTTGGTCAACTCATTCATGAGGCCAGAATTCACGGATTCGCTATTTGCCATTTGGAAAACGTCCAAAGCTGAATTGCGACACTGTCCCTTCAGCTTCCCCTTTTCACCTCACCCTTATTTCAACTCTATGCTATCCGCTCCCTCGAGTTCCCGTCTTCGTTCCTGTCGTTCTCCTCAGAATGCACTTTGCTAAATATAGTTCCACTAGGTGCCATCCTGGATCCCCCCGAGTATTCCAATCCAGTGTCTTAGAATTTATTCACACTGACACAACGAACTTCTCAGATGAGTTTCAAGGGAGGAAACACCTAAGTCACACATACCCTTGTCTTAAATCTTAAATCCAGTCCTAAGCTTACTCCCCTCAGACATCTGTTGCATTTTTTCGTCGAGTGATTAACGGATCACTACTGATGAAAAAGGGAATCCTAATTTGAGAATAACTATATTAAAGGGTGTTCAAATATTTTTAAGTTTCAAATTTGATTTTCTGGTAAAAAATCCAACCTGGAAAATATTTAATCACATCCCTTCCCCAATTGGAAAGGGATATAGGTTAGGTATGAATTTTCTTTTAATGCAGATTCTCAGACACAATTTTTTTTTACTTTAAATCTTTTCGTGCTGAACCCATTGATAGAATTTCTATTTCGTGTTTCCTTCCAGCAATCGTTCAAATTCCATTCTTAAGCTCCCGAGCATTTTTTTAGAGTACTTCTATTTCGGGATAGGAATTAAATAAAAAATAGTCTGCCTTTTTGCGAATACTTCTTGAAATAATGCTTTCGAATCGTTAACCAGTTTTGTGGAAACTGTGGCCATTTTCAAAGCAACAATGTTTGAATTTACTTACAAGCAACTTCTGCCAGAGCTTGTTTAAGACTTCACAAACATCTGTGCGGAAATCGTACAACTGAACAGAAACACTTTATACTCCTTCTTGGAGAACTGACTTTAGCCTCGTGCCATTTTATATCCCGAAAAACAGTTCTTTTGTCTTCACTTCAAACATCCTGTACTTGCGACGTTGTTACGTTAGACAAAAGTAGCCTTGTGATAATTGTTGGCAAGGAATTGATTAAGTTTATTGTACATGCGTTCAGTTCGTTTCCTGTCCTTTTCTGGGTTAACGTCATCTGCAGTACACGTGACTTCACCGGTGAACCTTTTACGTTCTTCTCTCTTTTTTTGTTTCACCAAGTTTACGCAGCACACAAACTATTCGGAGATCTGATCTTTCAACTCGGGAATATATCTTTTTTTGCCCTAATGTGCAATGAATACTGATGATTCTATATTTGGAAAGGATTTTTAATTTTTTCAAGCATTATCATAATATATGTTATAGCTTTCGACTTTTTACTCTCATGAGATGCTTAAATAGCATGTGAACTTTTCCAGGGATGCAAATTTTTTATTGATTTGCAAAAGGTTCGTTTAAATAGATTGCAGGTGACGTCACAAGCCATCTGGCCGACGCGAGGCGCCAGAAATAGTCTTTCTCAAGAGTTCTAATGCTTTTTCGCGAGGTATGAGTTCGCTGCTGTTAAGCTATGGCGCCTCTTTCGAATGTAGGTGGATAAACAGGTATTTCAAATATCAGACGATAAGAAGTTAATGAGAGAAGTCGATTTAATGTTCCATAATGGATATCAGAATTAAAATACACTAGCAGAAATTTATAACGTTGTCGGGATTATAAAAGATTTTAAATTACTCTATAAGAAATTTCAAGGGATTTCAAGAGAGTTAGGGATTTTCAAGGAATTTCGATATATTTTGCTTAAATTCCTAAAAAATTAGACAATGTGGTTTTTAAAGACTTTTTTGACGATTTTTACATCGTTAGGAAAATAAATGTGAGTTGAGAAAGTATATAGCATCAGATATCTAATACAGCAAGACTGACGACATTGGGACCAACTACCGTTTATTTCTTTAAGTCAGTGTTTGATGAGCGCCTTTCAAGCAGCCCACCCTGTAGAACTTATCAAACTTCAGGCTTCTTCGAACTAAAGTTTCAATAGCCAAACCTTTGAAAACTCTAAAATACCAACTTAATATTTATTAAGTCTGTGAAGTCGGCACCTTTAAGGATGTTGGATCCTTGGATCCAACACCAAGATTCGAATGCTTTATTTTACTTAGCAAATATTGTAATTAAATATTATTTCGCTCTGAGCCGGTACTCAATTTTCAAACAGAATTATTAGTATGAAAAAACGTCTAATTTGAATACTTTTTGTGTAAAATGAAATTCTTGAATTTTGAGATTATATTTCGAACTCTTCGCTAGCTTTAGGCAAAAATTAAAATGAAGTTTTAATTAGTAATTTTATCAGGACGAATTTTATAAAGACCGAAGTGTCCCTAAAATGCAGGTTTAGTGCATATATGTACTCGGAGCACGCTCCCTTGTTCTATATATAGGGTGAAGCTTATAAAGGAGGGGCACGCGTCACTCATAAATTAATTGGAAAGTTTTTGACAGCTGTCAGAGGTACATAATGTCACTCAAACACACCCTAATAACTGAATCTTATATGCTAAAGTTGTCTAATAGACTGCCAAATCTTTATTACCTTCTCTTTATTTGCAAAACTTGTTCCTAGAAACGATTGCAGTTAAATAATTGGCGTATAATTAGTACAATATTAATATTAGCATTAATATTAATATTTTTAATGATTTGAAATTCTTTACGTCTTACAAATTTATTTTCATCTATCGTCTCGGTATAACTGCTTTAATCTCAGACCCCTCAGACCGGTGTTAATCTCGTCAAATACGGCGTGAACGACGAATGGCGAGGATGAAAACTTCGATGAGCCGCGGGACGTACATGTATTCATGAATAAAATATAAATTCAAATCGCGGAAAATTCGACAAAAGCTCATGCATGCGTGAAGTGCGCTTATAAAGTTTACAAATCGCCTTGAGTAATTTTCATCGAATGAAAGGAAAATGTTAATGTAAATTGAAATTGATATTCATTATTCATGCAATTACCATCGTAATTTAGTAATAAAATTCTACGGTATCGGTATTTCATTAAGAAAGAAATCTACATCTGTAAATAATGAATAAAATATTTTACAAGCAGAAACAATAATGTAAAAAAAGTTTGTTTCTTCTTCAAAGACTTAACGACTCAAAGCTTTTTAAAATTTAGGAATAGAAACTCGAGGGATCTCGAGCCGGATCGTCTTTCACTAAAAACACGGAAAGTCTCGAAATAGGCCCCCTATAATAAGTCGATCGCATGATACCTTGACGACACTGGAGGTGATTTATGTTGGTTTAATTAACCGCATTCTTTTGACAATGTAGCTAGGTTTAGGTAGAACTGAGGGCTGGGATTACCCAGAAAAGAAAACAAGCAAACATTGAGAAAAGATAATTGAAGGAAGGGAAAACAGGCTTTGTTATTCAAACAGATTTTCAGATTTGGTTGAAATTCCTCTTCAAACAATGATTAAAACATATCACCTTCGATGTATAATATCTTTCATAAATACGATGCTCGATACGATGTCTCGCGAAGATTAAGTCGGAAAATTCCAAACCAGTTTTCTTTAAATGAAGTTATATTATTTATGGTTCATTTTCAGAGTGATGAGGACAAAAAGTATTTTATTATTGAAAAAAGATATCCGGAATTGATCTTCTTGGATTATAACGGAAGACGTTTTTTTTACGATACCTCGTCTAACGAGAAGAAGTTTCATCTTATTTGCGCAAGTTAGTCTTCTAATCCCGCGACATTTTAATCTGCGCTCTCTCGAAAGTTTAATGGCTGACATTAATTCCACAAAAGAAGAAATTTAATTCACTTCAGGCTCTTCTTCACTCACTTTTTGAAGGTAATACTTTAATAGATAAAGCAGACATTTCTTGCTTCAAAAAAAGTATATTATACGAGACTATTTTCGTACTTAAAGAATTTTAAAAAGTTGACGAAGACTTGATGTTTAAGGTTCTAATTAAAATTCCTCTATATTGAAGTATGCCTTTTAAGCCTTTTAGGGATCGGTAAAAAAAGACCCTTCAGACAGATAGAGACGTCGAGACTTTTGACGTTTTCGCCCGTTGCATCTATTAGGATCTTTTTTGGCCTCACTCACCTGCATAATTACAGCTCGAATCTATCATCCTCCGACGATATTATGAGATTGCTCACAAGCCAGAGCATTTTATCTTAATGAACGCTCGATTTCGCTTTTCTTTCTAATTAGGAGACCGAACAGTGCAATGTTCTGTGAGAGCTTATCGATTCCTCTCAATGGCAGAATGATTTCATGTTTTTGTCCCTCCACAAACTCTCGTAATGAGACAATAAGACTAATCTCCTCCCATTTTTTAATGCATTCAAAGGCATTAAAAAGACATTTTAAATAACTTTAAGGAATTTTAATGATTTAAAGAGACTTCATGATTTCGAAATATCTAAAAGGACTTAAAGACGTTTAGAATGATTTTAAATGATTTAAATTTAGAAAAAAACCATAAGATCTTAATTCAGCTGAACTTCTAGTCTCTCAAAGTAAATCTGACCCCGTCATTTCTTTCATTGTCCAATTGGTAATATTAGCCACTATTACGTTGTTGAATACATTTAATAGACAAAAGATTGGCAGGAGCTCTCATTCTGCCCCAGTTGGATGGCAAGGAAGTGCTTCTGCTATTTGTGCGAATGAAGTTTGCCGGGTTGGTTGAGGATTCTCGATCCGTTTGCTTATAATCTATATAGTATTGCTAAGCCTCAGTACGTCGGCATTCAATGACCGGGCAATTGGACAATTGAGCCCAATCATAATAGTACTTACACCGTAACAGTTGTACATATTTCGTGTCACTCATGAAGAAAAATGACAAAGCGATTTATACTACTCTCGATTAAAGTGTAACAAATGTCTGTAAACATTTATCTGAAATCGATCTATATGAAAATCGTCATTACCATCATCATCATCATTTACAATCGCATGTCTCTGAACTTGAAAAAGCATGACACCAGGTGTTATTTTTAAAGTCGCCAGCATGCACTTTCCTCAGACAGAAATAAAAGGAATCTCGCATAGCTAGACACTTCATAATAATCCGTGGGATTCGAGAATGGGACAGAATTGTGACTAAAGCTCGATATAAATACATCTGCTTCATGAACAAAAGTACATCTAGCATCTCTCGAAAAGGAGTGAATCCTCCACAGTCTTCACAGATGCATATAGAGTAGTTATTTGCAAGAGAAAAGGTTTCGTGCGCAAAAAGGGCGGGAATGAATTTCGCTCCTGGGAAGTGTTCAAAGGTAAGCACGCACACGTGGTCCTACCTATCGATTTACATAATCAGGCAGGGATTTACTGCCTTGTAAAATCAAGGCCTATCGGCCATCCGTTGAATAAGTGGCACCACGCAGCCGGTAGACAATCCTCTCGGCCAGATTTTACTATTCGTTCACGTTTTTACGATGGTTTACTGCCCACAGCGCCAAAAGCCAAAATGCACATCTGGTCCACAGATCCAGTGACTTTCACGGTTTCACTAATACTCGTGTCTATGAAGGACCTCGGTCCATGGACGAAACCGAGGGAGAAACTATAGATTTTTCGACGAAATCGTAAAGACTGACTTCCACGTGCCCAGCACAAATTTTGGAAAAAAAGTATCTCGTTAGTGGGCACAAGCAATTTTTATTTCAACAGAAGCCAAATATCAGCTTAACTGGCTTAATTAGAGACAACTCTTCCCTAAAATAAATATTCACTGAGAATGCTTCAAGTTGGCAGATTTCATGATCAAATTATGTTTTGTACTTGTTTGTAAGGGAACTAATTTTGGATGTTGAGATTCTGAATACTTCCTATACCAGGGCATGTCATTTTTTTTCGAACTACAATTTCTATCCCCTTCCTCCCACTCCTATTTTAAAGGATTTTCAAATCCTTTAAAATCTCTTGAAAACTACTCTTGACGATTATTATAGTATATGCAATAATTTTGTTTTTAAGCTTTTGGTAAACGACTTGCCATTTCCGGTCAGGATATCCTTCCCGAGGTTATAATGTGTATGTTTCCAGGTACAAGGTTTCTGTTAAGTCTTAAATAGGTGCAATTCTCCTCCCATTTATCACGCTCCTTTGAGTTCGATAATGAGCTTCGAACTTGGAATTGAAACTTCAACTCAGTCATTCAAAAATAGAGAAATGTGAAAAAAGTTTCGTATAAAAATAAATACAGTAATTTACGATGGCAGAATAAAAATGTTAGGATTAAATGGAGGATTAAATATTTTTTATACAGCTGAGATTGGATCTCTAGAGATTGATAAAGCAAACAAAGTCCTAGAATTAACTCCGAGGCAGTGGCAGACTAGCGATTCAGACTTGAAGAACGAAACGTTAATTACCACGCTATTTCCGATTCACGTGTTCGGCGATTCAAACCAGAACATGTTCTCGTCTAGAAAAATAATTCCAAGCCAACCCGAGTCCCAGTCAAACCAAGTGAGCCGACAAGAATGCCAATGCCGCCATTTCTGGATGCGCACTCTCTTAATTAAATTGTAATGCCTGTCGTCAACTGGCTACGTGATTTGAAGGCTTATCAATGACAGAGAAAAGTCAGAATCTTCGATTTCACGTGGCGCGATTTTCAAAATCTTGCCACGTCCAGATATTCGATTTACCGTTGATTCCGTTGAAATTCGTCGAGGGGATTATTATCGATTTCTGAATCTTGTTTTGCTTCGCGATAATTCTCAGTATTTTGAATTTTCCTTGTTTTATTTACATTAATAAATTCACAGCATAAAAAATCTAAAGAGTGATCCTTTCACTGATATTTCTCCACTTTCCCATTTTTATGACCTTTTTTCCTACCTGCGTGAAATTCGAACTCATCTCAGGATCGCCTAACTGTCCTAACTGCTGCTTTCATCAAACACATCATTTGGTGTTAAAAAACGTGTCACGCACTTTATTTTGCTTTCTTCGGGAAATCTTGAAAATCAGGTGTCGATCTTTCAGATTAGGGGCGTGTTTAGATCGTAAAAAACTGTCGGAAGAAAGATTTTCAGAATGGAGAACTGCCATCTAAATGAAAACACGATGTAACCTGCCACCAGGAAGCTGGGCAAGATATAATCGCTTTTTTGCCAGTTTTATGGTCCCTCGAAGCCGATCGTCGAGATCTCCGATCTTTGTCTGGTATGTCGGACACCCTTTTGTATTCGGAAGTGAAAACATGATCGTAAAGATGCCGGTCGCGAGATATTCAGTTAGATACAAGGAGATAAATATCAATTAAGTGAATTTTTGATACCTATGTATATTGTTTATAAAAATAACTGTTTTGATATACTTCCAAGCACATTGATATGTTGATATGTTAATCAGTTATCTGATTATTGCTTTAAATTGTCTTTAAAGTGACTTACCTAATCGAATTTGTCTGGCTTGTGTAATCCCGATAATCAGGATCCCAAAGATGCCTAGGACAAAGCAGTTGGTTTTCATCCTGTCCATTCTGTCAATCCACAAAGCAATAGCTAATGTCGACGAGACATGAGTCTTCTGAAACAGACAAAATCAGATATTATTTATTTACTCCTCCTGAAGGATAATCTTCGAAGATGAGAAATGCATGCATAAAATGAAATCTTTGAAGCCTGAACGATGTCGCTTTAGTCTCTTCGTTATTTATCTCTTTTTCTGCCACTTTTTCCACATCTTTCTTTTTTCATTCTGTATTCCTTTCTTCTTTTCTTGCAAGGCGCATTTCTACGCTCGCATCTTGGCTTTATGCCAATACTCGAAAACGCACTCGCCGAGGATGGCTATAACGATTTTAGATACTTCCCTAAAATATGCATCGTTTCTCTTTTTATAAGCACTCAAAAGTACTTTTTTGAACGTTATTGAAAATGTTTTTTTTTTTTATGACAGGCACTAAACTTTACAATTTTGCTATTTTTCAACATATAAACATCGTTTTCTCAACGCATTAACTTTTGCTTTAATAAAAAAAGGGTTTAAAAATTGTTTTCCAAATTTAATGGCGTGGCGAGCATATCCGCAAATTTTACGTCGCACACAGCTGATATTTACGTCGTTGCTCGGATTTGATAAATATAGAGACGAGAGCTTCTTCCGTTCTCTGATCAAGAGAAATGGCTTTTATATTTTCATGAATTTTCATTTTATTTTGTTATTTATGTTCTCGATAATTCAGGCTACACGCGCTTATCAAATTCCATGCTGGTTTTTTTACAAAGGAACAAGAAACTTCCATTCGTTGCAGATTAGGAAACTATTAATGTTAGGATCTCAGACGAGACATCCGGGTCTCGAATTCGAAAAATTTGCACCATTCGTCTCAAGCGCAGGTCAAAATGAAACTCAAAACTTCCTGTTCGAAAGTCAAACAATATGAGTATGTTTTGGTAGCAAGAGAAAACATATGGACCAGATCCGAACCATTGTCCATCCCTAAATCTTCTATTACAGTTGAAGTACTTTTAAAAACATCAAAATACAAAAAAATTCAAGAGATTCGACAAGGTTTCAAAGGATGTCAAAACGGTTCAAGGGAACGTCAAAAGTGATCAACCCCTCGGACTGATTATTCTGATTAAATTTTCCATGTCGAGTCGCTTAAGGAGTGAGTCATTAGAATTCGCATAAAGACTATATAGTATGAATTATGTAATAAATTGAACACGTGGCCGTACGTAGGTTGGCGCTGCAAGGAAAGAAATGAGAATTTCCGGTTAGATATGGAATTAGGCTCTCACGTATTGTCTTATACTTATACAAACTCGCATTGTACAGTTACACACGTGTTTATGTTTCAGATTCCTTCAGTTAACAGTCGCAGACTCGCATTTATGCAAATTATGCAAGCCTCCATAAGTGATCTTCACTTGAAATCTCCAGATTTTCAGAACGTCTCGTCTGTGAGCATCTGAATCGAGGTCTGAATTCTTTACTGGAAAATACATGCGTTAGAAATGAGGGCGCTGCTATTATTAGCAGGATTAAACATTTTCGGATAACACACTGTATGAACTCTGCAGTGCTCCAAATCGACGCGATTCAATGGACTTAAGAGATAGGTAAATATTTCAAAATTTAAAACAAACTGTTAAAGAAGTTGAGATGCTTCAGAGAGCACGTTAATCACTTCATGTTCTACTGACTGTAATTGCTATGAAAGAAGAAATGGTTTGTAGGTTTTGTTAGAAGCATCTCTGGAATCTTGAACTGTATAGAAAACATTTTCAGTTCACTAGTGCAATGATCTTCTCATGAAATGTTGATGTAGTTATGTTTTTCTAAGCTGTCAGTGCATTGGTGTTTGTCGAAAAAACTATAATTTTCCAGCAGACCCAAAATCCAATAAATTAAGTTTCTTTGCCTACTTCTAAGAATCGTGTGACCCTTAGAGATTTCCCATGCATACTGAAGACGTTTAGTATTTAGGTTTAGAGACATTGTATGCTCTCTTATGCTACGTCTCCCGTACTCGAAATCGTTGGAATCCATGGCGAGAAAACCCGTAAGGGAAAAGGAAATGTTTGCTTTCCGAACACATGGCCGATCCGGAGAACTAATTCTAACAAGCATGCAACCAGTAGTCATCAGCTTCTGTAAATCTATATATTCAACATCGTCGGCTTTTACATGAAAGGAGTGATATCAGGAGTGTGGCACGAGTTAATCTCAATTACTTGCCTATAAAAAAACCTGATCATAAAAAAGAGGTGGCGATTATATCGAAAATAAATTCTCGCAATCTCGTTAATCTTAGCCACATTCTATTCTCACAGATTTTTATTCGCCGCCTATACTTTATTAGAATCGATATATCAGAGCTGCCAACATCGGATTTAAGGATTTTCAAGAGATTTTATGAGATTTCAAGTGATTTTAGTGATTTTTCAGTATTTAAAGAGATTGTAAATCATTTTAAAAGGATTTCCAGCATTTTAGAGTGTTTTAAGGAATTTAGATGGGTTTCAAGAGATTTTAAATAATTTTGAGGAATTTCAAAATAATGGAATATATTAAATTCTTTATTAAAAATTATCATAAGCATAAAGTGCTGACAAAGGTATTCTAGTGACTTAAAATCCAATTATGGGAAGGACCTTAGGTAGCTATCTAAAAATTAGGAAGTTAATTAACCTTAGCCTAATGATAATGGTTTTTGTCTTTCGAGCTGTCTTTCTACTATCAACTGATTTTTCGACACGAGAAATTGGAATTTCTGCAGCATATAAGATACTAAATCTAAAGATACTAGAAGTTAGATAGCAGAAATTTTATGGCCTTCAGTGTTGACTCTGCAATATTTAAGCGACCTGCCTTACGGAAATAATTATAGGGATATGGACTATTCGCTATAGGCGAGGAGTACATAAAACAGATTCAGGCCTTCTATTCAATTAGCTGTCAGTCGAGGGGTAGGTCGGTGCCGTTAATAGAGCTTGTAATATAGGGTCTTCAACAGGTGGATTTATGAAAAGTCCCTGAAATAGAATAGAGCCCTATTTTGGCATTTAAACTTTCGATTTATGATCCCGACCCGATAGTCTAATTTCGAATTTTGAAAACGATAATTTCATTTTAATTGAATGCTTTTGTAAATAACTGCATCGATACCAATATTTATCTAGAGATCATCGGGAACAAATTATCGCAAGATACTCATTACCGGCTAACGACAAGTCAATTTATGAAAACAATTTGGCTAATTAACGATTAAGTATGATAACACGATGTCAATTTAAACGTTACTTATCTTTCGATTTTGAATAATATTGTCTATAACAAATGTCTTGTATCACTGGCAGTCAATTTTAATTGGAATCCAAGTGTGGAAGTCGTGTATTGCTTGCAAAAAATGCAGTACTGAGAATAAGATAAGCAATTGAAATATCTTGAACTACTCGATTTTAAGTGCATCTGGCAATTACAGAAGAATTCACACTCTAGTGAATAATCATCTACCTGATGTTAATGGCAATTTACGGTTGCGGAAGGCTATAAATTATAAAACTGCAGTTTCATTAGGACCGAGGAGTAATGACGTCGATAGAGTCTATCTCGTTATTCTCACACTATAAAATTCACTCAGCCAAAGAGTCGGCTTTCGCTCAAAGCGGGGAGGGAATGTGGAAAAAAGATCGTTGACTTTCCTATGGCGATGCTACGTTTAGTATGAACTGTGAACTGTTGGTATCTCATAAATCTGGTGTCAACAGATGTAAAAACGATATAAGCTGAGGTACCGGAAGCACGTGCTCCTCCACAAATATTGCATCCTGTGGTCCAAAGGGATGATCGACGCATAGCCTCGCACAAAAAACTCTTCAAATCTGCCCTTATCCGAGATTTTGGTTTAAGTTTTAAATTAATGACTTGAAGTAATAAAGATCATAAAAATCTCTTGAAATTCCTTAAAATTCTACGAGATATTCCACGAAATATCCTGAAATACCTTAAAATTCTAGGAAATCTTTTTCAAATCTTTTGACTTTCGTGAAAATCATCAAAAATCGTTTCAAACCTAATTGGCTTTTGAATCACCTGAAGTTGTAAGTAGGAAACCAAAATAGTCGCGCGCGTGTTAGTCATCTTTGGAAAAAAGCAAGTGATTAGCAAAATGATTCATAGAATACTGAAGTTTTCTTATAATAGGCCCAGTTTCCGCTTCCAAGACACTTTTTTTGAAGTCCATTAATCATTTTAGAGCTTCTATTTTGAGCTAATCGAAATAGGAAGGTTGGGATAGGATTCGTTTAGTCCTCCATTTCCGTTTCATGTCGCCTTGAACGATCGATACCCAGTGGATTAGGTGTTGACTGCTTCTCATTAAACTGGAAATGCCTGTCGCAACGAATTAAATGCAGGTTGAGTAGGTCGGGAGCCGGAAAAGCCTGATGAGGGTGTGAAACGCTCGCGTAATCCGCTTATTAGGAATATCCGCTTAAGCCCAGGAAGAAAACGCTTCTAAAATAGCTGAGATCTGTGTGGCCTCTGCATTATAATTTGAAAAGTCATGATTTTATGACAAAATGGCACTTTTATTCAGTTCTACAATCTGATCAATATTTTTATCAATAAGGTCGCGAATTCATCTGATAAGTATTATAACTGAATGTCACTGACAATGACTTCACTTTATTTGTTTAGACGTGTTTGGACATATTTAAGTTTTACAGAATATGCAGTTGTTCTGCTAATATTTGACTTCCTCTTCGTTCAGCAAGTGAATGTGCATTTGCAAATGCTGTTCGAAGAAGTTGAAGCGACAGCCAAGAATATCTTTTCACTTGAAAAAGCAATTGAAGGAAAGGAAGGCCTTTATTTTTCAAAAGTGTTCCTTTTTGTGACATAAAAATGCTTAATTTCAATTCATGGTTAATTTCAATTTATGATTATTTCAATTCATGGTTAATAATAATAAAGTAAATAGTGCAGAAATCTCTCTAAAATTAGTTCTTGCATAATACTGTGAAGCATCACGTAGTTAATTTCGGATAACAAAGAGTTTTGTGTATATATATGTTTATGGGGGGCTTAGAAATCTTTTAAGCTGAAACCACAAGATTTCACGCCTGAAAGGAATTTACTTTCGTACATATTTTAGTATGTGTGCTTTAAAATGGTTCGTAAAATATGATTTACCAATCTCTTTCTTCACGGTCAGAAGATCCATCTTGAAATTGTTTCTTATTTATTCAGTCGAAATTTCTAACTTTTATTCTACAAGATTAATGGAAAATTTAAAAATCAATGATTATTTTACGTGATTATCATTTTTTCACATTTGGCACGTGCCACGGAAACAGATGCTTAAATTCCCTCGTTTCCTGTTCCTATCCCAAGTGTATATATCCGAAAGGCGCGAAAATTCGTCCTGCATGTGCTGTGACAGAGCACATGACTTTAGATAAACACACAAGGGTATGCGATCAGAAAGCGTGAATACATCTGACGAACATATACTTTAATTATTCATATACTTATTAATTATTGTCATATATATTTTAACTAAGGTATTATTTTATACTTGAATTATTAAACACTTCAGACATGGATAAAATTAATTTCTGCAGTCTGTAGCTTACGTAACGTTAGTGATTTTAAAATGTCCTATGACCATTTTTGATAGTTAAATGATAACTCTGATCGCCAAGTTGGGTGAAAAATCGCATCGCACGTCGGGTGGTCACGTGAACAAGGCGAGTGACGATAGACAATCTCGTGATGTGCATAGCGAACGTTTTGGGGACGTGCAACGCTTCCTGCGAGACCCCAAGGCGAGAGAAGAAGAGCGGAGGGCAGGGAAGCATACACGGTGTTGGAATATTTATGGGGACCGAGTGTGTAGATCGTTCCACAGCCGATTTCGAATTAGCGACGTCGCCTTCGGAATCCCGCATTTGGAATCCGTCAATAAATTTTATTATTTATCTTCATCAAATATGCCAGCCACGTTTAAAGTTATTAGAAGTACAAAGCATTTTTCCGGGAAACTGATTGTTTCTGATATGTGTCGATATTTAAATTTAGAAAGAGCCGAAGTTCTAGGGATACTTGAAAAACACTCGTCTTATATTTTGATATCCCTGTCGAATGCTATCATCTTCCTACATCGACACACAGACACTCAAGATTTACAGGTACTGGCCTATTCGGGAAAACCTACGGCGCGATAGGACTTATCTTTCCTTTGGGGTATTCACGCACGCTCGACCTATAAGATACGAAGACACTCGAGTATTTCAAGTTCAAGAGGAGCGATTAAATAAATCGTAAACGAAACATTTGTGGATAACGTGTTCTCCGCGAAACAACCGGTGAGCCGTCTACTTACAATCTCTTTTACGAGTTTCATATCTTCCTTAACAGTCTATAAAGCATTCCCATTAGAGCCATGGAGTGAGATTCAATTAATCTAAATGCCTCTATATATGCTTTCGATAATATTGTAGTTTTCTTTTTCTTAACAAAATAATTCAAGATAAAGATATTTCTCTGAATTCGCGAAAACAACAATGTCCCTAGACATCAGATATTCATTCATACCCAAAAAGATTCAATGACTGGCGCCATTCAGTCCATCAAAGACGACTTCTTCTGCCCTGACTTCCTTTTCTCCCGCTGCTCAAGACATCCGCAGATGGAGGAATACACAGAGAATTTTTTTGCCGAGTTGCAGAAACTATTTTTGAATCAGTCGTTAAATTAGGGAATGTAGGTCGAAAAGCGAATCTAGCATTCAAATCCGAGTCTACATTGAAGTATCAAGTGTCCTTTCAGTTTTTGTGACGAGATATTGTGCCGTTGACTTTTCGGAACAAGACACCCAAAATTCAGATGGACACGACAAGGAGTTTAAAAGAAGATTCTTCTTCTTTTTCTTATCTTCTGAAGGTTTAGATCGGTGTTCTTTAATCTAAAGAGATCTTAGAATATTCCAGATGATGGACAGCCCTTCGTTATTTAATTTCAACGAACTTATCGAAACTTAACTGAACACAAGTATTTCCTTATCTCAGGTGTTGCTTGGACCTCTCGAAGCGATAAGTTTAGGCATAGAAAACATTCTATTGACGTGTTCATCTTCAAAAACTCGAATATCTGAACTGTTCCAGAGATGGTCAGATTATTTGTACACACATTGAATTGATAAGAAGTGTGAGGATAGGTGAGTTTCCAAATTCTAAATCGTGATATTGAGTTGTATCTTCTCCCAAAGATAAGATTCAGACCTATAAGGAATGAATACATTTTTCAAATAATCGGGGTATAAACTATTTATAAATTATTGTAAGAAGCATTAACGCGAGTAAGCAACATTTCAGCTTTCCTTGATTCACTTGCTCGACATAATACATGAAACGAGCACTAAACACGCAGTGCTTGGTCTGATCATCGTAATGGATGATTTCCTGAGGAGGTTCAGACTCAGACGGTTACTCGAGTGGCAAAGTAGGAGAATAATCCGTATGCCTCGGTCCACAAATGTAAGAACATGAGGTCTCTCGAAGAGTCTTGACCCCTCGGTAAGACGCGAGAGATATTTGTTTGGGGTCCACTTCATTTCGTCTGACCCTCGCACTGTGTATAAAGCGAGTTCATTTATAACTTCCAAGAACATTCGTTGACACGTACATTTCCTTATTTCTCGAGACAACAAATTATAGCCATTACAGACTTACATTATCGTTAAACTATTCTAGAAACTCATCTACATATGCAATAATAATTTATTATCAATCAAACGATAAAAAATATGCGTATGAAAAGATGTTATGTGTGTCCCGCATATCGGGAACGATAGAAATGTGACAATGTCCTGACTGACCGGTTTTCTGTGTCGGTTTGCATAGACAGACACTCCTTGCCAGGGAAATGTCAATGCAAAAATATGACACATTATCATCACCGTGGAAGATAATAGTCCAAATGAATAATTATACATCCCACAAACGGAAACAATATTTCCCATACTGTCATTGATGCAATTTATGCAATCATTTAACAGCAATTTGTGCTTATCAGGAAAAATAACGAGACCTTAATTTCTTTAAATGGTTTATGGGCCATCATTTCTAATATCCATTATTTTAAAGTAGATATTATATATGTTGAGACGTCTGGGTCATCATTATTTTGAACGACAGAAGACTTGTTGACACGTCGTCAGGGAGATTCGCCTCTCGTAGAACTTATGCATTTACGATATTACGATCGCGTTGATGAAATCAAATTATGTATTTGAAACTAATTGATCAATTACATGTCCATCACAAGGGACGCATGTTCGAGCGTTATGGAGTATGTAAATTAAAGCAGGGTCCGTGTTGCTTTACAACTTAGACCGAAGGTCTAATCTATTTGTGTAGATTCAGGATTGCATTTGCAGAGAAAACAGATCAAGGACCCATTGATGGTAGGCAGTATGATCTTCCTATCCATTATTAAAATTGCAGTGCTTGTGCAGAATTGATGACTTTTTAAGGAAGTTGTTAATCAATCTGATCTTTGGGATGCTAGACCTAGAGTCTGAGTGAACCAAATGTGCTCTGCAGTTTTGGAATCTGTGTTTTATTGGGGTTAGAGAGCATCTGCTCTGCATTAGGGTCCAAAAAATATTCACTAGAGCGCCTACACTTTGCCGGGCAGGCTACGGTCCATCTTCAATGATTTTCTGGCAATGTCGACGCAATCCCATCCGGAACGGGTCGAGAGGGCGTCATCGCTGAGACCCTCTTTCCAGTAATTTCTCAGACGATTCATTTTACGCATCTATCATTTCAATGTCATCCCTGCAGTGTATATTTTTAAACTCTGAATTAAAATCTAAATTATATGCAGCAGACATTCTTACGTCCGGAAATAAAAGTGGCAAACCTCTTGTATCATGAACAAGGTCATAAAATCGAGTGCAGACAAACCTCTATGACTCTACCTCTTCCCTTGCAACATCAATAACTTCTCTTAGATACTGTGACGACAGGGAATCGTGCCGCCGTCAGTTAAATAGCGATTCAAACTTTCTACACGAGGGTTTGGCACGCGATAAACGAGGGAGCACCATACCAATACGGTGGGCGTTTATGCAAATTTTTATGCAAAAAAGACGAGGGAATATTTGTAAAAAATGAAATGAGGAAGAAAAAAAATTGTAGGACACAATAGTGCTGGGGACTGGCTTTCACTGATCGTTCAGCAGCGAATATTCCACCGGGAATTATTGTCGGAGGCGAAACATCTTTTCGCGATATCGTGAGACAATCGACATACACTCACCACACGTTTCGAATTGAAATAAATCTCTTGAGAAGCTTTTTCGTTTTTTTTCTCCTTTGCAAGATGAATCGCTCCCACGACGTTTAAAGCCGGGCGCTGTCATCGCGAAAGAAGGATTGATAAACACGTCTCAGCCTCAACGAATTGACAAAGAGGACATTTTTCTTCCATCGACTCCGCGGTCAGCGATCGCAAAATGTGGAGTGGAGAAGCCTCGGGACGACAATAATGGCCCGCGGCGGGCCATTTCAATGGACCCACATGAACACGCCAGCAACTTGCACGAGCTATGTACCTTGTACACAATAAGAGGCTCACGGTCACAGTCAAGTGACAATGTACGCCTATTTCGACGTACAAAGAACAAGTGGCAATTCGGCCCTTTTACGTATGCGCCTCGTATAAGTGCCACGTGACGACAGCTGCACGTGAGAAAATATTTTGAAACCAAACCAGCGCCCAGAGACCCCATAATCGTGAATCTCGTTTTAAAATGCTTTGAGTTGGAAAAATATTTGCAAATTTTAATCACCGATCATATTAAATTATGCAGAATCATAATATTTTTGCTGTTAGATTCGCCAAGGCTAAAAGAAGAATACTGTAAGAAATATTTGGTTTTACTGCAAACTAAAAAGGACCAGTTCGAGATTTTTTTAAGATCCCTTTGTTGAAGCCTTGGACTTTGCATGGTTTTTTACGAGGAAAGCATAATCATTTTCTGAAGTGGAGAACCCGGCTGCGACCAGTTTCGCAAATCGGCCCAATTCTATTTTCGGCATGTTTTGACTATTGGCGGTTCTCTGTTCTCTTTTGGCCGACGGCATGACACGTACTCGCTTGCACAAATCCTTGGATCTCAATTTGTACGCGGAGCCCTGGAATGACCCAGTAAATTACATTTCCATTGACCGCGAAACGGGCACTGATGTTATTGCTTTCCCACCCAATGTGACTCGCTCCAACCGAATTTTTCGTTAATTTTTTTCCTCCAAGCTTCTGAGTATCAGGCATAATCAATTGGAAATTTCTTAAGTTATTGGTTATTATTGAACGCTTATTAATTATAGTATACTCAAGTGGAAGATTACTTGATGGCTAGATATAAAGTATTTATATAGTTGAATCGTAAACTTCCTCGATTTTTATATATACAACTTAAAAATATATACTTCTCGGAAGAAATTAGGTTGTATTAAGTGGCATCGAAAATAGGCAGATATTTTTAGAGAACTATTTCTCGGGAAAATCATCAGGATATGCGAAAATAGACTCAAACTGCAAATTGGTGTTTTGGCTTGCAGTAAAACTCTGAATGTAAGTGACATAGGATTGATTTCCGAAGCTGCAATATTCAAAATCAAGTATTACAAATAAGAAATGGCTATTTTATCATTTTCTTGATAGTTATAGCATATAAATAAGATGAAACTGCTTATAAATATATGCTTTATGATCTTTATAGTGCACTTAATGTTATGTTAACGCCTTTGATGTAAAATGACGCCGAACAATAGTCATTGCTCGTCGTACTACGACGTTCTTTGTCGCAGCATGTGCGATCCATGCTGTGCATATAAACAATTTCGAATGTCATTGGCATAGAGATTGGCGTCATTAGCACGTCTCGCGTACGAGGTTATGCTGCAATGCAACGCAATTAATCGACCAAGAAATACGTTTCTACTGAACATTCATAAATTAACGAATCGCAAATTCTTCTGCATGGAAACTGAATAAATGCTGCATGAAAAACTGAACGATCATCATTTTTAAGATGATTAACGCTTGACCTTGACCTGCAGTGACCTCGCGCGAAGAGCGAATACATCATCCATGAAAAGCTTAATTCCTTCCATACGATGTCACAGAAGTTACAAAATCGCCACAATAAGTGCATAAGGATCTGGATACACTGCATAAAAGTAGAGCCAATTTAATCGCGCAGTCACGTCTCGCCTCCGTCAACTTGCCTTTAAAAACACCCACTCTGACTGACCTCTTTGTCCGAAGTACTCCAAGGGAGCTTCACTGTGTTCAATGCTCATCCTCCTGTAACAGTCGCGTGATAATCAAGGAGGATGATGCAGTTATGAGTGCATCTCAATGCGCGAAAAAATGATTCAGTTTGCAGAATGATAATGCTTGTGTGTTTTCTAAAAAACAGAACAAAAAAAGGTAATGCTCTATGGTAAGAACTCAATATGAGTTCCACGAATATCTTATTATTGAAACTCTACTTATCACTGTTAATATTATGTGCATTAATAACAAAAGATGCGATTATAGCATTCAAAAAGACATGAATTCTAAAGAAATCTTTCATCATTCAAATATAACTTGACTTTTCAAAGAAACTAACTTGAAAAATGAGTATCATGTGTGCTAGAGAGACCGTTGATATCATGTGTTGCTTTCTAGCTTTGCATATAAGCATGCACCTGAAAGAGGCCTCTTTTTGGTTCGGGATTACCGATGACAGGCGAGTCTAACCAGGGTGTGTAAAACCGGCGAGAGCCTTCGAAACTTCAAAGCAGTTACCACGCCCTTTCCGAAAATGAAAAGGGGAGCTGTTATCTCCCATTTCACTAAATACAGAGACTAAACCACACGTTCAGGTTGTTATGTGTGAAATTTTTAGGGGAAAGCTCGTCTTTTAATAAATGATGGAGAATTTTCTCCTCAATCACAGACGATTTTAACTTTTATTTGATATCAACCTTGTCAAGGGTCTTCTCATTAGAAACCGAAATTTATTAAGAACATTTGAAATAACCAGTTTCAAAATATCTTTAATTGGCATCAGAACAAATTTATGACGCACCTTGAACAATTTTATTCTGATAGGTTCAAGGGCGTGCCGTGGATGCGCATAATTAAAAAATGCTAATACAACCATCAAGTTTTGTAATTCAAACTTTTATATCCACAATTCGGTAAATGATTGACTGAACTGAGAATTAAGTCGATCCCCATTTTCCCTTCCAATCTCCAAGTCAGCCACAATTTTGTTGCAGAGCCTATAGCATAAATTTCCGAAAGGTATGTTTATGTGATATTCGAAAACACCAGGGCAATAACCATTCACGTAAATATTCTAGACCAGAATCTTTTCCGTCAAATCAGGAAAAAATGACCACTCTTCAACGGAAACAGGTTCTTCCTCTGCATGAGCACAGTGAGTAATATATACGTGCCAAGCTGTGTAAGACAGTTACAGGGGACTACTAGATGAGCGAATGGGTACTTAGATTGCTAAGGTGCACCCACCGGCATTAATATGGTGGGTTCGAACAAGCTCAGAGATTTCATCTCGAGGAGATGCAGTCGTGCAGTCAGTGTGTATCGCGATAACGGAGCCATATGTAGGTACAAGTGCAACTACAAGTTTCGGTAGTGCCACTTGGGTGGTTTTCTCTGGAACTCGTTGCACGGTGCTGGAAGATAAGACTTATACGGTACCTCCTCCAGAAAGGATTCCCGATGCCTCTTCAGGCCTTCATCCGAATACGAATGATATGCTCACCCTTTGATTTTGCTACAAGTTTGTAATCCGCCTCCAATCCTTATATGGAGTATAGACTAGAAACTACTGTGCGATAAATGGATTGCTGCCAGTCAGAGTGATCTCGGAGATAAGTGCTCGTTCAGGAATGCAATTTTCTTACAAAGTTATCTATTAAGGAAGAAATCGGAACAGTAATTGTAGAATGCAGTTCACTAAATCCAGGCAATCATGCTTAGCAAACCTGTCTCATTACAGATGAGACAATTATGCTAATATGCATTATCACGCGAAATTTTACTGTCTTTAAAGAAAGATTCTATAGTGTCAGTTGGAATCAGACAGATAAATTGGAAAATATGTTCGTTTAATTCTCCAGAAACACTCGCGGTGATTGATTGGCAGATTGATTGCGAAGAGTGATCAGTGCGTGTCGCGGGAAGGTAATTTTCTTACAGAGTAAACCATTATAGCAGAAATCAAATCTCTAATTAAGAAAACGTTGCATATTCCCATGTGGATACGTGCAATTATCTCTAAGTAGATAATTATGCAAATGTACATTTAATGGCACAAATTATTATTTTTACATACATATTAGTATTACGGCATACATTATTACTATATTCAGAGCGAAATTACATAGGGGCGTTGTACTAAAGTATGCAACTAAAACACTCGTGTACTTAAAGCTTAACCATCTTTATTCTTTTCAGATGAAGTGCAAGTACCTGTTGCACAGCAAGAAGCCTCGAGACTACGTGTGGTTTGGACGATTAGCATATCCGATTACGGTAGCTGAGCCGAATAGCGAAGAGATAATTAGAAAAGATTAGAAAATCGTCGCATCTGAAAGGTAAAGGTAATTGTTGATTTAAATATCTTTGAGGCAGAGTTGCATATACATAAGAAAGAATGGAAAGAACCAACGCTCGATTTAAGTCCAGGAGATTTTATGCATACTAAAGTATCTCATTTTATAAAGGTGTAGTCTTTTTATAAGAGACTTGGATATATGGTTGAATGTCAAAAAGTTTAGGGGAAAGACTCTCCAGGCCTTTCCTACTTAACAGGGGATAGAAATGGAGGTCTTTATTGAGAAAAAGTTGGAGTTGATCTCTGTTATGTGATACTGATCTTGATTGAGGGCCTCATGCTGATGCGGGGTTACGACTATGATTTACATGTGGGTATGTAGTCCTCTCTATAGGAGTGTTCAAAAATCGTGGGATATGTAATATCTCATTCATAAAATTTTTGTATCATGAAAGACGTTATTACGGTATCCAATTTTTCCAGTGAATTATAGCTATGATCTTCAGTATAATGAGAAACCGAAGATTAATTTAGGCAAACTATAAATTGTCACATAATGGTTCTCTCGCCTCGGTCAATTTTCAGCGCTCGGAACCCTTGCAAAATCGTCTCTGTCTCACCATTAAGAATCGAGGCAAGGCAGAAAGAAAAGGATAAAGAGAAGAGACACGATTTGTTCCCAGAACCTCTTGGATACTGGCCCTCTTTTTGTTTTCTACCCATCGCAACCGCGACACAAGTCGTCGCTAATTGGCGGAATGAGCGTAACGAGGTCGAGTGATTGGCGAGTCTCGTAAGGTTCTTTGAGACCTGGGGCTTTGCTTGGTTGCCTCGATTATTCCCATCCAAAAGTTTTAATGTACGAATATGCCCAGTCAGCAATAAGTCAACGGCTTAAAAAACATGTCACATGGTCTGGGATCTTCAAGTAACTTGATGAGAAAGCAAATGGCTTCTGAATGCTAAAAAAGATGTGCCAATTTTTTATGGGATTTGAAATATCAAGTCAAGATGATGCTCTATTCCTAAATATGCTTGTAATACAGGAAACATTGGAGCGTAAAGTTGTTATAAAATGATCACAATTCTCTTTCTGCATCATTTCCAACTAATTCCTCAGTGCAATTATCATCTTACAACTTTAGTCCGGAGATTCTCTCCCATAATTTCTCGCATTCTTTGCCAGAGTTCAAACACTTTTTGCCCTAGGAATTGCATTCTCCGCAAACCATTCAACTCTTATTTCTTCAGTTCCTACTCCAGTGATCAAAGATACTAAAAATTTACATCCTCTCCTTGGTAGAACCGTCACGTCACAAATACGGTCATTATTATGCAATCAAACCATTACTGCAGTTATAAAATTAATCGAAGATTGGTCTTATTCAGATGATCAAGGTCGATTCATCCATACGAAGATTTTAATTCTTTCACTCTCGACTTAAGTAGAAACTGATTAAGATGCAGAGACTAAATGACTAAATCAATTTCAAGCAGTTCTCCTAAAAGAACATAATGCTGTGTTAACTCCCTCATAATTTCCTACTTCACGTTTCTACCGTAAGGTCAAATTCAAGAAAATGAAAAAAGTAAATTGTTTACTCTCAGCCCACGTTTTACTTTTCAAGTTGAGCTTGCTCAGAATTTCCACACTATTTACCTTCCAAGAACTATGACGCTTTTATTCTTTTCTGACGATTAAAACGTTTTTAATTTATTTTGATATCCTCGAGATTGAATGATCTTTCTTAATCAGGGGCTCCGAGCCATGTCAATTATTCCTCTATCACCTCACCTCATCTCTCATGAATTTTCATCCTCCTATTCTTCCAAGGAAGAAGTACAATCTAGCAGAATTACATTAAAGAAAACCAATGTAATGCACGATGTAATCTGTGTGACTTATAGGGTATTACACACGTGCCGTCAATGTAACACCGGTAGTACTTACTCTTGCGGTCGGCACGGTAATGACTACGTTTAAAGTGCTGATTTGGCACGTGCGTGTGAAACACGGGGTACTTCACACTAATATGTTCACATGCATGTGTTCATACAGTCATAAGAGTGCGACTTGTGCTGGTGTATGTGTACCCGATAAACCACGTGTGTTGGTACGTGCTCACACCCGGCGCTTGACGAAACCCACCTGGCCTACCGAAAGTATTGAGGTTGGTTGGTTACACTCCGACGTAATCCTCCCCACTAAGCAAATAACCTGTTACTTCTTCTTTCATCGTTTCTGCTTCATTCATTGCATCTGCTTCGTTACCTCTCATCTCTTTTCACGACTACCTGTTGTCCTCCTGTCGACCCTGGGCACCGCCTCGTTAAATCAAAAATACGGAACCAACTCGAAAAAAGAAACCGGATCCATTTGTTCCATGATTTCTCGAATCCCTCGTTTATTCTTTGTGCTCTGTGCGGTTCAGAATCTTTGAAAACATGGATTGTTCGTCTCGAAGAAAGATGCTTAACTTTCAATTATTTATAATGATATGTCAAAGATGTAAAAGCCAGCAATCAGCATCATCAGGCTGATGATTGTCGTGGGTTACTTTCAAGTAGGTAAAGTTTAGAAATTTGGAAACCAGACCGAGAATAAAATCGCTCCATTTTGACCCGGCCAGGGTCACAGCAAAATTTCTACACCAGGCACAGCAGAATGTTCGTGATAGTAAATAGTAGTGGATTCACCAAGACACATGCGATAACATTGAAAGTAGTTACGCTTAATTATTACGGTAGCGGAATAACGCCGACTTTTTTCACCCTCACACGTCCATTATCTTTTCTAACCAGTAATTGGCAACTTTTTTTCACAGTATCGTAAATAGTGTAGCGCTTGAACTTCGTGCTTTGTGCTTTCCTTTTACGCGCCAAGGAGAACCTACGACCATTACTGTTATTACATATTTACAGCATATTGCGAGCGCGACTAATTAGCGAATCGAGATTTATCCCGATAACATGCATTCTACTTAGCATAGAGCAAGGACGAGGGGCTGTTTCAGCTGTAGAGCGTGTCCATTACAAGAGCTTTAAATTGCATAAGAGGTATTAATATTTGTTATTTTCTGACAAAGAAGTCTAATTGTCATTTATTGTAATACATGCAAGTATAGTGAGATAAAGTCTGTGTATTGAGCTTCACGTGCAAGTACACGACATGCGGATGAGTCGAGAGACGTAAACGGTCTAAGACATAGTATAATTCGAACTTTAAGTGAAGACAGATGACTGCCGGTTCTCGGTAACATTAAATATAGTGCGTTAATTCTCCCCCTTTCACTTTTTTCTTCTATTACGTATACGTTTAGTTCATATGACCAGCACGTCCGTCTTAAACCCAACATTTTATAATCATCTTTTTTAAAAATCGACACCATAAATCAAAGACGAGGCTCGTTAAGAGTCCCAAGTCACTGTGCACTAGGGAAATTTAAATTATACTCTAATAAGACCCTTGAGAATATATTTTACTTCTGTAAATATTCCCTCCTGGACTAATTTAACTCTTCTTCGTCATAGTTTTCTAGTGAATTTGAATGAGGGAATTATCAACATGAGGAAGTAGTGGAACTACCTCAAAACTATTTTGAAAACATTTCTTCAGAAGCACATTATTCGGAAAATATTTGTGTTAGTCATTGAGAGCATATATATAACTGAAAGTTTGTGTGTGTTTTCCTAATTGAGACTATGAGAACCAAATTTTTCAGGGCTTAAAGCCTTTTGAAACCTGGACCTGTTTCATCTCCGATTATCCATGTTTCATCCATGAACCTCTCGACCTGGACCCGATCAGGACCACAGCAAAATTTCTGCTAGTTCTCTTTAAGTTTTACTGGGACAACAGCTGTGAAGAACTCATAAATCCCGTTCTTCGGTCGCGACGCAGTCTTGCCTTGAATATTAACCCGCGCACTTTCGCGTCACTCTGGGGTTATGCTATAACGAATCAGACTTGTACCTTTGACTTGTAAAGAACGTAACTAATCGCAACTCTTTGCTGTAATGAAAACGCACGACTTTGCGCTGCAAGTGCGTGGGTTCTCGCATGTAGACCGCTTATTCTTTCCGGAATTCGGATTGGAACCGGAACGCGTTTCATAAATATATAAATATACATATACATATTCATATATATATATATGTATATATATGAATTGAGGATCAACTTGGTCTATTAATAAATTCCACGGACGAGCGCGTGCCTTGCTACACGAAAATCAATCGCTCGATTTTTAAACGACGCATCAAAAACGAGAACTGGTCTTAGTGCCAAAATTTGTGGGAATGGTGACAGATGTTTATATTGTATAACGAGGATAAATTGCTTAACACTGACCTATTAGATTGAAATTTATTTTTGGAAAATATATATGAGCGCAATAATTCTGATGAGGGTTTGAAAATAAATGGTCCACCGGCATGCAAAAAAGATTGAATAGTGAATTTTGGCGCACCATAATGAATCATGAATAGTCTATGCGTGTGTAATAATAGAGGCCGTTTATCTATCATTCTCTTTTGAGCTCTGTCTCTCTCTCTCGCTCGCTATTTCTCTATCTCTCTTTCTCTCTTTCTCTTGGGCTGTCTCAGTGCCAGCGCTTTGCAATAAATTATGGTGTGCTCTCTTCTGACAATTACTGAGGTTAAACAGCATTAGCAACCAGTCGTATTTGCATTTCTACCGACGCGGATGAAACATCTTGAGTTTTCGTGCATGAGCCCTAGGTTCACATGCAAGCGACACGCTTGCTGTGTCAGGTGAACCATCCGTGCATTACGAGCACGCCTCAGAAATTAGCAGGAGATTTAAACGAAGTTTCGTTCATATAATTTAACTGCACTCTGAAACTGAATGAGATTAGACACGTCAATGACCTTGTCTCTTGTCCCACTTTTCCTTTTCGGTGGCAACTCAATAAAGTAACGTGTAATGAGCTTGTAAGATCTGGCCCAATCTCGAAGTGATGATTTATTATAGCTGATTAGAAAAAGTCGCTGACATATCACGGCTTGTCGTCTGAATTATCTGGGCGTGAAAAAGAAGGCAAAAATTCGCGCCCTAATGTAAACTCTCGTATCTCCCAAGAAAAATATGAACAAGCGTCTTCAAATATTTCAACAAGCTATCGATCTTCCTCATCTGTTTTTTTATTTTCCTCTTGATTTTTTTTCGCATATTTTAGCAAGTTTATCTGCAAATGTTATAAAAAGTTTTGAAAAGCCTGTGGTCTTTCCAGAGTGTGAATTATTAAACATAAATTGGAAATAATGGAGTCTAGGATCAACAGATTTGCTTTTAGAGATTTGTCACGTTCCAATCATAAATATGTACAAGAGATTTGTGAAAAGCAGTAAACTTTCTGAATATGCCGGAAAGAACAAAAACTATTCAGAAACAAAAACTTTAGAACATATCCTCTTGTTTTCTTCTCGGTTTTCTTGATAAGATAACGTGGGAAGTACTGTGTATGAACTTTCCAGTCGGCAGTACCTTTGCTCGTCTTGAACATGATGCTTAACCAACGAATAGCATTTCTCTCCTTAATGACACTTGACTTTCGAGACGAAGGCCAGAGACCTGACGAAGGAAGGGAGGCAGCTTCAGACTAAAGACCTAAAGGGGATGAATAGGGAGAGAGAAAAAGAAAGAGAGATTCAAGGAGTTAAAGAGAAGAGTGGGAGAGAATCATCCATTATTCTATTCCGGCGAAGTGAGGCCGGCAATCTGGCCTTATAAAATAAACCCCTCTATGCTACCGAGAGGCGCGCGTTGGCCGGCACGATCTGTCAAATAAATCGCAGCTCGCTTCTTACCAGCTTACTTACAACTCCCTGTTACCTCTTTCTTTCCCACTCTCTTTACTCGATTCGTGATCTTCCTTTATTCCTTTTTGTTTTACATCTTCGAAGGCACGATTCATAAAATGAAGTCACTGAGAGTGCCTTCTTCTTGCACTAATAAGTGCATCTTGTGAGAAGTCCTTGTGAAACAATTAAAAAAAATGTTCAGTAACAAATTATCCCATCATAAAAAAGAGGTTTCCTTTTAATAAACTGATAGGGTCCGATTTGGAATGATAGACCAATCAAGATCCGATTAAGAAACACAATTGAAACAGATTTATTAATCCGATTCAATGGATAAAAAAATAAATGATTTTTAAGTATTTTGAGAGATTTTAAGGCATTTAAATGGATCTCACGAAAATTTAAATGGTATTAAAAAATTTAAAAAGATTGAAGATATTGAAAATCTTTTGAGTTTTAAAGATAGTAAAACAGTATAAACCAATTTTCCTATTGCGGTGTAGGTGACACCATTCAATTTGATAAATTGGGCGCCGCGCTCTCTCTCTCAAGAAATTGACTACTTGGTCATGTGGACCCTTTGAATAGAATAAATCATTATATTAATAAAAAAGAAGTTAGTTTAACTACTCTGAATAAAGTTGGACTTATATTTAAGTACCATATTGATCAGAAGCCCAATGACCATTTTTCTTAATTTAAGTCATAATAGCTGTGTGCAGCTATGACTGTCTTTACTGTGATCTCTATCTTCAAGATCAAAAACTGAAACGAAGACTCTTAACTTCCATCTAAGGAAGGAAATCGCGATTTGAAACGATGGATCTTAAGCATGAGTGGGACTCATGAAAATCAAGTCAAGTGGGGATTAAGAAGAAGCAAGAAGGATGAAGGGTCCAACAATAACCAGCATTGTGCAGTCCACTGCCCTCACGAACGTTAAGTCCCACGATCAAGAATAAAATTGACAGATGAATGGAACAATAATAGAAGGAGTATTGAGCCTCAATATCACAAATTTAACGCCATCTTATTCGCGCAGATTTCGTAAAAAAAACCTATGTCAACGTCCCTTCCTAAAGTATTAAAATCGGTACCACGAGTATCGTCTTTCGTCAACCATTCAAGATATATTACGAACTACACCTGGACCTTCGTCTTGAATAAATTATTGATAACCAGTCGACTATCATAAAGAATACATTATTTATGATCAATTAATAATTTGAAAGAATGTAGTCAGCCTCCATAAACGATTCATGAATTTATAATAGATATATTTTATCTATCAAAAACATTCAGTCCCTTCGCACCTTTTTAGTTTTATCAACTTCTCCTAAATCACAAGCTTGTTTCCACAGTTACCTACAAAATCACTATTAGTTTTCTAACAACTACCTAGGGGATCAGTTATTATTGGTTATAAGTCAGCTCCTTGCAGAATCATAAATCTTCTTGATGCGGAAGATACATCCACGTCTCTTCTACAGTAGGAAGATAAATCTCGTAAATCATTTTAAACAAACAATCGCTGCGTGCACTCGTGGAATGATCATGACGGCGACGAAGACCGGAAATCTGCGCCCGTACATCCGCTCGCGGCGATCTTATGCTGGTTTGACTGCACCGATGACCTAGTCGGGTCAGTCGTGTCACTTTAAGAGCTTTCATGGTTTATGGTTCAATTAAACAAGTGAGTCACGTTTCTCTCGTCTTTGATTTATGATGATTATATCAAATGTGTCTTCTACAAGTAAATGTTGATCCGGAAGTAGTGGAACTTGTCCATCAGAGGCATGTCATTAACGTATTATAATCACTGATTCTCTTCATTAAATTTACTGATTATCAACCTTCAAAACAAAACTCTCTGCGCGGAAACATGTCGATAATTATCTGCCCCTTGGTCAGAAAGAAGATCCATTGAGCTCGTAAGACGAGATTATTGAATAAATTATACTTTATTCTTGAAAATATTGAAATGAGGAATTCAAAGATTGAGTCTCGGATTGAGTCGTTTCTCTGCTGACTGAAGTTTATGATAAAAAACTAGAAGTATTTAAGTCATTAAAAGATATCTATCACAGTAATTTGTCATCGGAGAATTGAGAGAGTAGCGATGAAGAAAGCAAGATGTCTGAGGACGATCGATCGATTCGATCACAAAATATAAATGACTTAAGTGCGTCTAATTGCTGCTGCGCGCAATAGCAATTAATGCCACGATCTCCATTATTCACATGCATATACTCGAGATTCCTGGATCGCTTCATAAAACATTGCGAGGAATCGCGCCTAGAGGTGAAAGACAAAAGCTATGTAATTACAAAAATTGCACCTATTCATTCCCTTTGATTGAATCAAATGTCAATCTTATTATCTCACACCTCGAGGAGAATTTTCACTGCTCAACGAACTGTATTTATGAAGAAGAGAAACTCAAACCTCATTTTCATTTATATATAAAGAGAGAAGTTTACTCACCAATTGCCAAATTGTTTCAAGGAAAGCTCGTTCCGATGTTGATCGTTTCTTCTCGAGTTTCTGGAATTTCTGGTTTTCGTCAATCGCGATTCGCTTCCTGCTACTCTTAACAGAGGAAAATCGTCGAAAAAACAGTAAATTTTTCACAGTTCTTGTACATCAAGCAGAATTTTGAATTTTAATAAGATGGATTCTAAGCATTCCTGAAGCTCGTGCTCGATGTCGGGAGATTCTCTCGACGTTGCTGATTCACTCCTTCCAGCTTACACCCTCTGCTGTTATTTCAGGCCGACCGTCGTTATAAATCCCCGGCGCCTTTTAGCGCGAATTGTATCTTCCCGCCACGGAGCTTCCGTTACTTTTTACAGACACCAAACTCCATCCTTATCACAATTTTAGTTTATCCAAATTTCCATTCAATTTTCACCACTCGAGTCTCAATTAAAGGCACTTGTTTTCAACAACACTTTTCAATATAAACTTCAATGACAAAACACCTTCACCTTAAATCCACTGAAGGTCAACTTTTTGCAGTTCTTCACTTAACTTTCAAGATTATAGTATCAAATTTGTAACATCAACACTTAATGACAATTGAACAATCGTAATCCAAAGGTAAAATCCTCAAAACTTGGATCGTTCGTCGAATGACATAAGTCACAATTGTTCGTTTTCTCCTGAACTTCGCGCACTTGTTTACTCAATCGATTATCAATCAAGCAATCAATCAATCAATCACGACACGTTGTAAACAATCAATCGATTTAAAAAATCTCGTGGTCCAGACAATATTTTCGGAATTGAGGACCCAGAAAATGTTCTATTATGTGTTATCGATTTCGATAAAATGAATTTCGAAAAACGCGCCGTCACGTGAAAGCTCGATCTTCGAGATATGAGATTGGCCGAAGTGAGCCAAGGATGCGCTTAGGAAGCTCGAGACGAAGTGCCAGAACGATGCTTGAAATAACCGCTCGCCCACATCCCCCTCCGCCAACCCTAGGTCTTCCTGCCCCACCCCCTTCTGCACCCCCACCCCATTCAATAGATCCCTAAGAATCCCCTCCACATGCTGGCGGCGCACTACTTGCGTTACTCCCTCTCTGTATGTCGACAGTGCGGCTATTGGCGTAGCACGACACCCGGCACGATACGCACACGTGCGTGTGCCACTGCGCGACCAAAACGTTTGCCGCCACCCGCGACACGCATTTTTCACCACCCCCCTGTTCCAGAAGTAAAAGGGATCGGAATGAGAGTTAATGATTGTGCCTGCGTGGCAGATTTTTTGCTGTTTAGTTGCTAGAACCCGTTCCTTGTACGTAAACATTGGGGATGAGCTTTGGAATTCAATTTTTCATTTTAGTGAACTTTGGAAGTCATTTTTTTGTACTTTTTCATAGAAAGCAAAGTTCCTTGATTTGTTTTCAAGTTCAGTGATATATCTTTATAAAATTACATGATTTCATCTTAAATCCCTTGATAATTGAAACCTTTCTGAAATTCTATAAAATCCCATAATATCTTTAAACAATTCCGTGATTTTCCTTGAAATCCTTTTAACCTTTGAAATCTCGTTTGAAGTACGATAAATTTCTTTGGAATTCGTTAGAATATTTTTAATTAATTGACTTAATTTTTCATTTAGACAGATCACAAAATACAGTAAGACGTGCTGAAAAACTTATACATAAATGCATTTTAAAATAGCAATCAATCAAAGTCTATTTCAATTTATGTATGGGTTTACGGCATGATGCAGTAAAATTTTCCATAATCACCTAAGCTTAAATTGTTTGAGATCATTTCAAGAGCCAGAATCAACACTGGTAACCCTGAACCTTAGCGTAAAGCGTAAACCTTAAACTTTAAATTTGATTTTAAAAACATTCAAGATCAAGGGTGGTTGCAGCTAAGCAAAGCACCAAGCTGTGAAGGCACACTTTTCTTTCGGCCCACTGTCTGTCGTCCTTTCCCTTTGTACAATATAATACTATCGGGTCCCGAGTCCCGACACTCCCAAACATATTTAGGACATGTGTTGCTAGAAACGACCACCTCGTCCCTTCAGATACCCAACACCACCGAGGAATGATTCCTCCCTCCAGCAAGCCATGATATTCCAGTCTCCAGTGCATCTTACTAACTTCTACACCTACACACATATATTTATAGAAACGCGCTTCAGCTACACGCCTAATCCTAATCATTAACAACCAGCGGCGAGCCTGCTGCGTAACTTTTTTAAACCACAAATTCAAAAAGAAATCTAAAAGAATATTCAAGGTTCGAGAAGAACTAGATTCGGAAAGAGTGCAAAAACCTCTAATTGATATTACAGCCGACATTGGCAGATGTCTAAATCTTAGTCTTAGGATCGTGAGATTGTCAACAAAAAATAATTAACTTCGGATGCAGTCGTTCAGATGTTTACCCTCTGTTTGTTGGAATGGCACCATAACAACATTTCACGTTCTATAATACGGCGAAAATTACGCTGACTTTAACTCTGAGATTAACTCTTCAAAATTCAGATGGCATAATAAATTAACTCCACTTCGATGAATTCAAATTGAGGTCGATATCTTTTACTGTATTGTAAACAATATCAACTGAAAATTCAGAGCTTGAGCGGCATATTAATTTATGGCTACCACGTTCAGTGAAAGTTCTATATAACCGGAAGTGGCGGAAATCATTAGTTATAAGGTGTCAAGAGAAAAGTAACCTAAATCGACTAAAGGTCGAACAGATTTTGACACCATCGACTATTGTTTTACTGCGCTTTGTACGAGCTGCATCTGTTTTCACTATCCGGTCTGAAAAAAGTTCCCTCCTTCTTCCTTTTTCAGCTCTTACGCTCGTCCCCAATTTTCTTCGTTTACGGAAATATAAGCAGGAGATAAGATTTTCAGTTTAGTATAAAAATATTTATTTCTGTCATGTAATCAAATATTTTTATTTTCTGAAGATTCATTTCTATTGCTGATTCCCATTTCTCATTCGCATTAATTTTTATGGTACTTTTATGATAGCAATAATTATTTCTGAGCTTCTCAAATGAGAAAATAAGCACTTCTTAATAAGTGTTAGCAGCTGATGTGTACCGACTTATGGATGATGCAGCGGAAGTAACAGAACCGTTGCTGTCACTAATCGAATACACCTCAGATCCGTTTTCATGGTAGTCCATTCACGCTCGCACGAGGAACGAATTAGCCGGTGGTGTATAAATAGTCTTACTTGCAATATATTCGAATGACAGTGACTGCTGCAGATGTATAAATGACAGAAGCACCCTGACATGTATAGCGTGTATCTGTGATTATGACAATGTACATTTTGTACATGTAAACCTCAAGAATCATTAAATTTTCATCGCTTCCAACAATAATAGCATCACAATTTCTGTTCCTTCACATCACACATTTTTGTTACATATTCTCTCAACTAACGGTTACTTACACAGAAAAAAGTCTAGTTTGCATCACATTTTGCTAATTTAAGATTTTTTTTCGTGTAAAATTACTCTTTTGATACTATTATTTCAGTATTTCACATAAATTTACCTGAAATTCTTAAATTTATTACCCCTTTTCGTAAAAGACGTAAATGCCTTTCCCGGATATGCGTCAATACTCAATACCTCATAGTTCCTGCTTCCGATGAAGAAATTATATGAGTAAAAGCCCGTCACAAGTCTTTAGTATTTTCCTTCAGTAAACCTCTCGGCGATTCTTGTTCTCGTAAAACGAATTTAGACGCAGCATTGTCACGTTCTCGGCTGCATTATTTATTTTCTTTGCTTCCGTTTAGAAACCAATGTGGGATTTTTTTATCTTTCGTATCTCAAATCCTATACCCATTCATTTAGTAAAAAAAACCCTTAATTCTGGTTTCGCGGTTATGTTAATCAGAGAGCTCAAACTTTAATTAAAATAAACATCAAAATGGATTGAGAATACACTGAATACGACCTTTGAAATTTTTTGACTTAAAAATACTCCACTTTTTTTCACTTTATGATTTTCAAATGTAGTGCGCAGTTTGAATGATTGTAAATAACATTCTTTGTTTATTTGGAATGATTCTTCCATTTCTGCTATTAGTTTATTTTTCTTCGATTTTTAGCAACCTTGAAAATAAATTGATAGTTCCGAATTTTATTCATTTCATTCATGTGGAAGTTTAGACAGATTTCGCATGCGGATGCATAACTTTTCGTAACACGTAAGAGAGAATTTTTCAGAAATTAACAGACTCAAATAGTTAGTTGCATTAGTACCAAGAAGTAACGTAGGAGTTACGAGAAGTGTAGGAATGTTTGAAATACCTCGTTTTTCAATTCTTCTTTTTTGAACAGAGACTCATCTCTATCACTTTTCTGCTTTCATCACTCGAGAGTCGTCAATTTTGTCTGGCACTTGTATTCCCTTCAAATTTCTTCTCAAAATGAGCCTCCAGAGAATGAAACTGATAATTTTCACCCATTAAGAAACAAGTTTTTTCTTTAAGTATATATTGTATATTGTTTTGGACGCTTCGCATATGTAATCCTTGGAAAATGAAATTTGAAAACCTTTTATCCATACTTTGTAACTATTGTCATGTTGTGAATAACAACTCTTATTTTTATGCCAAAATTTCACCACCAAACAACTTTTCTCCCGCAACCCACAGTAATTACTTACAATTTATTCAGAAGTAAATTCGTAAGGGTTCATTTTGCAGAAGAAATCTGTTTCGAGGATTGTAAAGAATATATATTACTTCAGGGAACAACTTTGCAAACTTGTTACGCAGCACTTTTCAGTTTAACGATCCTTTATTTGGACTGTAATTTTCGCTGCTAAATAATAGGTAGCTTTTTTTAAATTGGCTCTCTTAAGGTTTGAAGCAGTAATCAGCGGAAGACTTTTGAGTTTAGTTTGCTCGTTTACCTCACGATATTAAAAAGAAAAAAGAAAACTAGTTTTCTCAGTAAATTATTTAGTATTAGACTATTATATTGCATTTAGAGTAAAAGATCTAAAAGTGAACAAAATTTGGAACCGAACAAAATACGGAATCATCACAATTTATAATAACGACCGAAATGTGATCAAAGTTCGGACTCCTTATAATTTCAATTAACTGAAATTCGTTACGATATCGTTAAAAGGGGAAAGGAAAATTCCAAAAGTCCATTTGGGTAATATTACCTTCAAATTAAGCGTGTTTAATCTCAAAAATGCTTTTTATTCGAGAAGAAAACACCTCCTTAACTAAATTTAGATCTCATATGAATAAGGATTATCAGATCGGATGTTTCAAAAATTAAGTCTTATCCAACCGGAAAAACTCCCTCGACAAATCTCGGTTCTGGTCAGGCTACTATAATGATATGATCCAAGCTTTGATGCAAGGCATGAATTGGAAATCTGTTCCGAGAGGAAAAGAGGGTCGTAGACTCTTAGAGAAAAAAAAATCTAGACACAGGATGTGGTTGTACTTACTACACAGTGATGGGGCTGAATTTGGAAACTCCAGGTCTGCAGGACCCTCTATCCCCTTTCTCCCTAACTCCTCTCCAACTTCCAGTTCTCGGCAAGTGTCCTTCCTGCTCGGGGTGAGAAGTATATCCGTACGAGGACAGAAATGTGACGGAATATGTTATGACAGTTATGCGCTGTCATCGGATGCATTATTCGAAACACATGTTGTGCACCTTCGAGTTCGAAAGTCTTGTTACGATTCTCATGATTGTTGTTTCATGTAGGCCAGGATTAAGAAAATTTATCGATTTCCGGCTTTTTTTGAGGACTAGCAAGTGTACTATGACTTGCAGATGCGGTTCACCTTCTTCTTCCTTTCATATGCATAAGAAATCAAAAAAGAGATGTTTGCTTCATAAATAATATCAATATAAAAACAATTCAGGTTATTCTTAGAAAAATTTCTAACGCATTTTCAATTAAGAATCGTCCTCAATCATTTAAAGTACCTTAAAAGAAGTAAAAAGCTTCCGATAATACAATTTCCGTATTCTAATCCAGAAGGCCCTACTTGAAAGTCAAAAGTCCGGAAGTGGATGCTCCAATCATCTTCCGGCCTGATGTTTGGAGCAACAGTTGGTTCATCTGCGGCTTTTTTCTTTAGCTCTCAGTTTTACCGAAAAGCGACGACTTCTGAACGGTGAACTTTCGATTTGAAACTCGACCTTTACTCCCTAATAATTTCGCTGGCACTCGGCCTGAAAATTTCAGGAAAAGAATTTGGTTCACTGACGGTGAAGACATTTTCACCCTAGGAAGCGAAGCGTGTCTTGAACAATTAGATTCTTCAATGGATTTGCTGGATGCTCTTCTCTATTCTTATACAATTTTTCAGATTCTTTCTAATTTGAATAAAATCTCAATCCGGAACTATATTTTTTAATCCACTCGTATAACGGAAGTAACCGTTGTCTGAGTCTCTGGGAAACAAAGCCCTTTTCAATTTTCGGTTCTTATTTAAATTTGAAAATAGCACGGGCTGAATTCAAAATGAAACTGGTGTAGCCTCTAAGATGTTTTTGGATTCTAAGTCTTCTTCTCACGAGTAACCTATTAGATCCACACGGCACGCACGCACGATCACCGGTTGTTGACCGTCTTCATCGCGGTTATTGTCACCGTGGAGGTAGATGATGGGCGGCAAACCCAAGTCGAACAGTCACATCTCCGTGCGTGGTTTCCGGTCACCATTTCCTCCCATCGTTAATGATCTGACAAGTACTGCCATCTTGGTTCAGGTGGATGCCACATGCACGTTAGAAATTTAGAAAATAATAGGCAATCGGCCAGATGTAGTCCACAAATGTAAAGATCCAGATTTTGAGAGCAATGATATGAGAAAGTTAAGAAATCCGTGGGAGAAAATGCTGGTATTGATTTTAAGGCCAGGAAGTCATTTTACGGTTAGCCGCCTCCTGATCTTCGTACCCTCACTTTTTCTTTACAAGAAGATGCCGTCAATTGAATTTCTCGGCTTTTTATACTTGAGGGATAAAGATCACACAATTATACCCAATTTACTCTATGTCTGTAAAACTTGAAGATGGAAATAGAGATACTAGGGTCGAACATTAGAAGATAATAGAAATTTTCGTGGAAAGTACATCAGAATATATGATCTGCCTAAATTCGTGTTTGCCTAACTATATTATGACAACTCTGAAAGCTTCCCATGTAGGTTTTAAGATGCGCCATGTCGGTACCTGGAATCGCTGTTTAGTCTGTTCTTCTCCCCTGCGAAGGCGTCCTAGTCTTCAAAGGAAAATATTTCGATTCACGAGAGTTAATAATAACTGCGCCCACATTTGCACAACAGAAGCACATGCTACCTAAAGCTAAAACTTTAGAGTACGATAATCCTATCGTATTTCTTAAATTTTTAAGAAGATATAAATATATATTAGATATAATCTAAATGCAGATCAATTTGAACAAATAGCAATTTATGTTATCGTGAAATCTAAGCGGGTATTACCAACTAAATAGCTTTAATTAAATGCAAATCGGATCGCTCCTGTCATTTCACCCCTGCTCTATATTTTTCATAAAAATCAGAGTCGTGCACCTGCACCTGCAAACAGAAGCTTCGGTAACATCGTAGGGGGGCAGGTGAGGAAAGGGCGCTCGTAATTATCTCTTCACGCTTCTCGCCTTTTTAGAAACACACCTGCAGCTAACGAAATAGAACTGTGCAGAAATACTTTCATACACGTATGCGATTGAATGTAAGAAACTCAGGAGGAGCAATTTTTTAAACTGAACAAAACGCTAAATATGCATTCCCAGAAAAATAAAGAAACTTATTGAAATACACATTGTTTGCACGCAACGTAACGTTTAAAATTTTTTGCGGCAATAGTTTCTGAGTATTAACACTGATTATTTGTTTGTTTCTGATTTTAATCAAAATTTATGGCCTGAAGAGCCAAAATCCTTGGTGTGTTCTGATGAACTTCGGAATTACAAGCTGGAAGAGACAGAAACAATTTTAATAGAATGTTTTCAGCTAATATGAGGTCGCATACATAAATTGCACATCGTATATAATCTTTGTGTGCATAATAATGTCAAAATTTTGCGTTTTATTGGAGGACTTGGCAAATTCGAACTGTTCTACGTAAATTGAGATCCCGAATTATTTTGTTATTTGGAAAGATGTAGAGCCACTTATGTGAAGAGTTTACGAGTGGGAATCAACGATTCCACGACAGAGTTGCAAATCTTGCAGAGCAGCGAGGATGCGTATGTTTATTATCATTCAAGAGGGAGAAAGAGGGGATCGTTCCTTAGAATATGCCCACCTCCTCCTCTCTTTAGAGTGTGCACTTTGCGGTGCAATGCTCGTTGCGCAAACTTCATAAGCTTTTACGATCTTTGCAGAAATATGCTGAATAATAGAAGGTAGAAGCTATACAAAATTCTCTGCCGTATAAAATTATTGACGAAAGTTAAAATTGTAGAACAATATTTCTCCGTAATGCTATACAAATGATTTATGCTCAACTCAATTTATGCTCAAAACTACTATTTATTTGTTGCTTGATTTACCTAGCTTTCGGATCTCCAACGAGATGAACGTAAATCAAAGTGAAGTACGGTGTTATCATTTGTATGACTGAATTCGCTATAAATAATTCGCCATGACGCAGGTAAATTTATAATCTCGGAAATGTTATATTAGAGATAGAGATTCTTCACAAACCTATAATTTTTTACCATTGCTGGTGAAAATTACTCAGGAAAATTTCAATTACTTTCGATTTAAAATTAATTTCTGGCACCCCTTGAGATATTTTGTATTGGAATAATATCGTGTGAACTCTATTACAAGGCCGAACTCATGAGTTCCTTTGAGCCTTTTTTAGATGAAAGAATTTTCTAAATTCGGGTAAAAAAGGAATCTGTGAATGCCTCGTTGGAGTTGAAAAGCTCCGACTATTTCACACCAATAGTAAAAAGAGGGGGTCTTTTAAGGATCTTCCATTCATGACTAGAAATCCTTTTCTTGCACTAAGCAGGTGTTCTGTAATACGAATACGTGTATATAATACGATATAGGTGGAAGAAATATAAGCTAGAATTATGATGATAATTTTAATAGAATATAGAATGACTTGTATTGTCAATGAAAATATGCAATCACTAACAAAATTTTTAGATAACTCCCAACATTTTTACATTTTGAAGGAAAGTAATGAATTTTTATTTGTTCGGCGGCCTTTGTAACAGTTCCGGAAACAGGTACCTTTTTCCATAAATCAAACATGCCTACGCTATCCTAAAACGGATTTCGATTATGCGTGTGCAGAAATCCATGCATAAAGAGGATAATTAGTGACTGTCCCGCCACCCACATCTTCTACAGACTCGATCAGTCAAAATGTTATAAATTGAAGTACAAAACTAGAGAAAGGAAAAGGAAATGCATTTAGGATTCTACTATAGGCGTTATATAGGCATAGGGAAATAGAGGAAGGACGATGGACCAACGCAGGTCCGAGAACAGGAAGTAGATGTGTAATAGGAACCTGTGTCCACATGTGTTCTTCTCTGGAACCAATAAAATATTTCCTTTTCCTCCTTGTTTTGTGGTTTGCATCTAATTAGGTTCCTAACTTGTCGCTTCAGATCATCTGGTTCACGTTTGTTTTATTTTCAGTCGTAGTAACACATGTTTTATAGATTCAAAATAGTAAACATAGTAAATATATTAAACATGAACACTGTAGTAGAGTAATGGAAAATTATGTTTCCGAAAACACGTATCCGTGTTTCCGCAAGTTCTCCTGAATCAAAGAGTGATTTTATAAATAAACTATGCAGCTTCCAAGGATTTTGATGACCTTGATAGATTTAGTCGCGAAAGGAGGGTTCGATGCAAGTCGAAAAATCTTGGAATGATGATACTTGGACAGGAAGGAGACTTCCACTAAGATCGGCAGGATCTGCACGTATTTATACCTATTCGTTGCGAATTTGAAATAGCAATGGAAATGCATCGATTCGGCGAAAGGGGCTAAGTCTAAAAGAATTGAATGATAAATCTCTCAATTCTTTGTCGTTTACGTCTATTTTGCCTATAGTTGACATTCTCCAGGTTTAAATGTACAGAAGGCAAATTTTGTATATCCAATCATAAATTATATGCCATATTCTTGAAAAAATATTTTTTTACGATCAGAAATTAATTGGAAAAGAGACGATCTTGCGCCTCCCGTACCGAAAGCTTGTTGAAATGCATCAGACGCAATCGATTCTCGACGGATACAATCGCCATCTTTGTTTTCGATTGCCGAAATGAATGCCGCTAATCAATTATTCGTCGCGGACTACAGTCTTCTCGTAGACGTGAGGCATCCTTCTTCAGGATAGTCTAGAAGCTGAAGTGTCTCGAAATACATATTAATCACAGGGAACAAAAATAGGTAGACTGATAGGGGTTCTACTTTATTTTAAGTATGTACGTCGAGAACAGAATACGCATGATCAATTTACTTAAAATTGAACCAATCGAACGTGCCGGTCGTTTCGCAAGACATGCGACACGCAAATACACGACAATGGAAGGATATAATGGGTACGATTGTCATACGAATGTCCCACTCTTGTCATTACCATCAGACGCTTTCAGAACAGGTGTCGCTTCTCTTCCTGTCTTGGCTGTATATGTATACTTCTTCAGGAATAAAGGAAACTGTTGTTCGAATCCTGCAAAAGTAAAAAAATACGATATTTTCCAATTTTTAGATGAATTCGTCAAATCTACATGTATAAAATTGAATGTCTGTTTGTGTGTGTTCCGAATTGGTTTCCTCACTCTTGAGGCTTTTGAAAACAAAGCTGTCAGAAATTTGTCAGTCATATTTTTTTAAGGTATTTTGAAAGTGCTTGCCAACGTTCTTCATTTATTTCATCACTTTCAGATCTAATTTCTGTAATTCGCTTTTAAAAACACTTGAAGTAACTAGAAAATTACTTGCAGTCCTTTGAAATCCTTTTATTCTTTTTGCCTCGCTTGTTGCAGTTACTTTTTAAGATATTTGTCGACAAAAATAACGCAGTTACTGTAAAAATTATCAGTAACTATCTTATTTGTTAACTTTATAGTCTTCTAACAAGTTATACTAATCAACGCTCTGAGGAAATTAGTAGCAAATTTTACTTCTCCAGATAAGATGGCGTATAGTAACGGTAACTTCTCACCTCAGCAATCTGGAATAATTAGAAGGTACAGCATCATTTCCCTCAGAATGCACTCCATCATATCAGTCAGTAACTCATTTCAAACAGGTATAGGATAATTATATTAAATTATTGGGCGTTTCACTGAGCTGTTTGCAATTATACAGGTAGCAGATTGTAAAGTCATGGAATGTCTTTAATAATTATATGTAATTAAAGGTAATTATAGACACAGGGGTTTAGGAAGCATTTTTAATTAATTTAAAATTAATGAACTAAACAATATTTTGTATTATGAAATTTGAAATGTTATTCTTAAAACCCCAATAACTTTCGGAAAGATATTGGTGTTTGTCCTTGAAAATACCATTAATTCTTTAAAGTACCATTAAAAGTTGGACAAGAGGGTTGGAAAAATTGTCTGAAAAAGGAGATTGTACAAGGCAGCTCAAAAAGGATGTCTGCTTAAAATTCTCGACGAGGAACCACCAGGACACTCGATATATTTGTTGAGATAAAGGTCGTTTGAGCGACCAGAGCAACGCAGGGAGACTTGCTAACATCCTCGTATTTCCGGTGATTGTCCTTTTCCTTTGGAAGGCTCCTCCTTCTTCCTTGTCTTCTTCCGAGGAGAAGTAAAAAAAAAAGGAACAAGATGGACTTTTAGTGCTGACTGGAAAGACAGTGACAAATTACCGACACGTGGACACGTAGTTATTCTATAATGTAAAAAAAAAGTAAACTTTTCAGAAACGTTAAATAATCGTTAATTCCAGGTAATTGAATATTCTTCACATATAAAATTGTAAATTGCATTGTTCTATACTATCCTCGATACTATCTATAGTGTATTTGTCTACATTCGATATACAAAAAGTATAGTATTTCAATTTCCCAACACATTACAGTAAGTCTAAGCACGTAATCCCAACGACAGGCACTTAAATTTTTAATGGCTAACATGACTTTTTTATTCCCTCTTAAAATTAATTACACATCACTTTGATTACCAAAAAAGGATTCACGAATGAACTAATTTACTTTTTCATCCAATATCATCAACTTATTTATCTTTAATTTATAAAATCTCACTTCTGGAAGGTTTTAATAGGTTTTGACCACATTTATAGGAACCCCAATTCATTTTTTTAAATGCAATCTTCTAACACGAAAGGAGACAATCATGCGAAAGCCGCATTGTCTTCTGAACAACAAAAACAATGACACGGTTTTCTTTTAAAAAAAGAACACATGTTATTACCCAAAACTAAATTGTCTAAAATCTCTAAAAAGGGTCGACGATTATGTAAATTGCTACAAAGATGAGTAATATCTCTGCCGCAAATTTAAAAATAATAACATGGTCCTTTTATTTTCTATACACGACACTTCTAGAAGTCTATTTCTTCTGGAGTCACTTCTTTCTGCGCATAGGCGGTAAGCTGTTATCATCATTATGGCAATTAGAATTAGCACGGGTCCTCATAGTCTGATTCTCTTGTGAGAACACCACCAACATAAATTACCATTCGCGACAATTTTATAACTACGAACTCTCTTCTAAAATTTATATCCGACTGACACCGCAGGTCTTTTTCCTTAGCACTCTGCGGGGCTCACGACTTGCTTTATTGCAATCTGTGTCTTCTTATTTCGCTCAATCCAGACAGAATATATTTTTAGCAGAATTAAGATGTCTCTGGTAGACTTCAGAAGGTTAAAACATTATTTTTAAATTGAAAGGTTAATCTAATTTTTCAATTATTTCAGCCTCGTCTCTTCTCCTTTCATACATTCTATCACAAAGAATATTTTGCGATTATATCTGAAATAAATTCTCGCAATGTTGACAAAGTGTAGCCTCTAATTATTTGCTGTGTGTATAATATTTCAGGCGTGGCTGTTGTAGGTTGTACTGGTCAGAATTTATCCATGCGTTACACGTCATGAATTTTCGTTACACCCAGTGCGAAACCCTACTGTCACTTATCACAAATCACGTGCTGATTTATCAGTTTATGCATGTTGATTCGCATCTCTTACATGACAGTCTTCTGTGTCAGCAATGCACATAAAGTTACTTTGACATTTCATTTCACAGACGTTGATGTTCAAAATTAAATTTGAATGTCATATCATAAATAGAGTGCATCAACAAAGGCAAGGGATCGAGGCTTAACAGATCAAAATGCGATTTGAAAATGTTTATGTAGTAGTAAAGTCTTATTGAACTTTTAATTTACCTACAATTAGCAATCAATAACTCAAATACTAAAGAATTCCTGCATCAGACTAAAGATGCAATTATTGAAGTTTTGTATCTTTTATAATTTATTCACACTGAACAGGATCAAAACTGGTATATAAAGTTACTCTTATAGGTATAAACTACATACAGGACGCCCGCACTTACAAAGTTGGGTTTGCAAATCTCGAGTGCTTCTCTATGATTATCTGCATATATAATAGTACATTGCTCCGCAAATGTTATCATATCATAGTTCGCCTCATAAACTGCAGTGGGCAATTTATATCGAGAGGTCTTAATACTTTTAATGCGGCCATTACCATAAATTAGGTGTATTACCAAGTACTATCTTCCTTCCGATCGAGATTTATCCAAGCAGACGAACGCGTGTCTGCGGTAATTTAAAACTCATCATTTACATCATCAGAAAAAGAAGGGTTGCATCCAATTTTACTTTTCTCGCGCGATTTAATATAGTGGTTTTCATTCACATAATCCTGCAACGTTGGCTATTTATTATAGAGTTCAAACTCGGAAAGGAAGTGTGAATATTTATAGTACAGGTGTTATAATGATCTTCGGATATATTTAGCGGTATCTTTCTCCTGATACATCTATTGCATTGAGAAAAAACGGAAAAAATTTACCCACAATTGTTGAACTTCAAGTTATATTTCTCAAGAAACATGCATATACGTTTGCTTAGAGTTTCAAGACATAATTACATGACAAAAAATGTAAACATCTTGATGAAACAAGGTGATAAGCGAATCAGAATCAGTATACACATATCAATCGAAAATAAATTCTCGCCTTCTTTTGAAATGCAGAGCTTGATAGAAGTGACCTCGAAGAAAAGAGAAGGTCGATTACTTATGCATTCTACATTACAGTCTTGAGTCCAGCTTGCATTGCTGCACGAGTGCTTGCTTACCCTTTGTAACGTGTACTTTATTCCTTCCAGATGCGTTAACTTCGATAGCTACTGGCGATTCGCTCGTTTAACAGCAACGGTGCCCAGAAGTCAGGGCCGGAGGGTGTCTTGAAAGAAGCATCATCAACGGTCATCCGCAAAACCGAGAAGGTAAGCGAGACTCTTTCTAGAAATTGGATTTGCACTAACTCCGTTCTAACGAGACTGGAAATTATTAATCTTATTACTTCCATATCTTTTCCTCGCTGCATTACATTGTGATTACTTAAATACTAAGTGGCAGCAACACTAATTAAATTATGTATTGGCTTTATCGCAGGCTCATCAGTGTTGTTTGATAATAAGAAATTATGATAATGCTCGCTTGCTAATGACCATTTCCGATTCGTTTTTATGTGGTCCTTGAACTTCTTCATTTAACTTCCTTGGTAATTAATTTATTGGTTGGAATATAAACTTTACTTGTCAGTGATTTTCAAATGAGAATTAGTCAAGCTGAGAACAATAATCTTCAATTGTATTCACCATTGAACAATAAGAGTCTTGTGTACGTCATCAACAGGTCTTTTCGAATTAAAAACAAACCAATTACTATCGTAAAATTACATTTGCGTCATATGTTACATGACGGTCAATCTATAATGACTAAAAGCATTCTTTAATGACGGCAATTAATCTTTTTCAAGAAAATTTGAAACTTGTTAAAAAATACCAACTTTACATCTTGAAACACTCTCAAGGTTTTTAATAGAAAGTATTGAATTCAGATATAATTTCTTGGCATTGATTTAAAAAATAGATTCCTAAAATTCAAAAGATTCCTGCTTCAAAAATCCGCGAAATTACTGCGTAAAGTTTGTACTTCCTGTTTTGAAGGCCTTCTAGACGTGACAAATGTTTCGGCACGCGTCGCCCGACTTCTCCCAGAGAAAATAAAAAAAGTCGAGGGTGGTAGATGCACAAAAACACTCATGACGAAAAACACAAGCGGGAAGAGACGAGAGGGCTTGAGGGATATGGGGGATGGATTTCCAAATCATTTTGCAGTTTTTTCTACGTCATGTTATATCCGGTGGTCGATGTCGTCTGAAAAGCCGTTGCAACGAGCATTTTCGACTTTTTTCTATGGTTATTCCGTAGTTGGAGTAATTAAGAGCCTTAAAATAGTGTGCGAGGGTGCTTATTAGAAATGATGATTACCCGACTTGTAGGAGACAATCAGTAATAATTTAAGATTTTGAAGCATATGTATAGATATATAGCTTATGTATTGAAATTAATCCATGCTATCTTATTATAAATTACAAGTTGCTAATTAAAACCCCATGGTTTATAGAGCAATATAACTCTACCATAGAATCAACTTATCCGTCAATGACTAAGCGATTTATAATACTAATTACAGTCATTATGTTTCTCTTTAATCACATCATAATAATAATAATGAAGGTCCTTAAATCCCTTTAATTAAATCTCTGCAATCTTCTAAATTACCAGTTGAGATATTCTGAATTCTTCTGGGTTCTTTTGAACTCACTTTATACCCTTAAAATTATACACTCATTTCGAAGCTTCCAGTTTTTTAGAGACTAAAATCAAACTATTGTAGATTAAGATATTTTAACATGAGATTTTTAAAAATGATCATAAGCATAAATAATTGACAACCGCGTGCACCATGCATGCCATTCTAGTCTTAGAAATATAAGCAGAAGAGTATCGGTTTTGCCGATCGCTTTATGGGGAGAATAGCACGCGAGAAAGATAAGAAAAAGAACTTAATGCGCTGGATAGAAAGAAAGGTACGCGTGATGGTTGAGAATAAATAACGAGATTCTCGCAAATGGCAAGAGGGCGGTTGTCGATGCGCAAAGTGGGCGGAAAATAACCATAGAGCACGTTGGATCATAATAAAAATCGAGATTTACCACGATCGAATCACAGATTTACGCACTTATGCAGCTGCTAGTTTTTTATTTGAAATACGGCGACCCAAAATATTTTGAGCATCGGGTCATTGGAAATATTAATATCATACATAAAATTGACAAAATCCTTCGCTGAAGAGATAAATTACATGAATTTCGTGTTGCAAATGCTTTTACATACATATTTCTTATACTCGTATTAAAGTACTGCATATTCATAATGCATTTTATTCTGAGCATGCTATATATTGGCATTAACTAAATGACACTCTTCGTATTTTAAGAAACTTATTTACTTTGTGCATAAACTCACATTTCGTATCTTATCCCCCGCTTTGCGATTTAACTCAATTTTTATCTTCATTTGTATTTTTGGAAGTGAGTTCAAATGCCTAATATTCGAAAAGTTAATCAAACGTAAAAGAAAATAAAATAATATCTCTCTTTTTTCACTGAAATTATTAGTGAAATAATATTCAAAGAAGCTTTGCAATTATATTTTAAATTCTTTGATCTACTCTATTGAATAACACAAACATCAGTTGGTGTTTACAACCACATATTTCTTGAAATTTGTACCGAGGAATACATTCGTGAATCAGTAAATCAAGTGAAGTAGGTGAAGTAGGTGAACCGTAAAGCTTAAAGCATAAAGCGTTCACTTCGTAGCTGCAGATTAAATATAGCTTTTTATGACGAGAAATGCGACCGTAAACTGAAAACGCATGCTGCAGATACGAGTAATCAACTTACCGTCCTGAAATATGATTGATTATGCACCAGCATTTTGAAACTAATTTTACACTGTCAATTATTTTATAAACTCGAATATAATGAGAGTGGAGACACTTTTATTGTGAAATAGTTTCTTATTCCGGATTATAAACATATGCTTGTTGCTTGAGATGAAAAGTAATTTTTTCGAAGTGATCAAAAGACGAAAGTCATTTTCATATATTTTGAATGAAATGCACGTGCGGAAATAATATAAGAACATAAATATCTTTGAATTCGGTAAGATTACAAAATACACTTCATCGTTATTCAAATAATAATCCTACTTCTTGCAGGATGAATACAATGACGCAAAATATCATAAAAATTCAAGCTCCTTTAGCATCAAGCGTCATCAAAAATTGAATCAATAGAATATTAATGTTATCAAAACTATTTATGACGCGTATAAAATTATTCAATATGGTTTATGACGCGAGCAAAGGATCATTAATGTAACTTGTAAACTTATTTATTAAATTTTGTTAATATTATTACCCTTCCAATCTAACAAATTGACCTAATTATAGTGCTGTTAAGTTCATTGCCATCACGGTTCTCTTAATTCTCTATTCTAGACACATATAGATCAAACTTGACAGATTAACAATAGAATGGATAACAGTATTTGATTTGTCTATTCATCGATGAAGCGTCAGAATATCTAATGAAATGCATTGCATTGCTTGCAACCTACGGTATTTCCTTCCTAATAGTTCACAGGATGTTTAACATAAAAATCTGATTAAATTATAAATGAATTTTTGGAATCTAGATAATCAGCATCACTTGTGCCCTTTTACAATCGACACGAAACATGTTTTATTTAGAATTTAGGGTCATAGACCTCTTTGCCTGATATTATAGTGTGTCAGTAGACAGAGTAGAGTGACATCCATTATCTTAACTGGCAATTTTGATAATGCTCTCATCAAGGGTGGCCCATTGCAATAACTGTAATGCTCACTACAGCCTCTCCTGTGTAATCTCAGCATTAGTTTCACGAGATCTTATTGGCCACTACCGGGTGTTTGATGATTGTGTCTTTCTGCCAATAAGTGATGTGTTTTGATATATTCTGAGATTGAATAAACTACGCATAAACTTGCAGACAAGCCAATTGCTCTCTAATCTTTTACATTATTACATCAAAGTCACTCTTCTTTCACAATTTCCAGAACAAAACAACTTAAAACTCCTTAATATGTAGCTTCTTAAAGAGTTACGCGGATATACATATTAATCAATGAAATGAATTGAAAATTCATCCTCCAATTCCTATCAGAATTCAAGTGTAATTTGTCATTATTTGTTGTACGTGAAGACAGTGGCTTCAATCTATTCCTGAATTTTGTACGCCCATGTTTGCAACAATGTATACATATTAACACTGACCACGTGTATCGCGTTAACACGTTTAATGTAAACCATACCCGTGCGCGTGAAAATCAAACGAGGCACGCGTATCTCTTATACGTATGTCCTATGACACGTGATTGGCACACTTGAAGGCCAGAAGTTTTCGACCCTGAGAAAAAAATTACCTTCTGTCCTTTTCTGCTCATTACTATTGAAGAAATGTTCTAGTGGCTCCCCATTTCAAAAAGCAACATCCGTTTGGGCCTGGTTTACACACATTTTGGGCTTCAAGCAATACAATTAATTGAATATTTAGGTAGGAAATACACACGAAACGTGATAGTCATGAATTTCAGACAATCATCTAGTAAAGAATTGTGCGATAATCGCCCTAACATTCCAGATCCCGTATATTTCAGAGTCCGAAAATTATTTTCGCGTGATGTATAGGTCGACGAATGCTTCTACTTCAGATGAGGGGGTTCGCCCATGCGGGTACCAGTAAAATTAGCGACCACTCAAATATTTAGAGATGAGATATAACGACGTTCCTCTGTTGTATTTTTTATCACAAGTGATGGCAATAACAAATAAGAAATTTAAAAGGTCCTTATCATTAAGGTATCATCTACATTTAGGCGAGATTTGGATTTAATGATCAAAAATTATTATTATAAATTATTGTGTACCTTTTTAGGACACCTAATTCTTTAAAAATGTAGAGAAACCGGAAATTTTATAAAATCCCATCAACTTTCGTAAAATCACTTGATATTCCTTAATATCCCATGAAATCTCATGAAATCCCATATAATTCCTGATAATCCAATGAAATATTGAAAAATAACTTAAAATTGTTTAACATTTCTTAAAACCCCAATAGCTTTCGTAAATTGTTCAATTTTAAATTGGAATTATGTTATTTTGTATCTTTTTCTATTTAAATATTCTTATTAATTTTTCATGTAATGTTTCGCGCCCATATAATATAATTCCTATAATGATAAAGTTGATTTCAGACTTCTTATATTTTCCTGGTTGTGTATAGCTATAGGAACACATTCAGCATATATAGAAATTTCATTGACTGCCTTCCACAAACGTTTCTACTCCATAAAGTTTGATTTTTTTCCAAGTTTATTGCCTTACGTTAATATAAATAAACTAGAATTACGTACGCATATACACAGTGCGGTGTGCGCAGTATCCCTGTGTAAAGAACGGCGCACGTGTTATGGCATTTTGTCGTACACCAGATGCCCTTTAACCGTGTAACTTCTGGTTTCATATTCCGGTGGAGCGATGGATTACGAGTGGTATTTTCGGATCTCCGGTGTCGAATCGACTTCGTGCGGCAGGAAAAGGGTTAAAAAACTCAAAGAGGCACGAGCTTCCAAATTGTGCAACGTGAGATAGCCTCATCAATTCGAAGGCTAGACCCATCTCCCCAATTTGTTATTTCTCGTTCCAAATCTGTCACGGGAACGTTTAAGCAAATTTGTCCAATATGTCTTCGTATTAATCAAATCTCATAAGAATCGAGATGCACTAATACTCCCCAAATTCTATTTTCTGAATGCGCCCCTGATCAAAGGCAAATCAGAAATCTTTAAAAATTCTGAATCCATTAATCATTTAAATTGAAATATTGTACTTATTAAAAAGAAAATTTGTATCTTTAATTATAACTTATAGTAGATACAGATAGAAGTCGGTAGATCTGAAGAAAAAAAAATTCTTTACTTGATATCGAAGTGCCGATTGCTTCGCGATATTAATTGGATGACAAATTGAAACCGGTTCTGACCCGGTTGCTGCCATCGGCAGCTGTTACTGAACAACTTTAATAGCTGTATTCTCGTAGGTGAAGAATGAAAAAAATTAAGATAATTATTCATACGTGACGTTTGATTAAGAGTTTATTTAAGAAGTCAAGAGTTAAACCAAGATAGAGTTGATACACATATACAATTATTGTCTAGATTAATTTAAATAATTGCTAGCTATCTCAAATGTTTTAAATTTCGGACCACACACATTTTTAACCCCTTCCTCCCCTATCCACACACTCAAACACACAACACAGTTTCTACTGTGCAGTTTTTAATCTTCTAAATACAGTTTTAACTTTTAATCCAAAATTACTCTTTGTATGATCGTTTTTAGTTAAAATTTTTACAAGTTTGAGCTTAAATTACACTTGTTTTCGAGAGGGATTTAGCTCCAAGGGTAAAAAAATACCAACGTCTGTTTATCGTTACATAATCAAGGTTAATTCCAGCAGCATTTATTTCACTTGGATCTTAAGAGTCTGCAAACTCCTCGACAGTGTTTACTCTCCTAAATGAAGGCACTGATTATTGATAGCCAGAACGAGATCGTACGATCTTGTTTATACTTTCACTATACTTCATTCTTAATTCAACATTCGGTTCATTCAGAAATTGCAAAAACGCGAGTAAAAGTTTTACGACTCTTATAGATTGCTTAGGTTTTGCGATTGGGGTACTTGTAGAAATGTTGATGTTTTTTTTTGGACCACCATCACGTATAATTGTTACTTATTGCTCTTTTGTTTCTTGTAGGTGAACGTGACAGGTATAACGGATCAGTTGATCCGGATACATGACTGTTAAATAGCATTGCCCAAGTTATGAGAACCGCACCGTTGAATCTCATATCAGGGGTCGGAAGGGTTGGGTTAGACTCTAGAAATAACCGACGAATTGCCGATGCCGAATCGCGCAGACCGCAGGGCGCGAGTAGAATTATGTGTGACAGTAATGTGGGTTTTACGCGTTAATTATCTCACCGATGCAACCAAAATATCAGCTATTTTATTCAAAGGAATATTTTCTTAATTCCAATAGAATTGTCTTCCAATCTTCCATGAGATGATTCCTTCATTGTTTCTATCCTAATTTAAGAAAAATCGTACAACGCGTTTCTACATCGTAAACTCCCTTGGAAATTATCATCATCACTCTTCACAAATATCTGCACTTTTTCAGGGAGTTTTGAATTTGTTTTTTTAAACATACCCTTAGTGCTTACATGAAACTGCATCCCATTTTCAAAGAAGAGATCATAGTATATTTTGTATGTAGATATTCCGAAATTTCAACGGTTTTATTGAAGATGAGATAAATAAGAATGTCCGATTATTTGTTAAGCACAATCTTAATTTGCATAAAACGAACGGTAAAGAACGAGATAAATCTCGGGCAACATGGGGATATCTTTTTTTGTTGAAGAATCTCAGAATATATCTGATAGGGGGGCTTCAATTCATTCAGCAATTTCTGCCTGGAATACATTCAGAGGCTTTATTTATTAACGCGATCTGGTGAAGGATTTTTGCCTGTTCCTCCGTTGTAGTAACTTTCTGAGGTATTTTTCTTTTTTTTTAGTTTTAAAAGTTAATTCTGGAGACGTTCAAGAAGTTCGTTGCCTCCTATTTGGAAACGTGCTTCAATTTCTGTTTGAAGGATTTTCATGTGAAAGCAGCTCTCCAATTCCACCTCAAAAAAATAAACTCTTCATTTTTAGACGAGATATATTAAACACTTTTATTATGCTCGTTTCGATATTTTAACTTATAGGGTTGCTTTTATTAGAAACGCCAAAGACACTTTAATGCTCAACACCACGTACATATATTGCAAATTACGCCATTATTTGCACAACGGAAGTCATCCTCAGCGGAAATTCCGGTCGCGTCTACACACATATGCGATGCGAAAGCTGAACTACCGCATATTGCTAACCAAAAAAGGAAGTGTCCCGTTATCTGATATTGAAATCATTAGAAATAAATCGAGAGAAAAATCTTTAATTTTTTCAAAAGTAATTACAAAATTCGACAATTTTTTTGTTTTGCAAAAGATTTGAATATTTGAGAGGAGTTGAAAATATTTCACGGGATTTCAAGAGATTTCTTGTGATTTTAAAAAATTTCATCAAAATTTTTAATATTTTAGACCCTGAAACGGAAAAGAACGTAATTCTTGCTCAAAACTATTATTTTCAATTGAACGACATGGAAAATTAGGAATATTACAATTACTTTTTTATTATTAAATAATTGCGTTAGCTTTTATACCTTCAACATTTCTCTACGTCCCTAATATCTGAGCACGTAGCGAAATTAGTTCTACTATTGTAAAAGCATTTCTTAGTCCAATTTCTACGTTCGAATAAAAAACCGCAGATACCTGCTAGGCCTGCTCTGCTAGTCACGCTCCGCGGATCAAATAGACTACCGTTTGTACCGATGTTCTCAGAATGACAAATCAGTTCAAGTCCTCCAATAGCCGTGATCGTCTAGTGGTTAGGACCCTACGTTGTGGCCGTAGTAACCCAGGTTCGAATCCTGGTCACGGCAATGTACTCGTTACATTGTCACGGTGGAGGTTTTTTTTTCTTCCTTTTTTTCATCATTTTATATTTTACATACATTAAATGATTTAAATAATTAATTTTGGTGAAATGTATGCTATTCGTTTTTCCTTTCTATATTTTAAATGCCCGCAGATTTATATCCACCCATTTATTATTAATACGGGTAAACTTATAAGAATTAGTATTGTCATTTTTTTTGAATGCCGTTTATTGATAAGAAAACCTTATGTTTATTATAAACTGTGTAAAGTTGCTCTTTTCATACATAATCAGTCAGTTTTTCACTATCAGCTAGAAGTGGAACACGTATAACTGTTTGTGCAAAATAACAGTTGAAAATAAATCTTTCAAGATGAATGTTCTTTTTTCGACGATACTGATAATTTTAAGTTATATTATCCTAATTGGTGCTCAACCAATAATAACGATTGGAAATATTACAATCATTGGAACTTTCTTTCGTACAAGATCAGACCGACTAATATCAACGTTTCGTGGCATATCGTATGCTGAACCACCACTTGGGAATTTAAGGTTTTTAAATTAATTTTTTTACAGCATTGCATTAACAATAATCTTTTACATATATAAAACTGGAAGTTTTTGTGTGTATTCCAAATAGGCTTACACAGACATTTAAAAAAATATTTTTATAATCTCTGTTTTGTAATCCTATGAAAAACACTTGAAATTAACAAACTTGAATTATAAGTAACTCAACTTCAAAATTATTAATTTCGTGACGCTTTCAAATTTTATATTTGTCAATTTTTCTTAACTTAATGCCATGTATAGTCACTTCACTTGGTGTTTGTAATCATATTTCAGATTTTCAGGCATTACATTAAAAAACTAACGATTAAAATTAATTGTTTGTAGCAAATAAACGTAAGAGAACGATAAAGAATTTTTATTTACTCGCTAAAATACGTTTTTCTATATTTATTTAAGTGAAGTGCCTGAAAAAATGAAAACCAGTAAGGTAGGCTATCAGATAAGAATACATGGCCTTAATTAATTTTCAGTATATACATTGAAATACAGTATTAAAAATATTATTTTACATTTTTATAATAGATTTAGAAATCCTGTGCCTAAAAAGCTTTTTAATTCCACTTTGATGGCTATTAAAGATGGAAGCATGTGTATACAATATTATTTTGACTAGACAAAAAATGAAGGTAGCGAGGATTGTCTTTATCTAAATGTTTATACACCACAGGTAAAACGTATTTCGCAATTAAATCAATAAAATATTGTCTCCACTCATAATATTTAATGAAAATGTAATTAATGTTTTCACTCTAAAGAAATTTCACACTTAAACCTCGGTTAAGAAAATATTTAAAGTGATATTTTCTTTATTAAATATTATACTTTTTTTAGTATTTATATATTAAATCAAATTTTGAAGATTAAGAAGAATGAGCAACAAAATCTGCTTCCCGTAATGGTTTTCATTCACGGAGGTGGCTACACTTCTGGTAGCAGTAATTCTACAAAATATGGTCCAGATTATTTGCTTGAAAGAAATGTGGTTCTAGTTACTATAAATTATCGATTAGGTATATTTGGATTTCTCAGTACCGGAGATGCGGAAGCTCCGGGGAACTTTGGATTGAAAGATCAAGTTCTTGCACTTCGTTGGGTTTAAAAAAATATTCGAAACTTTGGAGGCGATTCAGGAAAGGTCACTCTTTTTGGTTTAAGTGCCATTACTCCTAGATCATTTGAGGAACGTGAAAAATGTTCAAAATATGCATGGAAAGTGGGTGAATTATTCAATTGTCCTTTAAATAATTCGTGAGTCATGGTCAATTGCTTGAGGGATGTAGAAGCTTATCGTCTCAACAATTCAACAAATTCAGTTTTTAGCCATACAAGAAAATATTTTCAGTTCGCTTGGTCTCCCACTGATGAACCGAATATTTATGGCGCTTTTCTTACTGATACGCCTTTTAAATTACTGAATAAAAAGAAACGTAAGGATTATCCTTGGATCCAGGGGGTGACAAAAGACGAAGGGATTTATTTTACGGGAGGTACATATAATTTTTGTAATTTTGTTCTCATTCAACTAGTCAATCAACATATCAATTTTTTGATATTTTAGATTTATACGTAAATGCGGACAAGTACAATGAAGTAAAAAATAACTTGGATACATTTTTGACTGATCTTTTTGAAGCTTTCCCGATAGTTAACAATATCTCGCAAGTTGTAACTGATATAAAGGAATTTTATTTTGATAGTAATGTGATGAGTGACAAAAAATTGGTCAGTATAAGATTTAGCAGTTTTGGGATATAATTGAGAATTGCTAGTATTTACTAGCTGCATATATCTATTTTTAGTTCCTTCAACAAATGTCAAATTTATTGGGTGACATCTTTAGATGGCCTTCTGCAATAAAGTTAGCAAATTGGCACTCCCAGAATGCTAAACAGCCTCTTTACTTTTACTTATTTGACTATAGAGGAACAATTAGTTTTTCATCTGGCCATTTTGGTACAAATGCAATTAAGGGAGTCGATCATGGAGAAGAAACTTTGTATCTCTTTCCGGTTGGAAAAGATGATTACAAGAGATATAATTTGACGATGAGCGAAAACGATTCCAAGATGGTTAATATTATGGTGGATTTTTGGACGTCTTTCGCTACGAATGCGTAGAATTTTCTTTACTACTGAAATAATTGATCAAATAGAAAATGACTGAATTATAGAGGTTCTTTTATTTTTTAGAGTACCAGTAACTACTCAAGCCAGTAACGGTATTGTTTGGAAACCTTACAAACCGGGAAAAAGTATTTTGAAAATTGGAAACAATTCCGAAACAGAAATAAGCATTGTCAATTCTTTAAATGAAGATCGTATGAAGTTTTGGTCTTCTCGTTTATTTGGTTAATTCTAATGAGAAGATTAGAAAATAAAATATTTTTAAAGATGGACACAAAAAAGAACTAATTTTATTTATTTATGCCAGTTTTGCATCCTTCAATAAAGAATGTCAGGTATTTAAAATAATCGCATAAAAGAGTGGCGCATGACATGACCTTGATGGTTAACAAAGATGTAGAGACAGGTAGAAAGAAGAATAGGGTTCGTAAAATCACGACCAAATAAATTTATAGGTCTGCGTGTTGGAAACTGATCGGCGATGGTTGTTATGCCGATTTTACAACGAACATCGAGGACCAAGATACCTTTATCATCGACTATAAATTTCGGCAGCGCGGATAGACTAGTAATTGGCTATATTTTACAAGTTTGCATCAAAATAATGGGCAGAATTTCCATTAATTGAACCGTATATTATTTATAGAAAAAACTACTTATCTTATTTTAAAATAATTTCATACAAATTTTCGGAATACATAATTTCGCTTGCCTAACATTAGATTTCTTGAAGTTTTGTAACTTACCTAATTAAATTGTAATAGGTATGCGTGAAGACCAAAAATTCATTCTTTCTTCAAATAAAGAGTTTATAATTCTTAAACTCACTGTAGAATTATCTCCTATTTTCAATATATTATTTCCTGGAGAATAAGGCTTCCAAATGTTTGAATTATACAAATTGGTCTTCGGTGCACTGAAAAATGAGAGATTTCATTAAAAGTAATGGGAAAGAATAAAAACCTATAGAATAAATTATATAGGTTGACAATCCAAAAGTCTCACCCATTAATAGCGAAAGATGTCCAAAGATCTACCATAATATCAGCCATTTTCGAATCGTCCTCACTTATTGTTACATTAAATTTCTTATATATGGGATTCCCCAAGGGAAATATGTACAAAGCTTCGTCTCCATGACTTACTCCTAGATTTTTATTATCACCCCCTGCCGTTGACAAACTAACCGTACCCCTATAATCAAATGAGTAAAGAAAAAGTGGTTTTTTGGCCCCTTTAGTTTGTATATCTGCCAAAATGAATTCATATCTATATCTGAAGAGATCTCCAAGAAATTTTACTAATTGACGAAGTACCTAAAACCAACAATTCAGTGATAATATTTTTTTCTAGAAACATGTATATAAAGAATTCAATTTACCACTTACCAAATGTTTGTCCTGCATCACATTACCGCTAAAATAAAATTGTTTAACGTCTTTTACAATCTGCGAAAAATCCTCAGTAAGTGAAAACGTTCTAAATAAATCCGTCAAAAATCTATCAAAGTCACCAACAACTGCTTTATAAAAAGTATCATTCACATATAAACCTGCAATGACAATTTTTATTGTATGATAATCTAGCATCTTACTTTAGTTAACGCCACAACTTTGCCTTACTTTTCATAAAGTAAAGTCCTTCATCTCTTGTCATTCCGTGAATCCAAGGATAATCTTTTTGTTTCCCTTTAATCAGTAAATTATAAGGTGTATCAGTGATAAATGCTCCATCAATATCCGGTTCATCAGTGGGTGTCCATGTCGCCTGAAGGAAATTTCGTGCTTCGCTGAATACGGACATCGAATCAAGTAGGCGTTTTGCTTCAACATTCCTCAAACAATCTAACAATAATTGTGAATCTTTCGATGGACAACCGAACATTTTGCCTGTCATTCTCGCAAATTCAGAATATGACACCCTTTCCTGGAAAGATCTAGGACTAATTGCATGTCCACTTTCCATGATGTATTTATGAAATAGGCCTAGAATTATAATTGAATTAAGTTTAATTTTCAATATTGAGAACTTTCTGTGAATTGTCAATGTAAAAAATAAAAAATTCGGTACCATTAGAAGCGTCTGAAAGAGTATGTAAGTGAACACAATTAGATCCAGCACTTAAACCAAAAAGAGTGACCTTTTCTGGATTGCCTCCAAAACTTCGAATATTTTTTTGAACCCAACGAAGTGCAAGAACTTGATCTTTCAATGCAAAATTTCCTGGAGCTGCCTCATCTCCACTACTAAGAAATCCAAATATGCCTAATCGATAGTTCATTGTTACCAAAACCACATCTTTATCAAGCAAATAATCTGGACCATACTGAGAAGAGTTGCTAGTTCCGGTGACGTAAGCTCCACCGTGAATGTACACCATTACAGGAAGCAATTTTGTTCCTTGATTTATTGCTACCTATAAAGTTTGATTAATATTCAATTACATGACTAAATCCAATTAAAATCAGGCTTTTATTATAGCTTTTGGAGTTAATTTTTCAAATGTCTCACCAGTGGCGTATAAATGTTGAGAAAAAGGCAATTCTCGTCTCCAATTTTAGTGTAATCGTTAGCATATTGTAAACACATATTCCCATCTTCAAGAGCCATAATTGTCTTTGACAATTGTTTCTTGGGCACAGGATTCCTAAACCTGATCATAATAAACATTTATAAAAAATAAAATAAAATGTATAATTCTATTTTAACAGGGTGTCCAGCGATTTGGAAAACCTTGAAAACTTATTTACAGGAATGCGAATGGTAACTTTAAAAAACTTAATTTCTGGACCTGGAAAACTTGGAAAAGTCCTTAAAGTTTTTTGTAAAAATCGCTGGACAACACACTGAATTAAATGATATTAAAGAAGATTATTACCTTAAATTGCCTATCGGTGCTTCTGCATACGGTATCCCTCGAAAAGCTGAAATCTGACGATGTTTTCTTGTATGCATAAAAGTTCCAATTATTTTCGCTGGCCCTAGGGTCACTATTGGCTGAGAAATAGTGAACGTAATATACGAAATAAATAACAGGGTTGTTATAATATTCATCTTAGATGTATATTTGGAATCTATTAGCAGTTACAAATAATCTGTAAGAGAATAAAAGTAAATATTAAATAGAACCAAAAATTAGGACATTTTTAACTATTCAAATTGGCAATCAGTGGTAATATATTATATGACCTGTCACAATCAAGTGATTATCTGTAACTGAAAAGAAGTAATCTATATACCATTTAATCAATATAATCTTTAAAAACATTGCATCAGTGAATTATTCTAAAAATATTTACAGGCTCGGATTGTGAACCCGTTTTAACTTTTTTTGTAACAATTTCTTTTCTATTCGGCAATGCATGCTAAATATAAATATAGAATAAATTGTATGTTTGATGTATGTAATTGTGTACACTTTTCTTATCGTGAATAATTAAGCTAGATTACATTATTTCGAGATATAATCTTTACGATGTTTAGCTGACGATGAGCCTTTTTACACCGAGAAAGTAACGAGAGTAAAATCGTAGAATAAGTAAAGTCTCGTAAGAAACGTAAAAGAAGGGCTACCAACATTTCTTTCGCCGTTACGTTAACGGTATAAAAAAGCTCAATGAACTTAAAATTTGTTATTCTTACCAGGGATAATTATCTAATAAGGTGTTATCAAACTACTAAATCACTGTCTATTGCACATATTTATATGATACCCGAGAGACTGTTCACTTTGCTGTTCACTGAGAAATCGCTCAGTAGGATTGAAAACCATGGCTTGAGACGGAAGACTGTAATAGTGATACCAAATATTTCCAGTCCGTAAAAATTATTGAAAAATGTTTAATAATCTGTGTTATCAGGTCATCTTTAATGCATAAAGTTCTCGGCGTACTTGATTAATATGTTGCACACTTCTTACGCATGCGTGAAACCGAATTCTTATTCACGATAACAAAACTGAAAACAGATAATCACTTTGTCAAAAATTTTCTTATTTAGTTACTCCATTTTTATATTCATTACCTAACATATTAAATAAACATCAAATAAAGGTAGCTTATCTTGTCCTACTTTTTGTACAAACCACAATTATGATTTAACAAGACGTAGAAAAAGACTAGTCTTATAAATGAAGTGAGAATTTTTTATATCACATGCATGATTCAGCCGTTTTTCAATATGTTCTTTTTATTTTTACTCACTAAGCACCAAAACCGGCAGAAATTTATATAATAAATTATTAAAAATTGTCCAAGGGTACAAATACATTTGTCAAGTAAAAGAAAAAACTCAAATAAATTTGTTTTTGTATTATTATAGACCTTTAATGATTCGCAAAACAGTTGGTAAATTTTTCATTGAAATATTTAGATAAAACAGTCGCGAGTCTCTAAAATTGAAATATCAAACTTTTGGACACGGTTACGAATAGAATCGTTGGAAACTGGTTTCTTGGTGATATTATTGAATGCTCTTTTTCGTCTTACTATTTTTTATCATCTCCAGCCAATCAGTATTACAACTACGAGAATCTTCACGCATCCGTAAATTATTTCCTGTACACGAGCGACGGTCTTTAATTAACGGAATGATTAAGGAAGGGTAAGCTTTAATGAAATGCAATCAAACGAGTTGCTATGTATAACTTTGCATGTGGCGAGTCGGGTATAAGGAAAGAGTAACATATTATTCGGAAATGATGTCTTGCTAGCTTCTTTAAATTACATCACGTTAAAAAAATTGCCAAGATTCTCTTCTTGCCATTGGTCGAGCTCATTCTCTTCTTCGTGCTCTGGGAAGGGCAAAGAATTTGCAGTTATAGCGTCTGCATGAAAATCCTCAGGTATTAATCGCACAATGAAGTTGTTCCTCCAGAATCTGCGCCAACGTCTGCTGTGAAATCTGAAAACATTCCTTTTGCTGTAGTATAACTTAACAATAACTTTTAAATGTTGACATTTCATTGACAATTTCATTTCATCAAAGTATGTTGACTTTCATAAACAATTCACCCCGAAATTTCTACTAATTTCAATCAATGACGCAATTCTAGCTATAAATCAGTTATTTTCTACTATAATGATCAGTTTCTACATATCAATTATTTTTTGTTTTAGGTTTTTTATATTTAATACCTGGTAATGTACCTTCCAAGGGTGAGAAGCCATCCCCAATAGGCCACAAGGGTTAAGGAACATGTCGGAAGCATAGCGATAATCATCCAAGGTATTTCATAGACGCCGCTTTGTAACAGCAATTTTAAAGCAACAGCACAAATGTAGATGGAAAATAAAGCCAATGGTGTTGTTGCGGCGAGGTAAAGAACATCCAGCATCATCTAGTCAAGATGAAAATTGAAGATAAAAAGGATACAATAGCTTCTTTTATAGGTAAGTACCATAATGTCTTTCTTTAATTAATTTTCTTTCATCTTTACCTGACGCGTGGCAAAGACTGTGTTAAACCAAATGATGATACTTCGGTAAAGACTGTGACGAGGGACCCTCTTTGTTGCAAACTGATGACCGCATAATTCGCACCTGGAGTGTCCTGATTCTGTCAACCATCGCTCAAGACACTCGACGTGTACCAAACCAACTGTGCCGCGACATCTGCAATGATTTTTAATCAGTCATACAACTCGTCTTTCCTTTTACTGAATATTAAGAAAGAAGGTCATGAAGAAGACATTCTTTTCGCAGAAAGAATTGTTCTGGTAGATCCCGCAATTACAAACAGTTACTGGCAAGACTTTTTTGGATCTTCTAATTGAAGAAGACTAATATTCAACATCGATTGCTGGATCGATTTGCGAGGAAGAGCAACGGAACAGTTCTTGCGTGGGACTCTTCCCCATGGAATAGCTCTTTCCCTTCCTCAAGAGACCGTGACTTCCTCGATCTTCGACGTGACATGCAGCGCGGAACTTTAATGATGGTGCACAGTGATTGTCTCGTGATAGGAAAGTTAACTTGATTGACGTTTAGCACAAGTGCAAGGAGAAGAATGTCTCTTCAATTGCTTTGTTTATTGCATCCGCAACTAATGCGTTTAATATTCACAACTTAAAGCACCCGGGTAGAAATTGCCCCAATTGAATCAACTGCAAGTAGAGTGCTATTTGGGTTCTATTAGGGAATCTATTAAAAACTATTAAATGAAAAAGCAAAGAACAACTGATTGATGGACTCTAGTACAATTTCTACCCTGGCAGATCACTTATATCTTGAAAAGATGAAGCTAGAAATTGTATGTCTCGAGATTTCTTGTAACGTACTTGCATGCCGAAATCAAAGGGCCCAGATAAGCAAAATTGGAGATGTTGGACACCTGATTCTCGATTGGACGAGTGTTCTGTGTTCTCCATTCCCACAAGGGACGATTTCCACTTAAAGGTGGAAAACTTCCCATGTGACATATCCTGCATATGTCTCCGATTATATTTGAGCCAGTGTCTGTTTTAATTATACATATATATTAGTTATAATTAGAATTAGAATTATATTTATTAGAATTAGAAAAAGTAATGGACAAAAGTCTAGACCGCTATCAATATCCTTCGTTAGATCTTTTTCCTGAGTTTCAAGTTTCTTGCCCCATTCGTATTCTTCTACCGTCGAACTCAACTTCCGCTTATCCTCCTTTGCTTTGCTGCTTTCGATTTTAGAATCAGTCAGGTAATTCTCATCATCACGGTTGGTTGCTAGTCCGGTAATATATAATGCAATTATCGAGAAACGCGAAAAATTACTTATCAAAGTAATCGTAATTTCAAATAAGGGTTTGCCATCTCAGAATTGACCATTCATCAACGCTAATTGGGAATAGATATTGTACTCTGATATATCCTTGCATATTGAGGGGATAATCAATTAGGCAGATTTTTACCATAAAAATTAGTTCGTAATTGCTTATAATTTCATGAAATATTCACATATAATTGCTGAAGAGATTACTTTCAAAATTAATGTATAAAATAGACTATTTTTCAATAATTAATCAATTTTAGAGATCTAGGAAGTTAACATTTTTTAAAATCTAATCTTAACCTATAGCAGTTGGTAAATTTCCATCTTCCGGTGGATTCTCCTCGCTGTTGTACATTAATGCCGTTTGCAAGACATCTTTTTCCCCAGTATTGACTAGCACCAGAAAATTTTGATATTTTATGCTAAATTATTTTGTAGTTAAACTTGAACAAAACATATTGATGTGAAGTTGTGTATTAATGTCTGTCATTTTGAAGCAATGGAATTTATCATCTACTCTGAAGGTAGTTTCAAACTGTCGGTTTGAAACTTTAAATTCTACATCATATACATTTTCTTTCTACGTTTTATAAAGTAGTTCAGAGATATTAATTAATATGTTATATGATATGTTATTTAATATGTATAGATATAATTTGTATTTTATTACTAAACTTTTTCGTGTGTATGTTATCTAATGCTACGAGTAGAGATGATTTATTTTGTAATCTCTTCATCCACCCTCCATTTTCTCTTCCGTCCACCTTCAAGATGATCTATTTTCTGGCGTGTTAATTCGCCAGAGCAAAATTTGGAATCTCACGAGTGACCACTTACTGGACGGCAGCAAGTGCTCTGCGTTTCCGGAAACGTGAGGGCGGTACCAGGAAACTTCGTATCATCGTCATAACTGCCGTCGTCGCCAACGGTCTCCACCTTATTCATCTCCTCCTCCATCGAAACAATCTCATTTGGCACGAGTCACAGTATCTGTGGGTAGAGAGTATTAAAGTTGCATCACTTAAAGGGTGCTTCAAATTTCGGCACTTTCATCTTCAACATTTTTAATTAGGAGAAGAGAACCTCATTAAAACCCTTCAGCTGCACGCGACAAAAATGTCATACTAAAAGCTCTAAATAGATTTTAAATCTCTTTTACAATTCATTAAAACATTTCTGAAAATAGAAAATTTTCTTAAATTAGACAGAGCTAATGACTGTTTTCTTAAATACATGATTTGATTAAAATTTAATTAAAATTTAATGAATTTATCGATATTTTATTCGATCTGGTTTTATAATCACCCGGTAGACATAGGTACAGAAAGTTGAATGAATTCGGGTGTTGCGAATTGCGTGTTTTCTTAGAGATTTCCGCAGTCCAAGGTATATTTCGGCGACAGTTTCCGGTCCGCTTTTCCACCGGCACGAATTAATTCATCCGCTTAGAATTAGGATCGTGAGGCACTTACACTGATTTATAATTAGCTCTTAGTTATCTTCTACTTGATACGTTTGCTGGGGACATTCATCATCGTCGAGATTATACAGAGGAGCACTTAATTCGAATCTAAGATCAGCATCCCTTATCTAGGATCCCATTGACGGGGATCCTGGATTCTCCAACCGGAACATCCGAGAATCCGATTATAAACAAATGCACCGGGAATCACGTTAGAGCCAACAGGAAGCGTTAATTTGTGTGAAAAAATGGAAAAATTATCTGATAACAAACTCAGAACTTTGAAATCTTTAATAATCACTTATACCTTCCCTCTGTCAAAATTTGAATCATCAAATCTTTTGTTTCTTGCAGAAATCACTGAACTCTTGAGGGGACATCGTCCTGGTACCAAAACAAAATCTTAGTTGCTATTGACGTAACGAGCTGTTGGCTCACGTCCATGAAGACGCTGCGGGAAGCTTTCGATACATGTAAAGAAGAAAAAAGAAGGAATCATAAAGAGATGGGATAAAACCTAAAAAAAAGATGAAGATTTGCTAGCACGTGCCTCGAGCGAGGATGGAGTAAAAATCAAATTGAGTTGAACATTCTGCAGTAGTGCAGGTGCCAAGCTGAATCGTTTATTTTTCTCGTTCACAACTCTGCTTGGTTTTCTCGACTGCTATTTCTGCCAGGTGGTAGTTCTGCCTTCTGTAGGCTGGTTCGCTAACCGACGCCATTTTCCTCTCGACGTTTTTGGTTCAAGATTAATTAAACGCGGCTGAAAATAGTGTCGAGATGTGTGCGTGAGAGTAATAAGGGAGACGAAGAAGGAAATAGTATATGAGGAAAGCAGCTGAATAAGGAAAGAGCGAGAAGAACGTGAGCCATCATATTATGTTGAGTGCATTCATATATGAACGTACGACATAAGATGTTAATCTTCATATTTCTCTATTTACTGACAAATAGAAGAAAATTTATCTCAGATTTCGCGAAGTTTCTGTGGGCTTTGACTCCATGGATTTTCGCTTTTCATTCAAGATTTAGCATAATATAGCTTTTAATTATGGTTAACATGAATTTTTGTGATATATTTGAAGCGCTAACAAGAAAAATACATGTTTCATTTTTCTACGGGCGCTTTAGTTATAAATTTCTTAGACATACATCATAATAAGTTGTTTAGTTGTCAATGAATGGGTCGAATTTAAAACAGAAAAAGTATCTTAACTGTTATTTATAGTTTGAATTTTAATGACAAAAGTTGTCACAGCGATTCTATGTATAAGTGAAAGTGTCGCTATATATGCATGGCAGAGTGACCGGGAGACGAGATAAAGATGGACCAAGGCTGGATTCCTGGGTCATGTTCAAACTGAATGGATCTGGCAACCCATTCATAATCAATGTTCATACATTCAACACTTTCAATTTATACATTTTCAAAATTTATCAAAATGCCGATAGGATGCTTGAAATTTTATTTGTAGGATCAAAATTTGTTGAATTTAAAATTGAGATAATATAATTTTGAGCTAATCTTCTCTATTTTCTTTTGGGACATAAAGAACTGCAATCCAGAAATAAAAGATTTCTCAAAATACATATAAGTTTTCCTCGGATTCCTTTTCAAATTCCAAAATTCAGAATTGCCTAAACATCATTATTCAGAGGTGAAAATTGCATTGCAACAAAAAATGTTTCAACACCCAAAGCGAGAATTATTTATAAGATTCCATTAAATTTACGAAATATTTTGACTTGTGTCTAATCTAAAGATAGAAAAAGTTTTTCACATTTTTACTTTATTTTTTTCATTACTTTCCTTTTCAAGATCGCCCTCGCAAACAATTTATAGAACCACTCGGCACCTGTCATCCCCTTGCGATGCTGTGTGTGCGGCTCACATTCACTGCATATTTACTCTCCCGATCCCAGGAATAACTGCACATTACTTCGAGCAAGTAAATAGAAGAAATTGAAAGAATAAAAATACAAAGATTGAGAAGGATGGATATACATATTGAAGCATTATAGGATGTACCTATTCAGTATGTTATTAGCGTGCATATAATTATTGCAAACGCGAGTGGACGGATATAAGCGGAAGTAAATCGCTCGCGTGATCTGACACTGTTTTGTTCCATGTTTCTTCAGGCATGCCCTATGGAGCTTGCGATAAACGTGATTCTATTGTTTACAAGGAGTGATGCTTTGCATAGATTATTGATCTAGCCAACAGAAGCTATATGCATCGATTACCTTGTCATTGTCACCTGTTGATAAGTGAAAAAAAATAAATGCGTGCTTGCACCTATAGAAATTTATCGATACGTGACGAATATTTGACAAATTCATGTTTAAAAGCTCGATTTATGTTATTTACTGTCTTATTTAAATTTTGTACGTGATGGATATTATTGATTCAAATCAGAATTATTTATACAAACTGAAATATTCTGTAGGGCATGTTTAACTTCATCATTTACATGTGTAAATTGGGACCGTTAAGTGCAAACTCAGATTTATAAAAAGAATTCTCGCTTAAGATCCAACAGTTGACGATATGTTGATTATCAATATTTGATTAGTTAATCACTAAAATGCGCGTATATATCAACTAGAATACATATATTTTAAATTCAATCACAATCAAAGAGTTGGCGATATGATAATTATCAATATTTGATTAGTTAATCACTGAAATGCGCGTATATCAAGTAAAATACACATATTTAAATTTCTTCTATTTGAAATTACAAACTATAGTATATGAACTACTTTAACGACTACCGCCTTCTCTATTATTTGATATTTTTAGATATACATACTACAGAGAAACGTTTGGGTTGGCGGTATTAAATCTTCACTAAGCAACGAATAAGAAGATAATGTTTCTTCTCTTGAATAATAACCATCCTTTCTCAGAAGATGCTAACATGTACAGGGCACAAAATTTCTCCATCTTATTCTTCTCTCTATTTTAGTCCACATCTTCTTGAGATTCATTATTAGAACTAAACAATATTTTGTTTTAATTACTTGAAAGTTAATTTGCAATTTGTTAGGGAATTCAAGGAAATTCAAGTGACTAGTGGTATACAAATATTAAATATCACTTTTTCATTTACAAATTATACTTTCTTAAAGTGGATTACCTATTTTAGTATAACTTGAAATTCGGGTCTAGAGCGAAAGTCGAAACGTGATGGCCATGAATTCAGAGCAGAGGGCGAATCATCAACTTCATTCCGGAAAGTAATTCCTTCGTTTCGCTTCTAGGTCTGTCATCCTACGATCTCGCGTTTCCAACCAAGACATAATCCTATTTTTGCAAGAGTACCAGACAGTTGGACGACTCTTGTTGGATTCTATTTGCGAACCTATGGCGTTTGGAGAGTACAAGGCACACACACCAGGCATTTTTAGCAAACATCTGTTGTCTGATGTGTCTGAAACAGACTAAGAAACTAGAGGGTCTGTCCCAAAATGCTTCTTGAAATAATGGATGTCCAGAGTTCTATTTAAGGCATATAAAAAATTAATCTAAATTAAATTATAAACAGATTTCGATACATACTGCTTTAGAAAATCTCTTCCTCTAGATTGACCACGCCCACGCTATTTAACCACGCCCATTTATTTACCACGCCCCTTTATTTATCACGCCCCTGAACTATATCTTATAGCAAATGCATCTTCCTTGGCCACAATTGTTACTTCTTCTTTGATCATGAACAATTTTTTTGACCATCGTCCTATTGGGCAACACATTTACCACGCCCACTAGCCACGCCCTTCGTCTTCTATTCGACAGCTTATTAGATCTCGGAATTCTCGACAACGGCCATACTATGCTGAAAGCTGCAGTTCTCATTGGATCACTGAAGTTAGGCAGCGTTGGGCGCGACTACCACTTGGATGGGTGATACTATTTGCCTGCAAATGGGGAGAATTTTTTGTTAGCCGTATACTATTTTTCCGCAAAGGGGGCGAATTCTTTTGTTAGTCGTATACTATTTGTCCGCAAAGGGGGAGAATTTTTTGATAGCCATATTATATTTTCACCCCCTTTGCGGGAAAATAATATGCGGCTAAAAAAAATTACCCTCTTTGCGTGGAAATAGTATACGGCTAACAAAAATTTCACCCCCTTTGCGGGAAAATAGTATACGGCTAAAAAAAATTCACCCCATTTGCGGGAAAATAGTATACGACTAACAAAAAAATTCACCCCCTTTGCGGGAAAATAGTATACGACTAACAAAAAATTCACCCCCTTTGCCGACAAATAATATACGGCTATCAAAAAATTCTCCCCCTTTGCGGACAAATAGTATACGACTAACAAAAAAATTCACCCCCTTTGCGGGAAAATAGTATACGGCTAACAAAAAATTCTCCCCCTTTGCGGGAAAGTAGTATGTGGCTGACAAAAATTTCACCCCCTTTGCCGACAAATAGTATACGACTAACAAAAAAATGCATCCCTTTTGCCGACAAATAGTATACGGCTAACGAAAAAATTCACCCCCTTTGCCGACAAATAGTATACGGCTAACGAAAAAATTCACCCCCTTTGCGGGAAAATAATACAAAATACTATTTGTCCGAAAGGGAGTGAATTTTTTTGTTAGCCGTATATTACTTTCCGGCAAAGGGGGTGAATTTTTTTGTTAGCCGTATATTACTTTCCGGCAAAGGGGGTGAATTTTTTTGTTAGCCGTATACAATTTTCTCGCAAAGGGGGTGAATATTTTTATTAGCCGTATATTACTTTCCGGCAAAGGGGGTGAATTTATTGTTAGCCGTATATTACTTTCCGGCAAAGGGGGTGAACGTTTTTGTTAGCCGTATACTATTTTCCGGCAAAGGGGGTGACTTTTTTTGTTAGCCGTATACTACTTGCCCGCAAAGGGGGAGAATTTTTTCTTAGCCGTATACAATTTTTTCGCAAAGGGGGTGAATATTTTTGTTAGCCGTATATTACTTTCCGGCAAAGGGGGTGAATTTTTTTGTTAGCCGTATACAATTTTCCCGCAAAGGGGGTGAATATTTTTTTTAGCCGTATATTACTTTCCGGCAAAGGGGGTGAATTTTTTGTTAGCCGTATACTATTTTCCCGTAAAGGGGGTGAAAATAGTATACGGCTAACAAAAAATTCTCCCCCTTTGCGGGAAAATAGTATATGGCTGACAAAAATTTCACCCCCTTTGCCGACAAATAGTATATGGCTGACAAAAATTTCACCCCCTTTGCCGACAAATAGTATACGACTAACAAAAAAATTCGCCCCCTTTGCGGGAAAATAGTATCAGGCTAATAAAAAATTCTTCCCCTTTGCGGGAAAATAGTATACGGCTAACAAAAAAATTCACCCCCTTTGCCGATAAATAGTATACGGCTAAAAAAAAAATTCACCCCTTTTGCGGGAAAATAGTATACGGCTAACAAAAAATTCTCCCCCTTTGCGGACAAATAGTATACGACTAACAAAAAAATTCACCCCGTTTGCGGGAAAATAGTATACGGTTAACAAAAAATGCTCCCCCTTTGCGGGAAAGTAGTATGTGGCTGACAAAAATTTCACCCCCTTTGCCGACAAATAGTATACGACTAACAAAAAAATTCGCTCCCTTTGCGGGAAAATAGTATCAGGCTAATAAAAAATTCTCCCCTTTTGCGCACAAATAGTATACGGCTAACAAAAATTTTCACCCCCTTTGCCGACAAATAGTATACGGCTAACAAAAATATTCACCCCTTTTGCGGGAAAATAGTATACGGCTAACAAAAAATTCTCCCCCTTTGCGGACAAATAGTATACGACTAACAAAAAAATTCACCCCCTTTGCGGTAAAATAGTATACGGCTAACAAAAAAATTCACCCCCTTTGCCGACAAATAGTATACGGCTAACAAAAAATTCACCCCCTTTGCGGGAAAATAATACAAACTACTATTTGTCCGCAAAGGGGGTGAATTTTTTGTTAGCCGTATACAATTTTCCCGCAAAGGGGGTAAAGATTTTTGTTAGCCGTATATTACTTTCCGGCAAAGGGGGTGAATTTTTTGTTAGCCGTATATTACTTTCCGGCAAAGGGGGTGAATTTTTTTGTTAGCCGTATATTACTTTCCGGCAAAGGGGGTGAATTTTTTTGTTAGTCGTATACTATTTTCCCGCAAATGGGGTGAATTTTTTTTTAGCCTTCTACTATTTGCCCGCAAAGGGGGAGTTTTTAATTTCTTAGCCGTGTGTTGTTAACCTGCAAAGGGGGTGTTTTTAATTGTTTAGCCGTGTATTATTGTCCTGCAAAGGGGGAGTTTTAAATTTTTTAGCTGTATGCACTGATGAAATATCGTGTGATGTTGTTGTTACCTTAATTTACTGTACATACTTGATAATGTCCGTATGTGCATAACTTTTAGAAGCAGGCGCAAGTCAATGTACCATATCTAATAATAACTAAACTGTCTGTACAATCTGGGGCGTTTTACGGGGTTTTACTCATTCCAAGTCCCTTCGCACATTCTGTTTCAATTTTTTTGTGATTTAAGTAAATTAAAGCTTTCGTTAAGATCGTAGAGTTTTATCTGCCAACGGCTCGATCATCTCACATGAATGAATGAAGCTATTTTCAGTATCCTTATCCTAATTAAAGCGAAGGTATACGAAAGCTCAAGCGTCTCGATAGTCATCATTAAGTTCCAAGATTTTAAAGGCGCTGTAATTCATGAGGCAAAGCGCAACAACAGGGTGGAAGTAGTTTCGGCAGCGCGTGAAGCGGGAATCTTAAATAGACGAAATCGAGCGAAACTATCGTCTAATCTAAAAGCGGTGCACTTTGCTGTGTGTCATCGTCTGCACATGCACTGCATCTACTCACTTTCTGAATCCCCTGTCTCCCGCAACCAGCACTACAACGACGCAACAAACGTTGCATTCGTGAGCATACGCAATGGTCACGGGCAGTTTGTGCTTCTTCATCCATTTGTTTCACGAAAAAATAAAAAAAATTAACATGTAGTAACCTTTTTTCCTTTCCCCTCTCTCAAAACCTCCTTCCCCCTTCCCTATTACCCATCTTCTTCTCTCCTGTGATCTTTCCATCCCTCTTTTCTTCTTACCTCTCAACCCTTCCATACCCTCTTTATGCTCTCAACCCCCTTTCATAAACGTTTATCCTCTCATACCCTTAATCCCTTCTACCCCCTCCTTTCTCACATTCTACATATATCTCATTACTGGACCCTACCACCTTAACTCCTTTTATATATTTCTCAAAGCTATGGAAGCTATACTAATCCTGCTCGTCTACCTTCTTCATTTCTTCAATTTCACTCCCCCATCTGTAAACCTCAACCTCAACCCCAAACCTATACTTTTCTGCCTTTTTTCCCTTTCTTATAATCCCCTCACTCCTCTCATCGTTTCAACCCCCAGAACTCAAATCTCCTATCCTTACCCCCTCTTATATGTCTCTCCCACCTCAAACCCTATATTTCTTAGCTCCTAAGTTTTCGAACCCTCACCCTCTCTTCTACTCACCCCTTCATTCTAATCATTATTCCATTCAACATTATTGCATTCGCTTTTTTGACAATAATCCTAGGTAGCAAAAATGTTTTGTCACACCCCCTCCCTTAATTAAGAAGAAATATGGATTCGACCAAATATTTTGAAGTTTCAGATTCGTTTTTCTCGCAAAAAGACCTATTAAAATCCACTTTTCAAGGAGGACATATATTATCTTTTCCCCTCATCTGATATTCCTTATTTCCTCCACCTCTCCACAAATCCAACTGCTTCTTTTTAACCCCTCTGCTCCTCTCCACCCCAATATATGTATAACCGTCGTTGCAAGTACATTAATTTTAAAAAAATATTCCTTTGATCTCTGAAAATAAACCTGAACATGGGTTATTTCGCTCTGAATCGTCAAAATATTTTCAAAATTAAATTCCTCCTCATTACGTAGCAAGTTCATGAGAGATATTTGTGTATGAAATATTAAAATATTTGCTTTAAATTTGAGGCAGTCAAGGTCGTACAAAATATTTCTAAGTACGTGTACACTTTACAAATCACACGAGCTTTAAATTGACCAAAATGGGATCCTTGTTTATGACCCTTCTATTTTCGTAGACCAAGAGAATTCTGCGGGGTCTAAGAGTAGAGATCAAAGGTCTTCTTTGGATTTTGAGTCGTATTGTTCTACAGACATTAATGTCACCCTGAAGATTAACCAAGTTCAACTCGTTTATCTCCTACTTGAATACTTGCATTGAGACATGAACAGTAGGGTGGCTCAAAAAAAATTAAAGCTATGTTAGCTTGTGGGGACACTCCCAAAAAATGAAAAAATACAGTAAAATTAGAAAACCTTCCCCAGAAATTAAAAAACACCATTTAAAATATGAATTTTCGAACTTCCTGCAGTTTCTATTGTTATATATATTTTACTGCCTTTCCTGACCACTTTCTACAATATCTAGGGAAAACTAGAAATTTTTTTTATTAAATCTGTGAGAAAATATGAATTGTTCACAATTGCGGGTGATTTAAACCCCGCGGGATCCAAGATCCCGTTGTTCAAAACATTTAGAAAAAAAAAACGTAGGGAATTGATTAAGATTTAAATCGAAAGTGTGTTGCTGAAAGTTAGCATCTTCAGTTATTAATAAACTTTACGACACAAAGAAGATGGGAGCCTCGGCATGTTCGAAAAACAAAATTCAGAAGTCACGCAAGGGGTGCTGAGCATCCACAGGGGCTATATCTCACCCACTTCAAATTCACGGTCGTGTAAATCACACAGTACACGTGCCCAGAAGTGCTTAAATACGTACCAATGCCTACGTTGTGAGCGCGTGTAAGAGCGTGTACTTTTTGCTCCTTTTTTTCATTCGCCCTTCACCGCATGCATGATATGCACCTGCGGAGCGCGTTTATGTATACTATAATAAGATGCGCATGAAAATAACAAGACTAGGGCCAAAACCTTGTTTGTACTGAGACCGACGAACTCGGGGCATCGTTTTTTCAATCATACTCTCAATGTCACTATAAATTATCAAATGATAAAAATAAAAAATCTACTCTATTGATTCCCATAACATTTTTGTTGAGAAAATTAATTCTGATACCTCATCTAGAAAAAATATGTGGTCACACGCCATCCCCTAACTGGGAAAAGACAAAAGTGAATCTAAAGCTCAATTTTCCAAAGAATCCGTGAAAGTTACATTACTGAATCAAATCAGCAAGAATTTTAACTTATTCAATGACTTATTTTTACTGATTAGGTTTACAGCTTGCATATAAATTAGGTACCTTCAAAAGTTCTTCGTCCAATAAAGTTTGAAAGCTATTCACGCGGGATTAGACCAAAGACCAAAGGAACTATAAAGAGCACTAAAAGCTCGGTCGCAGGTATTGTGAAGATCTCGCACTCTTCCAACTGTTGTGTGAAGATAATGAGGTGCAAGGCAAGAATAGTATTTGAAAAATAAGGATACTAACAGTGCGGAAGAAACGCAAAAGAGGAGACGAGGTGACTGACGAACGCTGCTAATGAGACCACCGGAGTTCATTCCTGGGGATGCTATGTGAAAACGCACATAATGATCCAAAAGGAGGGTCGAGAACTCCTGGAATCACATAGTGTAAATGTAGAGGGTACGATTATAATGAGCAATGCACAAATGATGTTAACATGCACGGAAATAAACGCGAAAAGGTGTAAAGAGGAACGTCTCTTCTTAATCAGAAGCTCAATTTTAATTCAAACATTTTAAATATTTAATTAATTTAAACAATTCTAATCGAAACAGTTCAAAACTATTTTCCCCCTTATGACATTAATACCTTAAAGTAATGTAAACAATAATTACTTTATTCTTTTAGCCCTTTGTTGCGCTAGCTCCTCACCTAAAGAACTTATAGGATTTCAAAGCACGCTTCAACTGCGAGAGTGTTAAGTATGTATCATTTCCACGAATAATATTTTTCTCTCCTGCACACCGTCATAAATGCCGATGTGCCTCTGGTTCGTTTGATCTCCCCTGAAATAGCGAGAACGTTGCTCTCAACACAAACCGATCTTGCCTGTTTTCCCTTATCCGCTCAAATGAAGCAACTTTTGAAGCTTTGTGACAATTTTGCAGCTTTGAAGTAACTGAAAACCTTATACTTGTCTTAAGATTGAAGAAATGTTTACTTGAATGTTCTAAAATTTGTAAATTTCAAATTGGAACCATGTAGCGTTATATTTTTTTGTACTTGAATATTATTAATTGCTCATGCAATGTTTGCCGCGCGTACAATATTGCTAGTTAATGTAGTAATCATTACATACTATTCAACGAACATATACATACATGATTAAAAGTTCTTACACAGATAATAAAGCAAGACCTATAAACATACTTGGGTATGCTATTGCTGATGCAGCAATAGTTGCATTGACAAGATAGAATATTAAACACCTCGCCAATCTGGCGCCTATTTATCGTCGATATCACACTCCTCGATGAATAGGAATGAGCAGTAAATTAAATAACTTAATCTTTCTGCAAACTATAGTTCATAATAGTTCATAAAAAATATTCCAGTTTAGAATTTATTTCTACGGTATAAGTCTAATTAACGAAAATCCGAAGGAGAAGGTTCATTAAAAAAGAATAAGACTTAGATCTTCTTGACGAAATGTATCTTGATGTATGAAAAGCTATTCTACAAATACAGTATCTCTAGAATACTCTATATTCTATAATGAAATGCCAACAAGAATATGAGTTCTTTACAGAGGGAACTCAGAAAAGGAGATCCATTACAAGGATCACAATTGATCTTGTCGCGCTTAATAAGACAATATTCCTCCTGCGAATTAATACGTGTGCAGTATATACAAGTGACGATTCATTCATTAAAATCACCATTAAAAAAATTCGAGTGCGTCCAAGCTGACGTTATCAGTCACCTAATTCATTCGTATACAGTAATAATAATTAATAGGAAAATTGCCATCACTCAAAGGCTCACCATTTCCTCAATTCAAATATTTTATCTAATCTAATCGCAACAAAAACACGAACAGACTGGGCACGAGAATATCGAGGCATTGCGCCCTCAAAACTTGAGCGACGAGACTCATACCTATAAACGGCTCTCGAGTTTTGACCGTCAAGTGTCAATATTGGTAGAAAATATTAACAGGTGTAGCAATTGATGCAAATAAAAGTTTATCTCAATTCATTGACACAACAGTGACGCTAAACGCATAAAAATTGATTTTGTTTGGAATAGAAAAATGAGTGTGATTGTATGCACGAGAAAAAGAAAGAGTAAATATTTCACTCTTGACCCTGGTAGACTTAGGATAGAATTGGAATAAAAAAAGGCAACATTCAATTGAAAATCTACCTTCGTCTACTAGGATCGTGCGCTTGAAAAAATCAGCCTCCTAATCACTTTTCTTCCCTATGACACGTAGATACATACATATACATTATATATACCTAAAAGCTCGTTGATAAAAAGCTTTATCCTGCCGAATGCTTTAAAAAATCACGTTAAACAATCGGCGAGGAACAACAGCACGGCAGAAACGAACTTCTTCGCGAGACTTTTTGCCTCAAGTTGCTTTGCCCATTATTTTCCTAAAGTGTTTTCGTCTTCTGATCTTTCCAAGTGTTTCAAATTGTATCGACCAGGTCCCTTTACGATTAAGAGGATTCACCCTGGACGACACTTTGATTTTGACAATGTTACAAAGTTGCATGCATGGCTTCTGCATGGAGTTCATGGCAGTACTAGTTGAATTTGATAGGGTGCAGGGAGACGGGGGGAATGCTTCAAATAACAGTTAATTCGCTGCTATTACGGCCGCTGCAGCAGCCGTTGACGATGAAGACTTCTTCTTGAGGACGATGTCCTTGATGTTTAGGTTCACCTTCTCCTTTCGTGGTGGAGGCACCGACTGCAGACAGAATCGCTTAAAGGCCTCCAGTTCACGTTCGGCGTCGTCCATTTCGCCATCCTCGAGGTCTATATCTTTTGGCGTGAATACGCTCTCTGCAAAAGACACGTTCTCAATACCCAGAGATCGGGAAGTGTTTTAAGAGATAAAGTAAGAATGACAAGTTTACAGGAAGGCAGAGTTCTTTCTCAAAATTATTACTATCTTTGCTTTTACAAGTTTGATAGCTTCCAAATTAAGTTGTTGAACTTAGGCCGAATCTATTTCCAGTCAGATAGGTTCTCCACTTGAAGTCGCAAAATCTATCGGTGACAAAATATGTTTTCCTTTAGAGGAAATTAGGCGATACGTAGTATACGCTATGAGAATCTGGAAATCTTAAATGCTTCAATTAGGTAAAAAGCTATAGAAGTTTAAAAAAATTATTTGGATTTTTTTGAAAACCAAGGCAAAAAATTCAACTATTTATAACTTCGCAAAAAATTTGTTTTTCACAAATCGCAAAAATACGTATTGCTTAATTTCCTTTAAAAAAACAATGTATTTTATTCCCGAGAGATTCTGTGATTTAAGTGTAGAACCTGCCTGATTTTAAACCGATTCCATCTGGAAAATATTTACTTTTAAGGGTGTTTACCTATTCTTGTTCATAATATATGCGATCTCTAAGAATGCGATTTGGCAATTATTCTAAGAACGCGGATTGGACGATTATTTTCTTGCATCGAAGTGATGTGTTTGTTTCGCTCTAAAAAATTTATGATTTTAATCGGCTAACTCTGATTCAAACAACCCTTATTTAAGAAATAGTTAAGAAACCCTAGTCTCAAAAAATTTAAATACTATTCGAGGACAAAGTGAAAAATTCGAGAATTAATTTCCCAGCTTGGACAATAGACACTCTTTTTAAGCAAGACAGTAAAAAATAAAATGAAAAAAACTCTATGCAAATGGAAGTGGATGGGATGGGTTTACAAGGAATAGGGTAAGTGTCGGCATCTGTTGTGCATTTGTCGTCGTACTGCATGGGTATGCGACGTAAAATCTATTTTTAATCCTAGATTCTACGACTGCAGTGCAAAAAAAAGAAAGTGAACAAAGAGAATCCTCCCTGGTTGTTTTTCTAATTTGTTTTTCATTGAATGAAGAAGCACTGCATTCCAACAGCTTAGCAACTTCATGTTACTAATTTTCTCCACGTGAAGAGCACTTGGCACCTAAACTAAACGTCAAAAATTTGGCCAGCATTAAAATACAGTGTCAACGTATTATTATTTTAGAGAAAAGATCAAATTCGCTAGAAAAAGAAAAGATGAATTTTGGAAAAACCTTTTTCGTCCAAATCTATCCTTAAACTTCCAGAAGAAATATTTAACTATTGCAACCGAACCCATGCAGTAATTAGGAGAAATGTCAGTTCCGTTTGGAAGAAAGAGAGTGAATATTTGGAAAAAATGTAATTTTATTTTGTGTCATCAGCAGATAAAAAATATCGCCTTTTTAATATCTAGAAGTAAGTTCCCTGTACTTTAATATCACATTCAGTTTTCTCTCATTGCGAAAGATAGGGCTAAGCCGCTAGGACATGAAAATAATTCACACAAACTACAACACGATTCTGTTTCGCGATCCTTCACTTGTAAATCCATCTCATAAGAAAATCAAAATAGCTTAATACCTAGACTAAAACTAAAAGGATATTTTTCATATTTCTATCGACCTAACACGCTCGTGGTAGTACGACAGTTGTCTTTCGAAAGAAAATCACGGACTTGCAAGCTCAAAATTTAAAGTAATAAATACCGTGTCGGTGATACCTATCGAATATGGATTATACTGACTTTACAAGACGGAACATATAAGCCGGAGTATGAGGTAAGATGTAAGATTGTGAGACGTAAAACTTAAATAGAAAGGTAATGAGATCTTTTAAGTTTAAGCGAATAAGTGCAGAAGTGCAAAAGACTGATAAGAACACAGTACCCGCAAATCAGAGGGAGACAAACTGAAATTATTCAGGAAGAAAATTTTCAAATTATACAAATCTGAATTTTCTGTAAAGAACACTAACGCCATATGTCCTATCAAGAGTTAAAAGTTCATCGAAAACCTTTACGAGAGAAATACTATATTACATTAAAAATTTCATTTTCCGGGCACCAAACCTAATGGTCCTAATATGCTAACGCGGTTGCGTTTAAAAACAAATAAAAGAAGCGGAAATTTACATGATAAAGTTTGATTATTGTTGTTTCTCACCAACGAGGTTCCAGTCATCCCCGCTTTGCCTCGCGCCGTTTCCGCGCTTTTTCTTTTTCTTCCCCTTTCCGCTGCTGGAAACCGCCATAGATGCATTTATCGCCTCCCTCACGGCTGTTTTCGCCTGCTGCACCTCGTCTATCATTGGATCAGGATTCCTCACCTTCGTCAAGGTGACACTGGTTCCTTTGATATTGATACCATTCTCGGGTATCGGTTGACCGTTCGTGACCTTGCTGATTTGTATGTTGGCGAGGTCACTCAAACTAGTGCAATCTGGCGTCAGTCTACTTCGCAGCTCTGCCAGACTCGAGGGAATAACGCCATTAGTATGCTTTGGATTGGAATTGTTCGTGTTTGGTTTTACAGCAGTCAAGTCGCCCTTCACGAAAAAATCTGGTTTTGGGGCAGGCGTCAAGCCAGCATTGATAGCATGTTGCAAAGCTGGACTCCTGATGGTGACCATGCCGTTCTCAGATACCTTGATGATAGCTGCTTGCTGTGAGGCCGGTTCCATTTTTGGCGGACCGAATGCTGGATTCCTGATAGTCACCATGTTCGTTTGTGGATTGTGCAGTATTCTCGCAGATTCATCACTATAATCATTGTTCTGTGATATCAGCACATTCGTCGATGAAGGACCATTTTGATTAGCGGCGTTCTTATTCTTTTTCTTCTTCTTCTTCTTTCCACTTTGATTTTCTTTCGAAGCGTCTGAAAACAAAAAATACATTATTTTCTAATAAGAGATTTTCAAAAGTACCCAACAGTCTTAATTATTGTTTTTCTTAAGAGAATATTTTACAGGAAAGAAATCTTACCTTTATCAGTCGATTTCGGCATAAGATCTTGTTTAAGCTTTCCAGTGTCGACGACAATAACATTACCACCATTTTGTTGATTGGCATAACCAGATTGAGGACTGTTCATGGGTGCGGCAATGATAGTCGTCTGCTTCGGTGGATTCTGAGGTTTAGGCTTCATTGAAGTTTTAATTGGAAGAGGTCTTGCAGGAGTGTCTACTTTTGTTATCGTAATACCCGGTGGTAATTTGAGATTCTCGATATTGATTTTAGAACTTGCACTGATGTCTTTGAATTGACTGCTAAATGGTGGACTCACGCATTCGTTCGTACCAATCAGCATATCAACAACTGATTTCTGTTTACCAGCTGTATTCTGGTTTACTTTAGTTTGATTTTTTGAAGTATCAGTCTTATTCGTGTTCGACTTATTGCTGACATTGTTGTTCACATTGTTAGTAACATTCTTATTACTCTTTTTGGCATTTGTTTGATTATTCTTATTTTGTTGCTGTGTCTTCGTCTTCTTGTCAACGACTTCATTATTAAGATTACTTTGTTTTTGAACTGGTTGTAATTGAGAGGACGAGTTAACTTTGTTCTGTTTCTTAGTGGTGAGATTCTGCTCTTGATTCTGTTGTTGATTCTTATTCTTACTCGAAGCATTCTGCTGCTGCGAAACATTTTCTTTATTTTCGGTATTCTTTTTATCTTTTTTCGACTTCGTACTTTTCGTTTCTACCGAAGCTTGATGTAACTTCAGAGGTTCGACTTGTTTACCACCCTTAGTCTTTTCATTTCCGGTTTGCTGTTTTACATTCTTGCCATCTTGTTTTATATTTTTTACCTGCTGTTGCTGTTGCTGTTTTACATTTGGCTGTTGCAATTTGTTATTCTGCTGCACCTGGTTGCTGTTATTAACATTGCTGTTATTGATATTATTACTATTTTTGTTTTTGTTCTTCTTTTTCTTTCCGCCAACATTTTGTGCCTGATCAGACTTACTGGGTTCTTTAGTTTGACCATTCACTAGAGTAAACAACACTTTATCCTCCGCGGGTGTTTGGCCTTTGAGCGTTATTGTTACGGTAGGTTCAGCACTATTCGATTCAATTACCCTCTTAATCGTAACAATCTGTAGCTGATTTTCAGTCTCTTCCTTAGCCTCTTCCATTTTTCTCATTTCTCTTCTCAATTTTTTCCTTTCTTTCTTGGTTAACAAAGACTCATCTATCGGTTCCGGTGCTGGAGGGGGAGCAGGTGGGGGTACAGCTACTTTACTGTTCTTTTTAATACTTGCATTACTAGGCTGTGCTTTATTTACTTTTGTATTTGTATTAGTATTGCTTCCTTTATCTGATTTAATACTATTTTTTGAGCTCTGATGTGAGTTAGAAACTCCATCGACCCTATCGACAGAGACTGGGCCTTTAGTTTTTTGATTTGTATGCACTGCAGCTTTCGTCTTGGTGTTAACCTTATTAGAAACACTTACTACACTGGGAGCTTCATACTTGTCTTTTTTCTTATTCTTAATATTACTCTGCTTTAAAGAGGTCAACACGATAGGGGGAGATGCTGGAAGAATAGAAACCTCGGGCAAATTCCGGTTAGGTTGCAGCCTCTGAGGTATAGGTCTCTGAGGATCAACAACAGTGATAGTTACTTCCGGCGTCTTTTTTTGAATTTCTATCAACTTCTGCCTCTCCTCTTCCAGTCTTTCTTGTTTGAGCTTATCTTCAATCTAGTATTAAAAAAATCATAAATACATAAATAGGCTTCGAAAATTCCTAGCAATGTTGCTGATTATGCAGCATGCACTAAAATGTTCTAATTTAAACGTTAAATAAGCTAAAATTCGGTACACAGCTTACCTTACGCTGCTTTTGCCGCGCCTTTTTTTCAGCCTTTTTATTATCTCTCTTTCCATTTTGACCGCCTTCTATGAATTCGAGTAAAGCATCCAAATCTCTTTGATCTCTATTATCAAGCAGAACAGTAGAAGCTGTGGACAAAGGAGTATTGGATCTCGGTGCCGAGTGACTTGACGTCGTCGTTTTCGAATCGGAATTTGTATTGGATGGTAAAGACTCAGCAGGACTTTTCGGCGGACTGCACGCAGCTTTACACTTAGTTGCCTTTTTCTTTGTCAACAACTGTCTCAATCTATCTCTCATTTCATTATAGTTACGACTAACTGGTGCTACGGAAGGCTAAAATTTAATAATTTATCTTTACAGTTACCGTAGCATAATATATATTATGTTTTTAAATTAATTTTTAATTTACTACTTACAACTCCGTGACCAAACACTTCACAGTAACAACAATCGCAATGTCGATTAGAATCACGTGGAGATGAACTGCTGGTAGAACAAGAATCCTCGTGACTGCTTCCTGAATCTGAACAATCCCCGTCGCCGGGGCTCACTAAGAAAACAATCCGTCATTATATCTTATTCAAACTGAATCAAAAGTCATTGACGGAGATATATGTTTTGACAGATGAAGTTCCATCAATAAATACTTTTATATACAGAAAAAGATACTAACAGTCACTGCAAGATACTCTTTTAATGTGCTCGACGACGTGTTGCTTGTGACAAGAACCGGAAGACTGATTGCCGTGGTTGTGAGCTTTATGAGTAGAAGCTGCAGTCTTGGTATCTTGAGAATGTGTAGAACCTAAAAATAAATATTCATCGTCATTATATTAACGTGCATTGATAATTAATAGTCCCCAGCAAATAAACAACACTTAAATGTAATTACCCTGACGAGCAGTACGATTATGATGATGAGGTGTGTTTCTCGTTTGAGTCGTCGAATGCCTCGTCTGGGTTTGAGCAGAATTCGTGGAATTAGTTTTCATTACAAGGTTGGTGGGCTCTTGATCAGACTTTGGATGAACTACCGCAGGGGGTTGCACTTCAGTGTGACCGTTCAACGTAACATCTACTGGAGCTGATGCCCACGCTAGAAATAAATAAATTATATTAAAATAAAAATTGTAATTAAACAAGGCGTTATAAACAGTGGGACACTTACTCTTTTTTAAACAGGGACACGTATCTAGTTTACGTTTCGAATTTAGCAAACACGGACAAGGCGGATTGTCTACTTCTTTTCTTTTTTCTGCGATGTCTTTGGTATGTTGATAAACACATGGACATGATTGAAATTCGAGTTTCCTAAAATCTACGTCCTCTGTGACGCAATTCGGTATATTCTCCGTTGGTTGTGCCGACTCAGTTTCGCATTCTATTAGTAACTTTGATTCAATTTCATTCAGACTCGATTTCGTCCTCTCTTGAGATGTCAATACATCTGGACACTCACAAGGCATCGCAGAACTCACTTGATTGTAAAGATCCTTAATCGCCGAAAAATTGGACGCTATTCTCTTGGCCATCCCTATATTTATATAAGTCAAATTTTTTAATTATAATTTTTGTTCAAGTTGCTTTTCGAGTAGTAAAAAAGAGTAATAAGAATTTTATAATTACCTGTAATTTCATTGTTGAAAGGTGGAAAAATGTCTTTAAATTCATCTTCTTCCTCTTTTTCCACGAAGGGGTTGGAATTTAAGAGAGGGGATAAAGTGCAGTAAGTACAATTCTCTTCGTCGAAGACCGGCGAAGAAAATAGAGGATCCTCACAGTACTTACCTTTGTTTCGCCTAATGAAAACAAAAATAATTATATCTCCTACGTTCAAAGTTATGAAAACCTTGATTAATACACAATTAATTTACCTGTTTGCTATCAGTGTAGCAAAAGACTGAATTAAGGTCGATGCGCACTCGTATCCACATTGAAACTCAAGATCATTCATGTTTGGATGATTAGGCATATTTATACCATAATCTTTAACTGTCAAATGGTCTTTTGAAACAATTATCGATTTCAATACATCGACTAGCCTTTGGTGTGACGTTTTAGCATCGAGTAAGAATTGTGCGATATCGTGCTTCGGGGGAATACTGAGTGTGTCTAGAAGACATACAGGACTTGGAACTCTACCGTTAGGACCGGCCGCGGTAACTCCTTCCTGAGGTTCATTTACTAATTGATTGTTTTCTTTTTGTAACCTGCAAGTTTTTGACACAGAATATGAATAATGCTTTCCCTATTTTAATAGATCAGATATCTTTGAAAACAAAACTAGGATATACCTTTCGTGTCTCTTATAAGTCTCCTGTTGCTGTACTTGTTTCCACCACTTTGTAAACGTCTCCCAACCCTCTCTGAACCTTCGTAATTTTACTATTCGAGCGGATTGTTCCATACTGAAATTTTTGCATAAAATATTTATTTTAACATTTTAAAAGTACTTTGAGAACGAGTCATCAAACGGTATTCTTACTTGTGTTCATCGATCAACTGCACAGCTTCCGGCCATAGATTAACAATCCTGGTCATTTCATCATCAAATGTACGATACCTTAGTTCGAGAACGTGGTATTCAAAACGCTTTTGAGGCAGTAAAGTGTCCTGGCACTCATCAGTCTTTTGAGACAGCATGTTCCTTATCTATAAAAGCAAATAATTACAATTTCATTTTCAAGGATCTTTTAAAACTTGCCCAGTGTTTATACTGAAATTAGCATGCAAAAATTATTCATCCAAAAGATTATTTACCTCCCCAATAAAACCTGGAAGTTTATCCTGTATTAAAGGATCGGTATATACATAATCCTGATATAGCTTCTTATTAAAAGACTCCCACGTTAAATTGAATTTCTGAAAAAATTCCTTTTCTACAGGCTGTATCAATTCCGAAATTTTTACAGCGGTCGATATTAGCGCATCGTACGCATCCAATATTCCTAATAATAAAAAGAATTTTAAATGAAAAATGAGTTTACATCTTTATATGTCAGATGACATCAAGTTCTATTTCTGTACTTACTCGTTAAGAAAATATCTGCTAAATGATTAGTTGTCTGTTTGTGAAGGAAAGTCAAGAGCTGAACCTTTATTTCTACGACAAATTCCTGTGCTTGACTAATCAATCTCATAGAAAGTTGATGAGGATCACTCTTCGACAATCTGAACAAAAATTGTGAATTATAGTAAATAATGAATCCAAATTACAATTAATTTTATCGAAAATACTCACTGTATGACAGAGTTTTCTAAATTGCTATGAGAAGAAGTGTCGCTTAGGATTGGAAAAGAGTTAGGAACCCTGGAAACGGTCATGGCCGAGAGAAAGACAGAGTGTATGTGCTTTCGCAAGTCCGTCCAAAGGCTATTTAATCTCAATGCCCTCTCCATTTCTTCCATAAGTATCCTCCTGTTAAGACAATTATAAAAAATCAAATTTTTCACAAATGTTCAAGATTGTAATTCCTTTTACAAAAAAATAATAAATACCTTTTGACTCTGCACATTTCACATCTGCAAGGATCTCTAGCAGGACAAGGGAGATTGGCGGAATCATTAGAAGAACTTTCAGAAGATTCCCTGCAATCCTCAGCTAAAGTATCGATGCCTTCTATCTCGTTACTTTCTTGCATAGCTGTGTTGTCTGAACTTTCACAGTTTTCTGCGATCTATTAGTAATTCAAGAAAAAATAAAAAATTGATTATGTGCATTTTAAAACTCATTATTAATCTGAATGCCAAATTGACAAAAGATAATGGATATAAAATACACGACGATATAATGTATTAAACTTTACGCGAGAAACCATGAAGCTTATAACTTGTTATATATTAGCTGAATTTTAACGATTCTAACCTACTTGCCTATCTACAATTTCAATCCAGAAAAATGTAAATATGCTTTATGATGAATAAAATACACACTGGTAATCACAATGTGTTTAACGGGATTATTTTCTAACTTATTAATAATATCGTCAGATCACTTTTTCAACCACATTCCTTCGACTCCGAACGGGTCAATAGTTTCAGATTCATTTTGACAGTGCAACGCATAACCTCAAAAACACACTTTTTACTTATACAATGTATACAACAGAAATCAATCCTTTAATTCAGGAACTTGCTCTGACATTTCCCCATTAAAGAAACTGCAAATGTGCATATGTTAAATTCGATACTGAATAATGAAGTTCGAGTTTCAAATGCATAAATAATTGCAATTATAATACAGTAATTATATACAGAGAAAAGTATACATCAGCAATGAAAGGAGCATTGAACAACCAAACGTACGTTTTTTTTAGAAATTAAAAGTCAAAGTGACATAAGACAAGAGGGAGATCAAGGCAAATGCCAAGGGAAAGAAGAAAATTGTGAAAGCGTGAGAATCTTCAGTTGAACTCTGAAAAATCTTTGAAAGAGGGAGAAACGTACCTTCACTGAATCAGTTGAGGGAGTGTCAATGGGTGAAGGTTTATCATCGAAAGATTCTGAAGCACCATCGGCTTCCTGTCTTGGACATTCCGGGCTAGGATTTTCGGGATGAGAATCATCCTCAGTGTGCTCTTGCACGTCACCCATTGCTTTTTCTTCGCGTACCCTCGACGTCTCGCAATGTTCGTCCGGATTGTCGCACTCACTCATTTTATCCAGTGTGCGAAATTGCGGAATGCCACGATGAATATTCACGACACTTACACGTGCACAGTAGTTCAATTAGTATGGATTGATATTTCTATTTTCAAAATTGGATTATCTCGCGAAGCCGCGTAAACACCTTGACAATATGAACAAATATGAACACCATTAAGCATCAACAATATGGCGACGTACGTATAGTAGTACAACTTAATGCCACAAGATATCGCTTCTTTAAACACTGCGCATGCGCATACTTTTAGCGATTTCCGGTTTTTAAATTTTGCCAATTGATTTTTAGGTAGAGTAACTATTTTCTATGAAATTAAAAATAAAAGCGTAATTCTTTCTCAGAAAAACAAGCTGCAAATATACTTTGCAAGTCCTGTAAATTTTATCCTAAGAACAAGTGTTTGCTGAGATAAAAAATCAAACCTAAGGTCCTGTACAACGAAATGACGAGCACTTTACCTCAATGCGAGCCGCAATGATAATTTCTTTTTCTCAGAAACTACTGGTGGTCCCACGATAAAACTTACAGGTCTTGGAGAAGATATTTATGGCTTCTCTTACTGTAAGTTTCATCCCGAGACCACCAGTGGTTAATGAAAAAAAAAAACAAACAAAACAAGGTTTCTAAGTACATTTTAAATCTGGAAACCATCAAGACCGAAAATTGAATCATTTTGATAGCAAACTATTCAAGGAATTTTTTTAAAAGTAAAGTTCAAGAGGGGAGAAAAATAAGACATTTTTTTTCATAATATAAACATTTTCTTATTCAAACGTATGTTCTTACATTTACACAGTACAAAAAATTATACTCAAACCCGCCGGTCCGCAGGTTCATAACTGCTATGACTGGGGGCAACCGGTGATGGGGTGGGGCAGGACACTGGGATAGGATTTTTAAGGATCTAAGGGCTGTACATTGTCTTGTCCATACCACTTTGCCCCCAATACACAGCCCACTATTCTCTCATACGTACCTTCTCTGAGCCACTCACGGACGCGCACGTTCACACGCATACTTCTCCTCGAAGGATCATTCGTTTACATTACACTAGACGCTCATATTTCACCGTACGTTCGGCATCTTCAGCAACATTTAAATATCATATTTTTCGTAATAATTAATCGTAATAATGATAATAATGATAATTATTATTATTATTCGAATAATGATAATAATAGACTAACTAACTACGCGTGTAAAGTGCTTTCCGTGTTGTGGAGTGTTTTTCTTAAAACTAGGCTTCTTTCATATTTATATATGCATACATGTATATATGTATAAATGTTTGTATGTATTTACACGTAGCGAGAGTTTTGAATAGCTTTGTCTGCAGCGACATTAATAATACATAGAATACGTTTCCTACAACTTTATACACGGCCCATTCACAGATAATAAGGGTATTTTTTTGTTGCTTACAATTTTCGTAAGATTAAAGTACTCGTTAACGCTAAGATAGTTTTAAATTTACTCGTGAGTTATCATTTAATCGAGTCGTTGTATGCTAGACAAATATTGAGATCAAAGAAATTGCAAATTCCAGGATTCCAGTATTTCTGATTATTTTGCAAACGACGGTTCGGATTCAAACAAGACTCTCAGCGACTGATAAATGCAGTTTAGTGAAATCGCTGCCTCTTTCCAATTGCTCAATCAAACATCGTGCGGAATATCACGATCTAATAAAATTCATCATAATTTTTACAATCAAATCAATAAAAATGAGAAAGTAAACGTTCAAAACCGAAGGTACTTTCAACCGAGAGTCTCGTCGAATTGGACTTAACCTTTGTAAAAAAATTTGCACTGTCGCTGTCATGTGAAGTAAATCACTTCCTACGAGCTGTCAAACATTAGGAACTTAATTCTTTTTTTTCGACTTTCTCATGATCTGAACATTTTCGTCCCGTTTCAACTGTTCATCATTGGCACTTAAAACGTAAGCACATAAATCTTTAGCCTAACTTTAGGCTTCCTTTAAATAATGACGTTACCTAAAACCACAGATTAAAGTCGAATTATTATTCTTTTTATCAGACGGCTCGTACAATTCGATAAAAATAACACGTACTTTTCACGTTTGTTATTTCTATAAAGTTCAGAATTATCATGATAGCGTAGATTGATTAGTCTGCAATATCGAAAAACTGTAGAACATGCTTCTTTCTTTTCGATTTTCCGTAAAAGAAAAAAAAAAAAAAAAAAAAAAAAAAAAAAAAAAAAAAAAAAAGAATTCCCGCCTTGCTGTGAAAATTTACAAAAGGCAATAAAATATATACAGAAATATCCCTTATTATTTCGTAGCTCAATCGATCCTGAACGGACGACACTTTTCCGTCATAAAGACAGTCAGTAAGTTTAAACCAAACAGATGAAATCAATCATAATTTCCCTCTTCGGTTTAAGCGAACAACAGCAAGCGAGGCAGTGCTTTTCTTTTATCTCTCAGAACAAATCAATCACAAAAAGAAAGGTATCGTCCATCCACTGAATCCAGATAACATTGAGAACACCACACCATGAGAGCACACAAACGGATCGATACAAAGCGTTGATCCGCCTAACGTCGAAGACTTCTAATTGCACAAAGTACCTTCCTAAACAAATTTTTATCGGCAATCGCTATTAGGAATTTCTTACAAAGTATCGATTATCTACATCTATATTATATAGACAATGTGTATTGGATACAGGCACGATATAATTAATTACAAACAATGTATGATCCAAGTCCATCTGGTATCACAATGGTAATGGACGCAGGGCCCGAGCGGCCCGATCCAAGATTAACTGAGAATCTCACGGACTTCATGTCCGATAATAATGAGACATTGAAAAAAGAAAATATAAGAAAAGAAACTCAAATGAAGAAATAACGAATAACCTTATTGACTCAACCAATCAAAAATTAAACATTCGAGCTATTCGTACAATATCACAAACTCCTGAACATCCTCTTACAGATTTCGGAGCGTTTTCTGGTTGCTCTTCTCGCACCTTTATCGCTTTCACCGTTTACTTACTGGGAAGCACCGCTCGACTACAAAGTCGATTTTGGAGCACGACAACCAGAATTGGTCAATCAACGAACAAGAGATCTTACGATCCTAATCAGAGATTTGCGCTACGTCTCTTCCTTAACTTTGACCTCGGAGTTAATCAGTCCTTTCGAAACTGTATCCTCCTTCGCGCGGGCCAGGACGGTCAATGAATCTTTCACTGCGTGATAAATAATGTTCTTGATCTGCAGTTTGTCTTCGTGATTTGTGTGGGTATCAGATAATGCTCTAAATTCCTGAGTCAGGTGGAAGCAATGCGACACATTCTCCGGAGACACAAAGTCTTCTGCTACCTTGATGCAATTATGTAGATTACGCACCTGATGCGGAGCACCCGCTGGGACAAACACTGCATCCCCCAAGCATTGTACTATGGCATATCTGAAATTCAAAAGTGAAAATTTATGTTAGTTAAATCATCTCTGGTGCTTGTTTCAAATACAGTTCAAGAATAATCTAGAATTTTTTTATCCTTACCCTTCGACACCGTAGTCACGGTACAATCGTTCACGAAGTGGTCCATCGAGATAGAAACTCTGATCGTGAATAGGATCATGATGAGGTTCCAGACGCGCTCCTCGTTCCAGTGCAACTGCGTTCAAAAGATCTCTAATTTTGTCCGCATCACGTGCTGCGTAAATATGCCACAATGCACCTGGTGCTTCTCCACGCTCACGGACCCGACGACGAGTTAGAATATCACAGCCTGCTTCGTCTATCGCTCTTAGTGCCTCTGTAATGACATCATTGCAAAGATTAGAATTAAATAATCTTGAAAACAGATTTTTAAAAATTTTAGTATATCTCGAAAAACTTTAGATCATTCAAGACATTTTATCAGATTTCACAATATTTCAAGGGATTTTAAGAAATTAATTTAAGATGTTTTGATACCACGAAGTTCGCTAAGCAGTTGGAAATTCTGACATAGATTCTTAAGTACAGGTGGCAAATACAAATCCAACCAATAGGCGAACAAAAAATGTGGCTTCTTTCGAGAATCTATTTTTGATATAATGACAACCTCTTTGTTATGATAGGAAGAAGCAATAAAAATTAAAAGTGGAAAGTACCTTTAATATGCTCGTCGTTGTCACCATCCTTGGGAATTCCTACGTACACCATCACGTTGACAGCATCCGAAATATCCAAGTGAAGGTTTGTCGTCCCTTTGTTTGGATATAGGGCAGAACCGTAAGCATTGTACATCTTGGGACCAAGGTCAGGCCTCACGAAGCAATCAGGAAGTCGACTCGCAAGATTCAACCTTCCCGTGCGGTGAGTATACTCGGAGAGAGGTAAAGCTTTCATCAAATCGGCGTACCTAGAAGGCAGCAGTTCAGCGAAATCTTCACCTGGAGGCCAGTCCTTTAGCTTCAAGAGCATTGGTTGCCCCCTATCATCCTTCAATCTCTTGGAGAAATGTTCAAATCCTTCCCAAAACTTGCGCATTGGTTGATTAGGAACCAAATTTCCAGTCATACAGTTAATGAGATCGTTCTTTTCATCGCCAAAGTCCGTGGCAAAGGAGTCAGGATGCCAGAGGTCTGAGTCAAGGGACTTGGAAACGTCAGAAACGATCACGGGTTGTCCTCGCTTCCACTGATCTTGGAATATCCTATAGTTGTTGGGGTTATTTGGATCGTTTAATCGGAGCAGTTTTCCGTCACAAAGCCACGAATGTGGCACGTCGGGATAAAGGCTCTTGCTCTCAGTCAAGGTCATAATTCTAATAGGTAAGGGTTCTCGTCCCCGCTGCGTCCACTTATATCTGCGCACAAAATGCTTCAACTCACGTGGTTTTTCATCGTTATCAAGACCACCTTCTTTCTCTTTCTTAACACTGTGTTCTATAACGCTGGAAATCACTTCATCCAATGTATCCATCTTCGATTTCTTGCTGCTCTTTGGAACATTATTAGAGGTCGCATTTTGCGTTGAGGTGTTGTTGGAACTACTCGTGTTGTTTGTAGGAGAATTCGACCTTGAACCACTGCCGTTGGATTTATTAGCGGGCCTAATTAGCAGTTCACGTAGGGTTGAATAGTTTCCATCACGATCTTCATCTGAATCTGAGCTGGAACCACTGTCGTTCTTACCTTCATTTGACAGCGCAACGTCAGCAAGCCAATTTAAGGGCGAATTCTTATCCTCACCGTTGGTTTTGCTCTCCGAAGCTCCGTTTGATTCGGTCTTCTTCGCTTCTTTGGGTTCTTGCTTGATGTTGCCATTCATGACAGTTAGAGAATCACCTTTGATCATGTTTCTAAGTACTTCGTTAGGACTGGATTGAGAGACGAGAGAGCAGTTACAATGTTGAGGGATTCCCCACTCATTTCGGCACTCGTGGAGACGTTGACCTACTTGCAGGAGACTATCTCCAGCGATTATCTGTGTAAGCATTAGTCTCGCGGGCTCGTGGACTTGTCTATTCGTACAGAGTAACCATGAGAAGTCGTCTCGGTCTTTCCCACTTTCACCCCAGATCTTAATTGTTCCATTTTTGCGACCCTAAAACAATTAATTCGTTAGATTTTGTCTCATTTTATATTAAAGTTAATTGATTTAAAGATAAATTCAGTGTTAAAAAGCTCGTGATTTGTACTATCATTGGTAATCAAAACTTTTTTTCATCATTGTGTAAATACAATAAATATCTAATTGGAAAAGAAAAAGAAAATAACATCTTACCTTGTAGCAATCGATGCAGACAACAAAGCCACACTTCCCGCAAGCCCAGTGGTAGTTGAACAAGGTTGTTTCACAGACATCGCACATCTCACGAACTCCTTGTACGACTCGCTTCCAGGCAACAGTTCCGTCTACAACCCCCGAACTCGCTGTCAAGACCAATTCATAATAGGGACACAAAGCGTTAAATCATGCGAACCAAAAGTAAAAATAGGGCATTCATGCAATTTTCATTTTAATATCTTAATGATTAAACAAAACAAAATTGGTAAATAAGAGTTGAAAAAAAATTTTAGTAATGTCTTTTCAAAGCTCTATTACAGCAAGTTAAAATTATAAAATGAAATTATAATAACTAAATATTAAAACAAATATGTTAAAATGCGATGAGATATGATGACTATGACTGATTAAACGAAAAATTTAACTTATTGTTATTAGTACTGTCTAAATTACAGTTGGTTACAACATAATAATAATAAAAAGATAATATACCTTCAACCATGTGTTCTTTAAGCGCATCTTTTTCCTGATGAAGCAAATCACAAAACTGATCTCCCACTTGGCACAAAAGACGATGCGCCATTTCCAAATCTAGATCTTCTTTCTCTCCTTTTTCCTTCTCCTTCTCGTTCTTTTCAGCCTTATCTTCCTGTTTAACAGTATTTTTCTCTGATGACCAGAGCCACAGGTCCTCCTATAAAATAAGTTTACTGTGCTATCTAATTCAAGTCTTAAATTCTTATCTCAATGAGAAAGGACGTTCGTAAGAGAAGTGATCTAAACATTATGCAGTGATATTTGGTATTAAAAAATACATGTTTATAAAATTATGCAATAAAGAAACTTACATCTGAAGCATCTTTGTGAGGATCGCTGAATCCCGCGATAGCTAGTTGCCCATTTTTCGTGTAGCGTAATTTTCGAAATGCGTAGAATCTACAGAAGATATTCTGGTAAAGATTCTTGGAACGTTGGTGCGGCGTCATTCTGCACTCGCGACACTTGGCCAACTTTGGAGCAACTTCACAGCAATTAGCATCTTGTAACCAACTTTCCCCGGTTTTTTTTAACTGAGAGATTGAAGGCTTTCGAATAGGATCACCCTTGCCACTTCCACCGCCACCTCCTGGTCCACTACCGCCGCCGCCGGTACTATCATCCCTGCGTTCTTTTTTGGAACGAGGTTGCTGTTCTTCGCCTACGTCGCTGCCCTTCGAGGTCTTTGGTCGCCTGCCCCGTTTTCTCGGTTCCTTGCTGGCACCTGCAATTAAAAAAAACAAAAACATTTAAGAACACTGCAAGGAACCCGGTACTTCATGCAAAAAGCTTTAATAAACTGTCAGTGTTAAAAAGCTCGTGTATAACATTCACGGTTAATCAAGAACTCTGGTGATCATCATTTTGCGTGTTCAGAAAAGGGCTGAGACAAAAACGTACGATCGTGGAACGCGCAGCACTTACCCTGCAAGTGAATGGTTAGTTCACCTGACGGGAAGTCCATTTACAAGAAGCTACGTCAACTAACCGTTTCCCGAGGAATTGTTGGAATTGGCTGTGGTATGTCGCCCTCTTGAGGCAGGTTGCACGGAGCCTAACTGTTCGCTGGTGTCGCTAACCGAACCAGCCTCACTCTCGTTACTGGATTCGCTTCCCGGACCAGCACCTGCTCCCTGCTTCTCGTCTTTTCTCCTTCGATGATCCTCTGCAACTGTTTGCTGTCTCCGAGCGGCTCCCTTCTTTCGTTTTACCTACCACAGGGCACAGATTAATAAGTAGTCAGGAAGTTCATGCTCTTGCCGCAGCTACTTGCTCAGCCTACTCAGCTACGCCACTACCGAATTTATGATGCAGTAATTGCAGTACCGCTCACATCTGAACTATATTTCTAAATCTAACACACATCTAATGTCTTTGAAAGAAGTTACATGCAAAGTCAGTACCATAATATTCCGTATCCTTTACAGCCTTTATCACTACCATTTCTCTCTAACAACTACGTAAAAGTGAGAAACAATATTTTTCTTTTTAATACTACTCTTCTGTTTTAGAACTAATCATAAAATAAATTCAACTTAAAAAAATCGATAATAATGTTGTAGATATTTTTCATTACTTCTTGAATCTTTTACTACTAATGAAGTATATGTAGAAACTATGGTATTTTTGTTAAGAAAGCATTTACGTTGAAAAATAAATTAACTTTGGACCAGAGCACTCAAAGCCTACAGCATTAAAATTTGAAGCAACCAATTTTAAAATTATTTGGAGCTTTATGACTGCACTGTAAAAAGAACTAGTTAAAAATTACCACGTAGATTAGGGGATTTTCTTATAAAACTACAACGATTAAAGTGGTAAATTTACATCGATACTTGGTTGTATGTCCCCTGATTCACGTGGTAATATTACACTTCTACTGAAGATTCATACAAGTATTATAAAATAACAATGCTGATCGTTGCAAGTTCATAATAAAATTATACGATTCCAACGTCAATCATTGTAAAATATTTTGTAATTAGTTGGTAAATTTCAACTGGATTTTCTTTACAGTGTGCGAATTCTGTGAATTGCGCAAAGATTTAATAAAACAAACAAAGACGCTCTAGTATAACTTCAAGTTGTTAACACATCTACTCGCAAGAAGAAATATGATCCACAATCTGAATAATTCTTTAGAAACTAAACATGAGACATAACATAATAGATAACACATTCGACATGAACTTTCGTAACACAGACATAATAATTGAGGTATTTCATAATATTAAATGTGCATTTGACATCTTTTCAAAAGTTAAGTTCCCAAAAATCTTAAAAGGAAACAAAATCTACAAAGTGTTTCTTTAATGTCGATTCAAGGACGAAGAACACCTAATCTGGTTCACATAAAAGTTCATCTCTTTTATGTTGAAACTCATAAAGACAATTAATTTTACTTTGAAATACTTTCAATTACAGCAGTTTGTTTATAAACATCAACAGTAAACATAAAAAACGAGGAAAAGACTAACACGTTCTCTTTGAGGTTAGTTTTTAAGGAGAAAACTTTTGGCATGCGTACAAGTTTGAAAATTACCATTTCATTTGAAAACATCTTCTTTGTGTGATACACCTTCGAAAAATTCACAAAACACCAAGCAAATTAGAAATATTTCACGACAAAAATTGAAAAGAAGCCCAGAATATTAAAACATTAACGACTGCAGCCAACGCCAGATCCGCCATTATAGTCTTCTAGATCTGCACGAATGCAGAAGATGCGCACGCCGTTCAAATGACGCCATTGAACTTTGGCGCGAAATTCAAATTTCAAAATTCTTAAGAGCACGTGGTAATTACCATGCATATGACCAAATTCTGATTAACCAGATTCTTTTTCAAAGGTTTTACTTTGCAAAAAAAAACAATATACTGCAAAGACGTCCGTGTGCAGTAAAAATTATGGGAAAAAGCTAAGATAATCTAAATTGTCCCTCTTATCTGGTCTTTCAAAATTGAATATTAAAGATACAACATTTTTATCAAGTTTTTTTTTTGCCTTTCTTTAGAAAATTTCTAAATCTTAAAAAACATTGTTGCTCTTAAATGTTATGGTAATTTTCTGTAGCATTTTAGTTCTTCACATCATGTTTGATGCACAGGAAAAATGTAAATTTACATTTACAAGATTTGTACATAACATGTAGGACAAAAACGTTAAAATACACATATCATGCTTCAGTAATTGCCAAAAACTCCACTGTTGGTATGAGATAATTGTTATACAACTTGAAGTAAAGAAATTTGTTTTTTTATTCAAGAAATAATAAAATAACTGTATTGTAATAAAAGTAACGATATTATTAATAAAGCTATACTATTTGACTAAAATTATTGAACTTGTAAAAAAAATCTCCCTTCCAAGTTGTAAAATAATGAAAAATTCATGCAATTTTTACTTCAAGTCCGGAAAATAACATGCAATGCGAACGAGTGTTTAAAAAAGAACTACAATCATTCTAAATCTACTTCAACTTCTGTACGCTCGTGCAGAAGCTTTTTAGCAGAAGTGTGAATTGGTAATGAACAAAAGAGGCTCTGGATGATTTAATCAATTTCAAGTTCTCATTATCCATATCGTTTAAAACAAAATAATCAGATTATAACTTCCGCTTTCTTTAATTTTCAAATATATCAATGCTTCATAAAGCCTTTATTTACTATAATGAATCATTCAACAACAGATAATTAAATTACTTTTTTTCACCTAAAGCCTCTATTGTTATCTCTAATCTGTGCAGATAGATACCTTGGGTGGTTTTCTCTTGGGCGGCGACTTCCTCTCGGGATCGCTGCTGGAAGAGTCTTCTTGTAAACTTTTTGTATCGGTGACATGTCCGTTTACGGTTTCTTTATTAGCAGGCTTTCGTCCGCTTTTCCCCGTCACTTTACTTTTATTTATACTGTTCACTGCCATACTTCCAATGTTATGAATAGAGTTAACAGCACTGGGTAAACTAGTGGACGTGGTTTCTCGTTCCTTGTTATTCAGTGGTTGTGAAGGTGCTTGAGCAATATTAAGTGGCAGCGTTACACACGAACCACTGCCAACAACACCAGTGGTATCCTCACTGCCATCTTCTCCAGAATGCCTCTGGAGCCACGCCTTTTTCAACTTGTGCACGGGATATTTCGAACTACTGGGTGGTCTAGGTGCTGGACTATTAGACTTTTCACTATCAACGGTAGAGTTTGCCTTGGCGGGTGTACCAGGTGCACTCGGAGCTGGACTCGGTGCTGCAGATGGTGCCGGGCTAGCTATAGGTGCAGGACTCGGGGCTGCACTAGGTGTGGGATTTAAGGAGCTCACACTCCCGGTGCTGGCGGGTCTAACAGATTCATCTCCACTCGCTGTTCTAGGTGCAGGACTCACGGAAGTGACAACTCGCTCGTGACCCTAAACAAAACATAAATATTTATTATCGTGATATCATTTTATATGTTTTTATTTTTCTAGTTGAAATTTACCCGGTCACTTTTTAAGTGACTTTAATTGATTTTAATGAATTTAAAGAGTTTTCATGATATTTCAAGAGATTTTAGACTTCATTTCACTCAATATTCTTAAGTAAACTAAAGATATCGAATACTGAAGTTAGAACTTGGGTCCAACACCGTTAACTTATTTTTCATTCAAGTAATGTAAAAAGTCAAATTACAGGAGAGATAATTTCACATACCTGTGACTGATTATTGGGTTGCGCGAGGAGCGCAGTATTAACAACTGTGGTAATGGACGTTGCCGCAGATGCAATAAGAGGACTAGGTTCGCTGACCCTGGAGAGAACAGGTGGACCCACACACTGCAAGGATAAAGGTTGCGGTTCTTCGACTCTGCGTTTCTTGCAAACTTCAAGCGATACCGGTTGGCCGCTGTTATAATCCGAAGGCGTCGGTGCTTTTCTCTTCGGCGAGGTTGTCCTCTCCACTCCTAGATCAAGTGGTTGAGTTTGGAAGGACGCAGACATTTGTTGCTGAGGTGGAATGGGTTGTCCAGGTGTTTGATGTGGACTGGTATGATGAGCGGGGTGAACAACAGCCCTGGACAAGGGAGCTGTGGCAGACGTTGGTGGAGAGGTGTGTAGAGGCGGCGGTGGTAACTTAGAGGCCGACACTGAGCCAACGAAACCCCTCGAGTCGTAAACAGACCTACTACTGTGAGCTGGTGGTGGCAAAGGTGGAGGTGGTGCCCCGTGATGGTGAGGCACTTGTTGGTAAGGCGAGGTTCCGGCTTTCGAAGTCAGTGGCAAAGGTCCTGGCACGGGGCCGGGATCTGATGCTCTACAGACTGGCGTGCCAGTCATGATGCCGGAATTGGGTTTCCCATATATGTGCGAAGGCGCTGGGCTACTGACTTTGGGCTTGGAACCTGCTGGCGCAGCATAGTGGGTCGTCGACGGCGCCGTTTGTGGATGAGGATAGGAATAAGAAGGCTTTGCCCCATACTGCATCCCGGGTTCCGGACCAGGCCTACTGAGATACCTCGGCTCCGGTTGCGTATTGTGTGGAGGTTGATGTGGATGTTGAGCGTGAGGTGACTGTCGATTGTGCGGATGTGTTGGATGTGTCGGATGTGTCGGATGACCATGTGGTGATGGTAACTGCGAATTCGAGCCGGGTCTGTGATGACTCTGGGGTATATTTTTGGACTGCATGCTCTCCATGTGGTGGTGATGATGGTGGGGACTTTGTGTAGGACTTCTGTATTCATATCCAGATGGTTTGTGCTGGGGAGTCACTGGTTGGACATTAAGGTAGGACATCATCTTCGGACTAGGCGAGTGCTGCTGAGGCGTAGGCGCCTTCGGAAGTTCTCGTCCCTCATTTTTGACAATAACGGAACTTTTGTGGTCCGATAACAATGGCGGTGGATTCGGTAGAACCTCCCTGCCATGGTGGTCCCTTTCGTGACTGCCCATGAGACTGGCACTCTTTCCAGGCATAGGTTTGTGGGATTGATGCTCACTCTTCACCTTGATCTCGTGCATGTATGTCTGTGGTTGGTACGCCGAGTAGCCGAAGAGACTGACGTTTGGCTCCGCCTTCGGTAACGCACTGTGAGGAGGACCCACGGCTTGAGGTTTGTCGTGGAGACTCGCCACCGAAAGCGACGATTTCGACGTTCTCGAGTGTGCAGGCGGAGGGTACTCAACTTTGACAGGTACACTTGAGGGCCGGGATACCTGCAAAATTAAAAAGACGTTATAGTTATATAATTACAGAGGTGTCTTTATAAGAAGAAAAATCTTGCATTGAAAAAGAAAATACCTGCTGAGAGGTAGGTTGTGCAGTAGCTGCGTAATATGTGGCTCGTTGATGAGCAGCATGATCTCTGACTTCTGCTTGTCTGTGTAGTCGTTCTGCAACTGCCAAGTGTTCCCGTTCTCTGACAACTGCTTCTCTTTCACGGTCTCTAGCTTCTCGTTCCTCCCGTTCCCGCTGTTGTTGTTGTTGAACAACCGTTACTGTATGTGCAGCAGACACTGCACCAGGATGATGATGACCATGAGGAGTCAATCCTCCGTGTGGTGTACCATGCGTCCGAGGTGGTAAAGGAATAAAGCTATTCCACGTCATCGAAGTCGGTTGCATATTTCTCTGTGGAGTATAAGGCGCCTACTTCAATCAATACTGCCTTCGAATTTCATTAATGATTACATCACATCCAAATTATTATACTAAATCTACACGTAGTGATCAGACCTATACCATGACTTACTAAAAAGTCTCACGATAAATATATTCTTATCAATTACGTCTCACTTAGAAGTTTGTTTGTGAAAAACAAGTTTCTTCAGACCTTTAGATTCATCATGTTTACCAAGACCAGTTTGAAATGTGATATAAGAACGATACCCTATTATTTGCATATATGATCTCTGTGATTTATGTGACATAAGCTACAAGCTACCACGTTATTACCAATGAACTCGAGAAGTTTTTTCTGAAACGCAGAGCAGCAGATCGATTAATATACTCGTAAGCTTCACAATAGCTATTATTTGATTGTCAGCATTAGACGATGAAAGATATGGTCAATTCATGACAGGAAATATTACATGGTAGACAGAAAATTCGACTTGGTCGGTGCCAAGCGCGTAATGTCCGACTCCACTTAGCAGACCTCTGTCAAGAACGAGAATCTAATTATACTCTTCGAGGAGAATATTACTATGCTAATCGCAGCGTGAGTAGATATCAATTCACATTGCACTCACGTGCTCCTCGCGTCATTTGTACTTCGCCCTAAAAAACTGTTCCTATTTCCGACAATTACGCAAAAGTAATCCAGACACACAGACACTTTATTTATGCACTTAACAAACATTACGATATTTTTATTTCGAAAGAGAGTATATCTAGAGCGAAAAGATATCTAATATTTGTTGAGTAAAATAAAATTGGAATTTTAAGGTTGAACTTGAACTTTTATCTTTAAAAACTCTAAACCATTTGGAGTTAGACAATCAAAATGAGATAGAAAAGTGTCAATTTAAAAAGTTTAATATCAATTATGAGAGAGGTCAAAGTCCCATTCAAATTGAGGATGGTGAGAAGTGATTCGACCATGAAAAGTAACATTTCGATTCGGAAAGCAATCACTCGATAATCTGACTTACATAGTTGTCACCCTCGACATCCAGCAAGGCAAAGTCATTGCCCTTTCCCCTCTTTCTATCGTGCGTTCCTCTGTGTCTCCTTTCTTGTCAATCTCGCGATTTTCACCCCTCAGACAGAAACGCAAGGCTGTGAGGCATTCATTATTTAGCAGAGTTGCTGTTATCCGCACAAAAAGAAGGATTAAATCAGGGGTGACTAAAGAATAAAAAATGCGTAGGCTGAAAACCATTACAGTCTGCAAACTTTTGTTTGCTTCCTGAACTTCAGTTCCCCTATTTTCGGTTCCAATTTATTTCTTTTTTTTTTTTCGATATTCCCGTCTCGAATAATTTGAGTGCTCTTCGCTAAATTGGAGATTTGATAATATTGATTAAGAATTTCTTTTATCGTATTAAAGACATTTTCAAAATGTTTTCGAACTTTTCAATTTTTAAAATATTTCTTTTAATCTAATTTTTGCAGACCTTTTTAAGCGAGGAAATAAATTTATTCATATTTGTATGAATTTAGATTAAAGAGTTGACTGATAAATGGTTGATATTTGCCTGCAATACTTTCTATTTTCACACGGTCAACAAGATGGGAATGAATCAAATATAAGCTGAGTTATGCAAAGAGTCTACGTAATTTTCTGCACGCTCATAGGAATTATTTCACTCATTATTCATTGTTTTCTTGTAACTAGAAGACAGTAAAAAATGATTCAATTGTTTTTTCCTCCATTCCAGCAAGTTCTGATAAAACTGATTGAACGTGCATTAATCATTCTCGCCATCTCCACGCAATAATCTTTAGCTCGATATCTGAGTGAATCATGTGCTTGTAGGTTGTACACAATTATCATAAACGCCCACTACATCGTTAAATAACCAGAGTAAAAGATAGTATTCTTCAATTGATAACTGCGACCTGCGAGACATTTGACCTCAATACAATAGAAATGATAATACTGTATTTCTACAACAAGATACTGAGAATTGAAGCATTTCTCGACACTTCTGACTTCTTAGGACCTTTAATATTACACATCCATTTTTAATTCATAATTTTAAACTGAAACGAAAAGGTCAAAAAGATAAAATAAAATATTTCTTCCCGATGAAGCAAAAGGTTACGAAAATCGACGTGTCTCATGGTAAGCACAATCTCGAATTGAAGAGTGTCGTGTCATTAGTTTTATCTTATCACATGAGTCCAAACAAGCAGAGTATTAATTCCATGGGGCAAACAGATAAGAAAAGATAACACGCGATAAACAGACAATGCGAATGAAGACATTCATTTTCATAAACATATACTTTATCTGTATACATTTAAGAAACTAACTGTTGAATTATTATTCCTTCTCTTGTATGTACTACTTCCAGCTAGTATTATTGTACTTTATACATTCAAAGTATTTCAAAATTATGATAACAAATTCCAGTAGACCTATAATGTGCTCTTATCAGAAGCAAACTTTCCTACATTTGTGAATATATTAAACTGAAATGCTTCTTTACAGATGTTTACATTAAATTAATACTTTATCTCGAGTAAACAATCGTTCGAAATCGTTCAAAATTTACCACTGAAAAGAAATTGAATAAAAACAAGTTATGAAACTTCGGAAATTGGATTTTCTCTTGTGGGCAATCTCAGCAAGGATTACGTTTTTCCGGTTCAACTTTAACCAAACTCTGGTAAGGGTCTAGGAGTATTATATCTTTTATAATCTTTCGAGTTTCAGCATCATGTCAGGTAGCAGAAAGAAACTTGATGATGCTGACGGAGCGATGAGGAAACACGACGCCTATGGAAACTAAGAGTCAGCAAAGAGAGAACTGCTGACCTCTTGCAAACTGAGAATTTCTTACCCCTGTAGGATATCTTCTAAGCAAGCAGAATTTTATCCCAAGACCTGGCTTAACTCAAAATAACATTATCCCAAATGTCTTCGAATAAAACTTTTTTTCTAATTCCACATTTTCCGGAGCATGAAATATTTTCTATATAGGAAAGAGCTTCTCAATTTGATTACACTCATCCACAGACACTTGACGTCAATTGAAGAAGACCGGTTTTCAACTACTGAATCCCGCAATCAAACCGGTTTATCCTGTTCCTTGAGAAACAAACTATCAACGTAAGAACCTTTAAATGTGATCTGCTCTTCACCGATATAGAGCAAGTATTGTTGCGTCTAAAGATTCGAATTTCTCTCCATAAACGTTTGTAAAAATGTCTTCATTCTTCTCTAAATTGGAGGGCTATGCAAAATGCCTACTTCGAATGGAATATATATGTTTATATATATTCAGATATTCTCGAGAAGATTCGAAGAGAATCGAACCGATAGAGATACTGTATAGCTGTATTGGATACTTGAATACAAGTGTTAAGGAATAATTAGTCAGATCGATAACAGATCCAATATTAATCTCGAGATTATAGCCTTCTACGTTTTACAGATTACATTATAATCCATAAAATTGTAATCTCGAGAATTTTCAATACAATTCAGACGGAAGGAATTCAAAAAATATGCTAGGTCACGCTTTACAACTGTTCAGACATGTGTTTCAGATTAAAATTTATGAGCAGTCCGCGTACCTAAATTTAGAAACTCCTCGAATAAATTGGAAAAACGTTGCTTCTTGGTTCTGACGTTGAAATGGTTTGAAACCATTTTGAATGAATAATCTCTTTTTGAGATATAGGACAAGAGGTTCTCGGGTGGCATGTCTATTTTCTCTGCTTTGTGTCTGTGACTTGGCAACATATCAGGTCACCTCATTTACGTGTGACCCTAGTTTTCCTCAGCAGCTGGCTCCCCTCAAAACATTTTCACCATTAGCCCCAAATTTTCTGTATTTCAATTTGTCAAAACAACATTGGAATTTTTAAGACTAGCCTATCTATAGAAATGTTTTTTTTTCCTGCATAATAAAGAATACACATTAAAGTAAACAATGTTACGATTTCAAATTAGCTGTATTGTCTACAAAAGAATTCGTTTCTCAAGTGCTTTATAATTACTTTCAAGATTGGTAACGTGAGTATCAAGATACGAGCGAGTTTATCACTTCTGAAAACAATCCACACACCTAGAAGTTATTACAGATTAGAGCTCTATTTATCAAGAGAATGTTTTGCAATTAAAAAACTTGTATGTTTATTATATTATATAGAGTAATAATAAATATAAACATTTTACTGAAAGTCTAATCTTTTTATTAAGGTCATAACATAATTAGATTTTAAGAAAAATGATCAGATAATTGTATACAAGAACCTAGCTGTAAATCTACGTCTTTAATATTTAAGCCTCAGGTTAATCTTTGAATCTGAGTTCAGACACCCAAATTCAAGCGACTCAAAAGAATTTGTTCCCTTCGACCTGGCAATATGTATAGACTCAAGATATACCTGCGACCTTTTCAAGAAAATTTAACAATATAGAACGATGAAAAAGATGTCTGGCTTGGATTAGAAAATACTTATGTAATTGTTATGCTTAACCCAAGATCCAAGAATTAATTGGTTTTTATCTCTTTAGCGAAGATATTTAAGAAATGAGTAGCTTTAAAGAGCGATAAAGTATCTAATCATAATATATATCAAGTAAAACAACGATCCAACACTCTTATGTAAAATGAGATCTAATTTTCAGATTTGACCTTAAATCAGCTTGTATTCAAAATACAAACTTGTGAAGTACATGAAATATCGAGAAATACAGTCAAGATCACAAGAATTCCCTCTGTGATACAACCAGGTAAATATAGAAAGACCGATGACATAAAAAGAGCGTCCCTGGAGACGCGCTAACAGCAAAGTCCTCGTAAAATTGTAAACTTTTCAGGGATTTCCAGTCTCTTTTTCTCGTTGAATCTCGAGAACTGGAAAACTTGTGGATTACTTCAAAGTCGCTCAAGACTTCTCTCTCTCTCGAGAGAGAGAGAAACACACTCGTAACCAGACATCGTAAATACTTTACTGAAAGCACGTACTGAATGGTAATAAAAGTGGCGCATTGCCAGCGGTTCGGATCAACTTTTTCCACAGCCTGAAAGGATTGTTTCGAGGCTTTTTCAACTCTCTTTAAAGTGCAAAAGCGTGAAATCAGGTGTCAAGACGTTTTTGGATTTCGACCAAAAAAAAAACAAATTGCTTTAGAGTGCTTCAGAACAATTTCATTTCGAATCGCAGTGGAAATTCACTTATTTTCAGGATTCTCTTTTCACAATAATTACACTCAGTGAAAAAGTCACCGAAATTTTCAGTAATCTTATTAATTTTGATTTAGTGTTTCTTCAGACTTTGAACAAATTAAAAAGTAACTCAGATGCCTCTCGTTATTTAAACTTGAAAGTGCCTCTAAGTCTCTCTTGAAGCGGACTTTGCTTACACTTACACTTTACAGTTTGCACTACTTAGTGAGAAACGCATAATATCACACACACTATCAGCTCAGAACATTATCAGTGAGGGATCACAGTTGCTCTCCTTATCCTATGGGCGAATGCGTTCATTGTTGCGTGCCTGGCACGGAGTGCATAATTAATGACCTCGCCTTGCGGAAAGGTTTGCATTGCTAATGACACTGAGACGCCAGAGAGAAAGAGGACATCCTATTGAAAGACTTAGGCTACGCATAACGAAATTTTCCAACCAAAACTATATAAAGAAAATAATACAGAATTCTGAAAGTGAATTGGAAAGAACAGAAATTTCCAGACAGGAGAATTGCGTAGCTGGGAGTCTATATACTATTCTTGGAAGGTCAATACGCCTTCCTCGAAAACATTTACCGTGAGAAAGAGATATAAATACCTTGAGCAAAAATGCAATTAACTTTTTGTAGATTTAGAGTCTCTCGGAATTCACTCGACTCCCACACGTTCACAACATCTCCATTCAGCGTCTCCAGACGCTGAATATATAAATATATTCATATATATGTATGATGACCTCTAAATCACTGAAGGTCACAAGCGAAGCATCAACTCATGGAAAGTGTAAAAAGCCCGGTAAATAGTAAACAGGAGACTCGAATGAGCATACCGTTATGCTTTAACACGAGAGCCAGATCCCAAGGTCACGAGAAATTCGACGATCACAGAAACGGAAAAAGAGTCACTACTCCCAAGGAGATTTCAGAGCACACTGAGTACGGACTGACTGTCTGCTAGGATAGCTTGTAGAAGGGACAGGTAAGCCTGATGGAGAAAAGGCCATTCCTCTTTTAGCTTAGCATGTGTTATAAAGTAAATACTGGAATGGTTAGGTGTCTGTATAGGGCGTTGTTGGTGTTGGTCAGAAATACCAATATACAAAGTAAAGAGGAAGGGATCAGGAGGGGTCAGATCAGCTTACCTACCTTGGTTTAGGCCCGATTCAGGAATAAAGGACAGGTGGTAAAATCCATTGATTATACTACATTTCTCCCTCTAACGAACCTGGGAACTGTTTGGAACACGTCTAAGCATTTTTCCTCTCAGATCGCAAGAGACTTGTGATACAATATATCCTCAACAAGACGTTCTTAGTCTCCCAAAAAAATTTAATCCAATCGCCCTCCGCGTCAGCAACGCTCCCGGGGAGCGATTTCTCTGTGAAACTTTCCGCCTGAGTTCAGATAAGGATTCGAAAGTGGCAATTGGTATAGAGTGAAGAGGAAGGTATAGAGTGAGGAGGAGCAGGAAATTAAGTATGTACCCGATAATTTGCAGGTAATTCGCGTGATATTTGTCAGATATCATGAATTAGACTGTGAGTTTCAATATGGAATTGAGGACTCGTTGGAGGTGAGATCGATAACGGAATTTACAGGAGAGGACATGTAACGAATATAACGTCTTATTGGAAGCACACAGTAAGCCTGACTCACCTTATGATGTGCTAGCCTGAGGGATTCTTCGAAGTGTTTGCGAACTGCCAAGTCGGTTGCTTTTTTGTTCTCCAGAGTTTCTCGTTCCATCTTCGCTTCGTGTTCTCGTTCTCGTTCCCTCTTCTGAAACTCCCGCACTTCCGCGTTTCGCCGCTCTCTGCAAAAAAAAGGGAAAAAAACGTGTTAGAAATGGTCAAATATTGCGTAGACGATTAATAATATTCAAATACAAAAAAGATATCAAATTATATGATTGATTATAATTTTTTAGGAACTTTAATGGTTTTAACAAGATATCATCGGATTCAGAGACTTGAGAAGACAGCTAATTTCAGAAGATTGCAAGATACCTTCAAGAAATCAACTACTGGCTTGACCAAGTGATCAAGTGACGTGATCAAGTGATTTGAAGTTATCTCAGTGACTTCTGGAGACTTTCAGTGCAGTAAAAGGCAATAAAATTAACATTTTCTCTGAACCTGTTCCTTCGGCGAGGAGAGGAAGTTAGCCAGAGACTCACAGGGAGATCACGAATTTCGTAGCAAGTTTCTTCCATGAAAGTTATGTCGAGCTAACCTTGCAGACTCAACGCACATAAAGTCGAAGCAAACTTTCGCGGCAGAGGTGGAGTTTAACTTCCTTGAACTTCTGCTTGAGAAGCATTATGGCAGAAACTCGAGGAAGTGGCTCGTGTCATCCTCACACGTTGCCAGAGCGATAACTTGGATTTCTCGCTGGTGAAACCCGTTTTCCAGCCAACAGCCTATATATATATATATATATATATATATATATATATCCAGACACGTTTATACACAGGGTGTCCGAAAGCAACCAAATTAAGTAAGTAGCAAACTTGATGAAAAGTTGGGTCAAACTTTTTTCCTCTCCAAAGTGTGCAGACATCTTTCTTAATACTTCCCGAGGGATTTCTGCTGAACTTCTCCGTAAACTCGGCACTAACTTTTGACGACGGGAGATTTTAATTTAATAAGGATATACCCCCTTTAAATAACGAAGAAAATTCTTTTGTTGAGTTCGTTCAAAATGAATTCTGATAATCAACTTTCTCAAAGTTTATGCTTCTAAAGTAGTAAGATTATCTCAATATACATCTAAGGACCTAATAAAATTCTACCTGGTATTTTAAAAATGTGCCAAACCTCAATTGAAACCCAACTACCTGACGAGGTAGTTAAGTTTTAATTGCCCTGAGCCCCTAAGGGTCAAATTTTTAGACAATGGATTTAAAACACGTCATCTCTCTGAGAAAAATAAGCAATATAAAACACTCTTATATTTACAAACCCTGAATGTATCTTTTATGAAAGAGAAATTTGTAAGGCAAGTTTGTGCTAGCTCGTTAATTAAATTCTATGGATTCTGGAAGAGTGAATGAAAAGGCATTGCGTCCTAATGGTTTTTCTTTTCCACCATTTGCAGACAAATGCATGAGAGTTTGTGCGCATATCATGACTTTTAACAACTCCTGATTAACGCTTGCGCAAGTTATAGCAATGCGCATGTTTATCTTTATCTCCGGTCTGGCGGACCAAGCGATGCTTGTGGATCTTCGTTATGTGTTTTATATGCGTTATTATACACACTGGAACCTTCGCATGCACTTCGCGATAAAAAGAAAAAAAAGTCGGATAATTCATCCAGGAATTGACACGAGAAAAGCGGATTCATTACGAGTTACGAATGGTTGAATACGTAATCACAACCACCATTTATAGATTGCGGAATAAATGTGATATTCGATTTCTCATCGTCGCATTCGTAATTGTTAGTGTCTTTAAAAAAACACGCTCAATGCGTCGAAAGCAGGCAAAGCTGAATACTGAATACATTTAGTATTTGAATATATTAAATACAATGAATAAATTGATCGTTTGAATGTAAATCAGGTGATAAAACCTATTTTCATTCTATCGTCTATTTACTCTACTTGGTTGACATTTAAATATAGATGCAAAATAGATAATCACACCATTTCATCATTGAAATTAATATGCATTCTGAAATTGTAGAATGAAAATGGGTTTTCAAATTCATAACAAACGAGAAGAAACTTACCCGGTGTTGTCCGGAATTCAAATTTCAAGTGAGATTTCAAAACATTTTAAGGGATTTAAAAATTTTTCACATGATTTGGAATTATTTAAAATAATTTTAAGGAATTACGAGGAAGCTCTTGAAAACTAGTGCACACTGCACACTCACTCATGAAATTTTATAAATCGTTTGAAATGTTGAAATTTAGTGTACATTATGAATTCGAGGGATTAACCGCTAGTAAATATTATTCAAGCTCAGTGATAAGACGTAATAAATAAACGATTTCAAGAAATATTCCACGAGCCATAATGAAAACTATAAATATAATAGTCAAGAGCTCTCATCTATTCCTAGAAGAACATAATTGAAATTCTTACGGCGTTACCTTCACTGAAAGGAAGATAACGAATGAGTTTTGTACGTTTTAGCTGAGTACGTATTAACGAAGCGTTATGTAAATGACTTATGCTCGTCGGGCAATATTTATCTCTAGACACTGCAATTCATGAGGTCAGGGTTAACCGAAACAAATCCGACACGTTTGAAATCACCAAGAATTGTGAGAAGGTTAATCTCCGGTGAAGAGCGAAGGCCGTCAAGAGCAGGAATTCTTTCTCTTTCTCCTTAAATGCCGCTTGAAATCCAGCGAATGGAGACCAATAAAACCAAATCGACAGTACATATTATAGTAAACCGGATGGGTAAGTGAGCAGGACAACCTTAAAAAATCCTGTCCCGATTAACCGAAACCAGAACCTCGGATCCCAGATCACCAAAAAAGGACTTACGCATCCTTGCTTGGACTTTTTTTTCTATTTTCATTTTCTCCTCCAACCGGTTCGCAACAAACTTGTTCGTTGCGACTGCGACCGATATCCGTGATTGTATTTTATGTCAGACTAAAGTAGAAAAAAAACCTCAAGTACATAGACGTTTTATCTGATCATAGAAAAGTCAACTTGAGTCTCTTGATTAAGAATTATATTGAGATCTTTGAAAGTCCAATCGTAAATAGTCCAAAATCTTTCCTATTCAGATTTATAAATCATACATATTTAAAGATTTATTTAGTTAAAGATAACCCACTATTGGTGCAATTACCCTATTTTGAAATACATAATTTATTTCAACTGGTTATTTAGAATATTTAGATTACTGGACAAACTTGATTAAGAAATGGTTGTATTAATTAAATATATTTTAGATGAATAATCCAACTTCTAGTTCATAAATTATAAAATGCAAATCATATTACTCTTGTTTATTTTCGAAGGTCGCGAGATCATGCATTTTATGTAAATGGAAGAAATCTACGATGCTTGAAAAGTTCAATGAATGTACAAGTTAAAGTAGAATAACTGTTATTTGAAATCAGCTCGTGCACCTGTAATCGGAACTAAATCTGTCTCTGATTTATTGCGTAAGTCTGTTACGTTATTCTTCGTGCAAGCGAGAGAAAGTTTTAACGGAACTTGCTTGAGACTATTGATTCGCTGAGTGCCAGAAGAGCATTTAAAATGAAATATGTTCCAAGAAATAAGTCAAAAAACAAGGAAGAAAGTAATTAGCTCGAGCCATGACCTTAATCGAAATTTTCTTCAAACATGTACAATTTTTTGCCTATAATAGTGTACAGGTTTAGGTAAACGACACAGTTAAATTCATGGATCAATCAATGATCTAGTGATTTTAGATTTAAAATATTCAATTCACTTCTCTTCGAAATTTGAATCAATTCCAAGGATATTGTAAGATTCAACGCCAATCGTGAAATTGTGAAATTGTCTTCACTTACAAACGGAATGACGTAATTTTCAGCACAACTTAAATCTTAATTCATGAGTTGACGATGGCGTTTCAAGGACGGGCGTGTTTGTAAATTTCAAATTGTGATTAAAGATTCAATGTTGGAAAACAATAAGCCAACTCATATTTAATCTAACTACCGAAATTTCGATACAACAACCGGGTTTCAATTATACAATTGAAATTTTAAGAAAGTAAACTATTATGTCAAGGGATGTCAAAAATTTTCTAGTTATTTTAAGGGTTTTTAAACGGATTACAAAAATTATATAGATTAAAAAAAGATACCCCGAAGTACTTAACACCTATACGTATTTGAATAATTTGAACTACCTAAATAGATAAAATCTTGGTGTAAAAATGGATGAGGAAGGTAGGAAATTAGCACGCAAAAAGTAATTTTCGTACTCATATGACTATTGAGCCAAGTAAAATTAGACTATAACGTTTTGGCTCAGTTCGACGAAACGTCAGCGCTCGTAAAAGATTGTGAATACAAATTTGTCTGCGTATTTCATTTTAGAAAATATAACATCTTTAGAGCACGTTCCAGACTTAATAACAATACTCTAAATTTATAATATTTACAAGTTAAATCACTGTTAAATATAGCAAAGTTCGATAGAATTTCTTCAAGGTCTTATGAGGGTTATTAACTTTATAAATGTTTTAAATGATATTGACATCCTAAAATAATACATTCTTTGATGAGAATGTAAAAATTTGCTTTTAAGTTTATTGAGGAAATTGGTATATAAATATTAAGTACATAGTACGTATATTTAAACAAGATTTAAACGAGATTTAAACTTAAACTGTAGTTTCATATGCTTTTGCATTTTTATTTGCATTTGCATTTGCATTCGTATACGCCTAAGCTTATCTGAATGATGCATTGAATTGTATACCTCATTCCCATTGGCGCCGACTTTTGCGTGTTTTACTTCAGACTATCCACAGTCTTTTCCATGACTGAACTTGGTGAAAGGTGCTTTAATACAACTTGTGAATCATGAATCATGAACATTTTCTTATGTTGCAACACCCATAGTCTGGAGTTCAATAGTTACGCTTGTAAATAAGATTAAGGTCGATTTTTGTAAAACAATTATCCCGACTAGCATACAATTATGGTTAAATATATGCCCTTGTTATTTTTTCTAATTGATTTAACCAGCATTCAAGTCGTTGAATTAGAAATTCTAGATTCAAATAACACATTATCGAGAAAAAATAGTAATAGTAAAATAACCAGAATTTTGACTTTTTTTTTTAGAGTAGGTACTTTATCTGCACATTTTCTTGGATTGAAATTGAAATCCCAAGTTTCGAGTATTACGTCATATAGAAAACACGACGAGTTTGCACTCGAGTGCAGAAAGCGTGAGAATGCAAGTTTGCGATTTTAAATAGTTTGCAATAAAATTCATCGCGTGCAAGAAAAAGATAGCAGTCATATATGTACCTCTGATTCACGCTGATTTCATTGCTCTCTATTAATACCAGGAATTATTAAAGCTTTAAATTAGGATCAACTTTTCTCTCTGATAAGGAATTCAAATCAACATCGTTATATTTTAACTTATAATAAAATGTCGCAAGCTACAAAACTATCTAGATTAAAGCCCTGGCTACGCTACCATCAGTTTCTTTCATACAGAATTATTTGAACGAATTTCAATCACATATTGAAATGAAAAATAAAAGCTTTTAAAAGCATTGAAAAATCTTGTTGAATTTCGAGTAGAATTTATTTTCTTTAAGACAATCCTTTCTCGGGAAAATGGAGGTTAAGGGGATTGGCAGTGTTGTGATATTCCAAGGTACTGTGGACATTCTGAAGAGGAGGGCAATCGATAACTCGAAGAATGGGCGCAGGGGGTGAACGACTGTGTAAAAGTTGGAGCTTGGTGAAGTTAAAAATGGTAAGGGTGTTCCTAGCGACATCGCTGATCGATGAGGAGGTAGACAGGGGTAAAGTTGGGGTAACCAAACGAACGAAACTGAATGGAAGCTCCCGTGGAAGGACGTAAAGCCAAATAATAGCGATGAACGAGGGTGGACGGAAATTTAATCGCCTGCGATCGATCCAACTATATATCTCCCGACCCTACTTTTTCCTCGACAGACAGAATAATTTGATACGATCACAAACCGACACACGCTCCACTCAATAACATTTGCATTTAAAGAAAATTAGCGATACATGTTTTTTTTTACAAACTTCAAAAATTTGAAATTTATTTCGAATGGATCAACCCCTTGTGTATTTATTTTTACTATCAATAAAATTAGGTAAACAATCTCGAAAATTACCTACATACTTTCTGCACTCTAAAGAGGGTTATCGAACTCTTGGCAAAAGACCCTTGCCAAGCTCGAGGCAATCTTTACACGTGGAGTATAGAAATAGTCTAATAGCAAGTCAAAGTAGACTTGCAAAACTTAAGGCTTCACCGAAAAGTTAATTGTTTCATCATGTCGCATCACTGTGAATTTTCCATGTTGATACAAAATGGGATAATCTTATAACTCAAGATTATTGAAAGACGAGAGTAAGTCCTCTAGATATAAAGAGTGACTATATAATTAAAGTATTATTCCCAAAGTTGGTTGCTTCTCTCGTTTCATCCTTTCTCTATTTCCGTAAACATTTGGCGAAGATCCAAGAGCCAAATTGAGTACATGTGCCACTATGAAAATACCAAAATTCAAGAAGAGCTTTACTCTCAGGGCCGCCGGTATATTCTGTTAAAATAGAGCTGTAATTATAGTCAATAACATGATATTTCTCACTTTCTTTTAAGGCTACGTAATTTGCGGTTTGAGTAATTTAGTTCTCAGTTTGATTACGTACATAAAGGCCTCTCTTTTTTAACAGTTTCGAATCATGCGCCTCTTGGGTCAAAGTGTGTATATATTTTACTTTTTTATGTACCTGCCAAACCACTTTGGTCAAGCGACGCTAAAGATACCCTCGAATCTTTCCAGTCAGTATACAGAAATTATTATCGGGGAGAAGAAAAAAAAAACAATATCGCAGGAAATAACAGAGATTTGAAAGACAAAGCCGAAGAGAAGGTGAACGCACTGTATGTTCGACTATGTGTTAAACTTTCAATTTTCATTCCGCGAAGGTCAAATGTTTCGTAGCCTTCGATCGTGAGAAAATTGACATGCGATCCCGGCCAGAAATTCATGATTTTCTTCTCAGGAATTTGGCAACCAGTTTATGTTAATGTGGACTACTTTACAAAACAAGCCAGTTCTTGAAATCTTACATCCAAACAAGTTTCGTGATTATTTTTTTAATTCGATTTAAAAGATTCTCAGAATGTCTCCTTATTATGTAAAACGAAAAATAGAGAATATCTAATAAACTTTATACTGTAGAGCCTCTAAGAAATAAATTGCCTTTGTCCCTTCTGCATTTATTTGCTACACTCTAGATTGTCTACTGCTGACACGAATAGAGGAACAAAAATAATCCAGGGCGGAATTCGGCGTCAGCTTCTCGATACTACAAATGTGAAATCATTCCGCCCCCGTGTGAAATCAGGAGTCAGCTATGGGCCCGAAGCCAAGTTGTACCTCTTCAACGAATAACGTCTCGGTCAAAGACAATGGCTGAGAAAAATCTGCGATAAGTATATGTGTTACGATATATCCTTGGAGGTCACTTGACGACCCTGCACATCGCAAATGCTAACGCTGTGCTCAATTTATGCGCGTTTTATACATACTATACTCTGTAATCTCTCTGACATAAATCGCACGACGCAACTGCTCTTGTATGCATTAGACATCCTCGCAAGTTTTATCAGTTTCTCAGGGTTGATAAACAACAGAAGACGCTTCTCATTAAGATAGATCGTTACAAAGTCTAATATCAAAGATGCATGCAAGAAGATTGTGCATGGTTCGTTTGACCTTCAAATAAAAAAAAAGTTGAGTGAATTGAAATAAAATCTGATGGGAGAAAAAAATTGATTATTGTTTTGAAATACTTCAAGGTTTTTTTAAAAATCTGAAGTACTTTTCGTGAAGAATTCTAAAACAGTTTTTGAAATTTTAAGTGACACTCAACATCTCAATCTATATGTCAAAAAAAAAGTTTCGACAGCTGTTCTTATTCTTCACAAAAAGTACTTTAGATTTTTTTAAAAAAGTTTATGAAGTATTTGTAAACTTTTGACGTCTCCTAGAGTCGATGAGAGTCTAGAAAAGTTTCGATGACTAATTTTTTCCGGGTAACGATTCATTTTAAAGAATTTCAATTAATTGATTGTATTTGAAACTTGTAACAGTTATAAAATATTGATTCATTTGCATTGAAACTAATTCTGTATAATATTCTGCCTATTATATTATATTTAGTTACATCAAAGAAAGAAAGAAAGAAACTGATACCGATATTGCAAAGGTTGGTAACGTGTGTCGTTAAGCATTCGCCCGCCGTTTTGTCCTTGACTTGTGTAAAGTGCGTATTATGAACAGTCGTTATACGTGTTTATCAGTAATGAGATCGTGTCACATACATGCACGAACAGGAGTGCTTTACCAGTTTATAAGCACGTTCACAAGGTTTTACATGTGATGTAAAAGTATCTATTATTAATTACCCACATGTTTATCGTATTGTGACGCACTCCAGTATCAAAAAATGTACATTTGAAATCAGAGAAAAAAGCTGCTCTAGATTACCTGAAGTGTCTAAATGTCCTTGAAAGAAATAATAATTCTAAATAACTCACAGAACAATAGGACAACTCCCTATAAATTCTTGGAATAAAGTGAAAACAATTCCTGGTATTCAACACATTATTCCAAATTTCATATATTAATTTTTTAATAATCCTTCTTAAATCGTAATTGTCGTAATTTTACGACCCATTTCCTCAATGATACGTGCCGATTCAAAAAAACAAGTGAGTAAAAGTGTAAAGAGAGGCACGAATCGTCTCGGATAACACAAATCGCTTTTGCGTTCTTTGATAAGATCCCAAGAATCTTTAACACTCATTAAATAAAATTCCAGATTAGATATTAAGATTGAATGAGGCATCGGATGCATTAAGGACGAACAAAATTTTTGTTTGCATCGAGTGCAATGACTTCTATTATATAAAAATATATATATATCGTAGATATTGTTTGACAACGATAGATAAGTCTATAGAGTGGGTGAAATCTTATCTCCTTTAAATAGGAAAAGATCGCTTTAGAATAAATTAGCATTATCTCTATAATAGCGTAACTTTTTGAGACCGCCCGTTGCCTTTTCAATTACAAAAAAACCTTTCACGGTTTCTCTGGACGAAGGGCGTGTATCGAATCGCCATTACGAGTGTGCTCGAGGCGAATCTTAATAGATATTTCGGTATTACGCAAAAAGAAAGCAAGCGATGGGGCAGGTCTTGATTGACCTAGATGGTAACCCTATGGGGACTTGACGATCACAGTTATACTTTACGGTTGCGATTCACTACTTTTCACAAGAGAATAGAGCGAGCAAGAAAAAGAGAAGTGAGGGGTCGAAGCAAGAAAGGCGAGGGAAAGAGGGAATCCAGAGGAGAACACAAATCGAGGAATGGTCAAGAAAGACAAACCTTCCGCTACCAGACTAAATCACCAGATGCATGCTGCTCACATCCAACCGAGAAACCATTTGAAAATCTCGTTTCTGCGCTTGACAAGTCGACCGTAACATGAGTCGAGCGTTTCTCTACTCTACGAATTAGAGTCTAAAAATATACAAGAGCAAGTTTTGATGGCAGAGGGCTGTTGACTTTTCCGTTCCGACGAAATACGACCTTCAAGAAGTTTCTATTTTCCTGTATTTTTAAGCGTTGTAACTAATGATCAATAATTAACTAATTCCTGAAGAGTCCAAATTTAATCTTATTTTAAAACATCTTAATCATCAATAATTTAGATTTTATAGACAATTAGTTAGCAGCTCTGTTCTCGATTCTAAAGTACAGGTGACGAATACAAATCCAAGTAATAGATGAAGAGAAAAGAACAAAGGAAAGCAAGATTGCATCTTTGTAGAAAGATATGACTAAATCAGAATTGTAACTGTAGATTGCGAAATTATCTTTTCTAACTTGCCCAACAATCACCGCAATGTGAGTGGTTTCATTTACTGTCCAATAGATAACGCAACATTTGTATTTCTAGGCATTCCGAATGACTCGAGCTATTCGACCTTCACTGACCTCTAATAACTCTACGTGTAAAAAACCGGAATGCTTTTCGCTCCAACCAAAATACGTTATATTATATCTACATAGGCTTTAATCCACAAGTTTGAGGAGCAGGTAGAAGATTTCTCGGAACAAAAGCCTCTGCGGTTTTGTCAAGATTCATGGTATCGAAGGTGGACTTGAAACATTTCTACCTGAGCCCCCTCAACCTGACGAGGCAATAAAGAGAATGTCTAAAAGGTTTTTTTTTTGCTGAATGGAAGCAACCAGGCGCCTGATTAACCGTATTGTTACGCTTTTTCGAAGGTTCATTATATGAGAGCGAGGCTCGTGTCGTTGGGTATTTTATTTTATGCACTATGAGAACACCAGTCTGTGAGCAAAATTTATCTGTAGACTGGTGGCCTTCGACGAACCAAACCGGAATTCTCCTTTCCCGGTCAGAAGAATCCCATGCACTGCCGTCTATCTTGTCTCTCCACCTGTCAGAGGTTCTATTAATTTCCCACCTGGACTTCGACCTTCGACATCTTTAAATGGACGTTGTCGACAATTTCACAATCTCTGGAATTTATTATCGGACCAAAAGAATTACTATTCAGATTATCAGAATAATCCTCCTATTGGTATTTATCAAGTCCCGTATCACACTTTAAGGGAAAAAGATCACGTCAGTTAAAGGAAAATGTTACACTCCCGTGAAAGTTTGAGAAATCTCCAAGTCGAGACAAGAAAAACTAACACGATATAAAAACTGCTAGTCGACGAGTCACGCAGAATTATGTCGGATGATATAACAGCGATGGATCGCTTAAATTTCCACCTGCAAGCATGTGCGTTGAAAAAATTGCCGAGTTCCAGTTTTAAGCGTCCTGGCGATACGACTAATTGCTCGAAAACGAAAGGCAAGTAATTAGACTTGCTTGTCGAGTCATTCCAAGTTTCACTCTGCTGGTCACGTATAGAACGTTTCTCCCTGTTCCGGTTCAGGGTCGACTATCTATCGACATCTCGATTCCCAACAAGATTCGTTCCAGGCCAGAGATACCGCCTCGTCCAAGTTTCATGGGTAATCGATTATGCCGTTTTTTAAAGGTCTTATTTCGTTCTCCAACTCGAAATTGTCACCGAAATCTACTTTTTACCTACTGCGAATTAGGTATGTATATTTTATAAAAGGGAAGCAATTCACACAAAGAAACGCGAGAAGACGCCTACTCGGACGTCTATATGTAACTTACAAGTCGCTAAGAGTATCCAAGTTCTATTCCCGAAATTCGATTTCCCCTTTTTCTCAACAAATATTATAATTAGATCCTTCCTCACTCTGTGATGTGACTCATTTTTTAATTCTTTAATTTTAAATACTTTTTCTGTAAAAGTTTCGAACTCGAAAGACCTTTAAAATAATCCGACGCATTAGCCAACCGCGTATCAGGTTTCGGAAGTTAATCGAGGTCGTTGTACCCGCTCCAAATTGAAGAAGTTCCGGATCTTGTAGATCGACCTCTGAACACTCATCAAGAAAACAATTCTTATCTCTCTTACTTTTTATTTTTCTTTTTCATCAAGGTCAAAGTAAAAGAACATTTTCTTCGACTTAGAAGGCGTAATATACCTTTGTGAAACGGCTTGGCCGATAAGAACTTGGAATACTTTTATCTTCTCCTCGCAATCACTCGACTTTCTTCACGAACAAAAGAATAAAATGGTTTGATAGAGGAAAAACTTACACAGCGTGGGCAGAAGTGGATTTGTTAGGGTCTTGCAAAAAAGAGGCCTGTTGGGCGGAAGCGAGATGATGTAGATGATGATGATGATGCTGAAAGGCTGCGTTCTGATGAGAGGGCGAGCCACTTGGCATCAAATTGTAGGGCTGATAGAGCAGCTGGGGCTGGGCCTGGCTACCCAGAACTTGGGTCTGGCTTAAGGGGTGCGGGGTACCCTGGGTGGCTGTTTGCGGGCTCGCCGGAAGGACCGCCATCGCACCTCCTAGCACTGGTGGCATGCTTCCGTCCTTGAGTCGGCGACAGATTGTTCCAATATCATCGTTCGTTTACCAAGATCTTCTTCAGCTCAAGGGCTACGCAATACGCATATCTCGCCCCCGAGAGATTAGTATCTCACTCTTCCTAAGGATCAAACAAGCATCCAATTTGCTTGTCCTTCCCAGCACTCAATTCCACCTTGCACTTGCACGTAATGCGAACCGAATCAAGGAAACAAGTACGGGGAATATACTCGCACACCTATTACAAATAATTGGCCTGGCACGAACTCGGCTGGTGCGCACGGAGAGCGGTACCTCTCCTCAAACAATGGCTGCGCGTCGCGCACTCGTTACTTGCTCGAACGATCACGAAATTTCCCGGTTGAGCTTTTGCCTTATTTCTTCACTCATCAATCCAGAAAGGTGGCACCTGCAAACACCGCAATTTGTTACGTTAAAAAAAACTTCACTTCACACTCTTTGGTAGCGACTTGGGAATTAACTGCGATGTGGAGATCTTGCACTTCGAAGCACTTGGAATTTGCTACACCGGACTCACCGAGAACAAAAGACCTTGGACGAGATACGACCTAGCCCATGAAACTTGTCACCGTGAAATTTCTTGAAGATTTAATCCACGTGAATTGTAGTTTTGGCACTGAATCTTCACTGGAAAGGATTATTAAATCCTATACTTGTGTTTTGTGAGATAATCCCGTTAATTCAGGACGAAGAGACGTGAGAACAACCCACTTCGAAAGCCGCTACTCTACTGGCGAGGAGAGCTCGCCCCACCATTGGATTTTCTCCCCTCGCTCGCCGCACCGTTGATCCCCCACAGTCCGCGAACAGTCGACTTTCCCCTCGACCCCTCCATCGTGCTATTCCCCCCGTCGTAAAATGCGCTGACAAGAACCCTCCACATCAGACTTTTACTGATCCATTCAAAGAATTCAAGGGGTTTTAGGGAATCTCACAAGATTGCGAGGTATTTAAATTAATACGGAAATGCATTAAAATAGGTTTACATGTAGAGAGTACGTATATGACATATATAATGTTCTCTGTCTCTTTTCATCAGATCAGTGTTAATTTATGTCACGACCGAAGCCATATCAAATTCGGTTCGAAACTTGAAGTCGCAAATCAATTCTGATTCAATTTTCACCTAATTCTAATTGATAAAGAATAAAAAATCTCTTCAAATCCTTTCAATTTTTTTACGAACTCTTTTAACTTAAAATTAAGATCCTTGTGACTTAAGTATTAATGGAAATATTCATTAATCTTGTAAATATCAGAGAAAAGTCCGAGAGTTTTAAAAATTAAGTTTTAAGGATTTATTCTCGGATTTATTATCGTTTATCATCTTCTTTCGAAATCTGTCAGAAAGTTTAAAAAAGCTTCAAAAGGAACAAAATGGCGCTGCTTTATCTGAAAATATTTATAATCGCAAACGTCTCGAGATTCATGAATAATTGAAGATATTGCGTATGTCTCTTATCACAATAACACCCATTGCGAAAAAATGCAATCTCTTATTTCCTTGACAATTGCTAATCTATTCTATTTTTATCTATCAAGCACTCAATTCCCTGATTATGCTTATCTCTTCATTTTTACTGATTATTCCCGCTAACCGATATCTGTTTGTTTACTCTAACCACGCTTTTCTTCAAGAATTCTTTAAACTTAAATTATGCTAATTTTCACAAAAATAGTCTTTGTTATGAACACAAGTTTCACGAATTCGAAACGACGTCTAGAATTCCAATGTTCGTTATAGGTTACAGAAGCCTTTTTTGCATGTATGTCAGTCCCGTTTGCGAAATGTATTCCTTATACAAAGATAGGAGGAAGTCGCTTCACAAGGCATAAATTACTTCAGAAACTGTGAGAAAGTACAAGAGAACAATAATATAAGAACAACAATATAAGATCATACGACTCTTCTTTTACATATTAGGTTTTGTCTTTAGACTCTAGATTTAGATAGCCGTATCTCGACCTTGACGAGAAGAAAAGACTGTTAAGAAAAACTTAATGCGCAATGTGAATATCAGTCAAAAGATTCAGTTTGAATAATCAAGTGAAATGCTTCTCGACTATTGACTCTGCATTCTCGAAAATACATCTGTCACTTTCGAGACAAGACAGTTGTCACCGAGCACGTTCAGAGAACTGCTGAATGACATTAACAGTCTCCGAACATACGTAAGCCTTCGTGAAGAAATTACATAAGATATTTAAGCAAATGTATTTTCGACCTTCCTACTCTTGTGAATCTATTAACAATTAACTAAAACCCTCTTGTGGCTTGAGTTTATTCCGAACTCAATTCGGAAGCTTCATGACGGAGACGGTAACACTCAACACTTATAACATGGTTTCTTCGATATTCAATCGACAGGCGGATATGTAACGTAACCCGTTTCAGGTAGCTTCTCGTATTAATATTCGAGACTCTGGCATCATACATGGTTTATGTGGAACGTTCTAGGTTTCCAGAGCTATAGAAGCATAACCATGACTAACGTTTCATACTGGTTAGTCATAGAACTTGGTCTTTGCGTGTTGAGGAGCGTATTATCAACTACATATATGTATATTGTGTGAATCGATACATGGCTCACCCATAATTATCATTAAATAGGTGAATAAGTCTCGTGATTTCGTAAATTTGTCAAATAACTTGAGGAATTTGACAGGAGCATGAATCTACTCTTTATTAAACATAATATATAAGAATTTGTTACGGTAGCCGACCTGGTGCTTCATATGTATCCCTTTTATTCATAAAGGACATATAAAGGCTTAAAAGCCTGCTGGCTTATGTAATGCTGAAGAGTAGAGTTAATGTTGGGTTCAAGTGTATACTGTCTCTCGCATTCCCGACAGCTGCGAGTTTCGCCTCTATTATTTACTTTTTAGGCCGGTATGAATGCGTGAGGGAGAAAGTTGTATTAAAGGGATATTCAACGGCTCTTCACAGATATTCATGCTGGAACTTAATGAACTCGTTTAGCAGACGCACGTCTTCCAAGGACAGAAGGGTATACAGCTCTACAATTATATCCCTCCCTCAATCTGAATTAGTAAGAATTTAACTAAATAATTTAATTAGTTGTAGTCTTATATATATTTGAATACTGAATTAATAATTTCTCCACTTTCTACTAAATGAAATAGTAAGTCGCCTAAATTATTTAGTAAGTATTTACTATTTCCTTTAATACTATTGTTACTAATTCAATGAGTTGCGATTTACCAATTACTTTAATTCGTCCTTGTTACTAATTGACTTGGTAATTTTCAACTAATTTACAGTAAACAACTTCACACTATTTGAATTAACACGAAAATGCAATTAATTAGTAAGATATAATTCGGATTGAGAGAGCGCATTTTACCTGATCCTTGTTCTAATTTTAATTAACCCATTAACACCGAGACAGTAGTCACGTCACGCTATCCAGACTTAATTTCGAAAACTGTGAAAACTCATAAAATATGTGTTGTTGAAGTGAAATTATAATCCCAAACATTAGAAAGAGTAAGATTAGATCTGAGATTGTACTCACGCAGGTCCTTATAGATTAACTTTATATGTCCATAAACTCGAGTACACTTACCTGTAACAAAGAAAACGTTTTCATTAGTCTTAATGCAAACAATTGCATGCTAGTGGTGTGTAAAGTAATTATTATAAAAGCATAAATCTTGCGGAAATAGTGCAAGTAGTTAATTAACTCGAGACAATGAACTGGTAGTATAATAAGGCCAATGAAGTTGGTTTTGAAGGAATTCAACGCAGAAGCTAAAATACCGCTAAGCGATCCCATTGTTCCACGGCAATGAGTCGAAATCCTTTTATTCTACCGACCGGGTGAATCATACAAGTTCGCACAGGCAATTATGTCTTCCAACGTCGAATGACAATTCAAACTCATTTGCTGGAAACAATGCTACAGTTTTCGCAGTCGCGTCACGCATGACCTTAAGCGAATTGATGCTAATATCAGCATGCAAATTCATTTCAGACCCAGATACTTTATACCAAAGCAATCTGGATATATAGTTATGGGAAAAATAGACGCGCTATGCACGTTTTTATTGTTTTGAAATAACGGGTTAACTGATTTAAATCGATAATAAAGGAAAATGGTAAAGGAGGCTAAGAGCAGTATTGATACAGTGTCTGTGCCTCAGACTCGTCTGGCACGAAGTGAATTTGAATGGCGTCGATTCCAAGCAACGTTGAAGAAGGAACGACCTTGATCGAGACTATGCCACTTAATGCAGGCTCCATTGCAAAGAACCGGCACGCGTAGCACACGCGTCTGTGTGTTGCGTGGTATGTGTTTGCGCAAGTCGGTATCGATTCTATACAGTATTATATATATGTATATTTATATATATAGAGGACATCATCCCTTCCGAAGTCCGTAAATCCGCGCTGTTCAGAATCGAATGCTCAGCCTGTTCAGCCACCCTCAAATAAAATGCATACATATTATTATCCTATTTTCTTCTCCCCTCCAACACCTTTGTATTTGTATTTCATCGATCAGGGAGGGAATGGAAGTGATATTTTGCAAATTTTTCTCATGCTTTCTTGGTCGAAGAATGACATCCATCTCATACATCAAAACCGTCAAACGAATAACATCATTTATTTCAACCATTCGAATTGAAATGCTTTTGTACATTTTAAGGAATTTCAAGGGATATAACCAGAATGCGTTCCTCGCTGATCTTTACCATCATGAATTTCTAACTGAATTCAGCAGTTCGAATGTCCGATCAAGTAATACCATCCTCGAATTCTTTCCTCTCTATTTTAAAACATTATCGCGTTCTCGACGAGGCTGTCGACTCTTGACTCGAGACAGAGATCAAGAGATGAAGAAAAAGAGGTATGCGGTGAGGGGCGGTTCACTCTCGAATCAACTCGCATAGAGATTCGTCGGATTCGTCCTGACTACTCGTGATCTCGTGATTCACGAGACAGGGAATCAGACTCACCACGAGTCGAACAAAGAGAAGTATAAGTGTAACGAAATGAAGCGAAAGTCCAAAAAGGGCAGACATTCAGTTTCGACAGATGATTCCCCCCTCGAGCAAATAGTGTGCTGAAAAGTCGGGGAATATGCACCAGTTTGAACCTTACTCAGTGAATGCTTTGATATAAAGTTACATGACACTTTTTAGATTTCCGAAGAAAGTCCCAAGTAATTAACATTGCTCGTGAAGATATAATTCTTTTAATTCTTTAATAATTCAATTTGCTAATTCTACATAAAAGCGAAAGTTCATCCCAAGGTATTCTAAATATATAAACTCAGAGCATTCAACTTGGACCTTTAAGCAGAGAGGATTTGCGTCAATTAAGGAGAATTCACATTGCCTCGTCCATTCATTAAGGTCGAGGCCTGGAATAAGTAACAAAAGCTACTGAACAACAAACGTCTAAAGGTAGATTCTTTTGTCCCTTCATTCAACGTCTCCGCCTCGCTGGAAAATTGTAAGAGTTCTACCCACGTGTTAAATGCGCGTCGATTGATAGCAAGGGCACTGAGATGAGAAAGAGAGAAACAAGTTCTGCAAAGGGCAAAGACTTAGGAAGAGAGAAATGCGACGGGAAAGGAGACAGAAAAGAGTAAAACATGATGGGAATAAAAGACACGAAAGGGAGGAAGTGTGCGCGCAGGTATTCATGTTCCCGACCAAACAGGAAACACGTACAAGAGGCAACAAATAGTAATAATAAAATGGGCTCGTTTGCCGGCCTGCTCGAGTCTCGAGACCCACAGTCCATACCGAATACCAACATTTGCTCACCCTCTTCTCCTTATCTGTGTCTGCTGCCAGTGTCTGTGTAATTTTGCGAGAGAGTGTACGATGTACGTAAAATGCGGTCGACCCCTCTCGGAATATATATGTATATGTATAATGTATATATGTATATACAGAACTGCACGTAGAGAGGAACTGAGTCGAGTCGTGAGTTGTAACGTTCATGGCAGCGCAGCAGCAAAGGGTCACGTGGCAGTGACGGCCATCTTGTAAATAACGATTCATGTTCATGCATCTGCCGTGGCATGGTGTCGTTACACACTAACACAACACGCACGATACCAAAGTGCGTCCCAGCGAAAAACTTCTCGATCAAGATTACAGCTGATGATTGCTGCCACTATCGGTTCCGCATTATTAGAGGAGATAAAAGATCTTTCTGTTTATGTAACGTTTCGCGAGAGCTATTTTTGTAGGATGCAATTGAGTATGAATATGATACTATCGCATTACAAATAGGAGGAGGCGTAATTGCTCAGCAAATGTTCTTTACGGTTGCAGCTATGAATTATGTTATTAATAGAATAGGCGCATTTAATATTCATTTTCTGATAATAGAAATTAGAAAGGGGAAACACCTGTTTTGTCAGTTCAATGTTTCAACCCTTTAAACTGAAGCTAATCGAAAATGATGTATATGTTTTTATTATCTTGGCAGAGGGTATAGGATAATTAACCTATTAATGGCTTCCATATATGTGTGGACTGTAGATTGTATTTACTATATGAGTTTGTGAATCATGCCTTGATCGTGCAAGTCATTTGGAGACTTTTTTATGCAATGGCACCCTCATGCAAACAGCACTTATTTCGTCAGCCTTAATTATTTGCCGTGAACCTTTAATAACGAGAAAGCAGGTGTTAGGCATATGCTCAACATATATAGGCTTAGGCAGTAATATATATCCACGCAATCTGTTTTGCAATGTGCTTCATCAGTGATATAATGAGCGATAAGAGTTGTTTTTGTTTAAACATCTTGAAACTTAAAGAGAAGAAAGTCATATCAATCTATAAACACCGAAAAGATTAGTCATTAAAATTTTCCTTGAGTGTCATCGACTTTTAGATAGGACAAAGTTTTTAAAATATTTCCTTAGTGTTTCTTAAACTCGCAAATACTTGAGTGTATAAGTATAAAATGCCTCTGGCCAAGAAAAACCCCAACATTAAGACTATAAATATACTTTTTATTTTAAATAATCCCGATAGCGCCTTTAATGCCTTGCCCGAAGCTGTTGACAAGAAATAGGAATGTATGTTTTTCAGGGGAAAAAACCTATATGCATGTAAAGCAGTTGCGATGTTTATTTATTGGTATGTTATCCAAGTTAGCATCCGCAAGGTGCAATTGAAAGTAAAAGAGTCTTTGAGTGGTAATTAATGTTAATTAATGTTAATGAGGAGACGTTGACTATCGAGCCGTGTAACTTGATAGGTGGTTTGAGTGAGGTGTTATCCTAAAGATGACGTCTCATAATTTCCTGAGCGTATGATAATTTCATCTAGTTTTTTTAAGACGAAGTGTCGCCAAAAGGAAAAAAGACCTCGAAAAAGATATTCTTTCTTTTATTCTGAAAGATGATTAATGAGCAATTATGGAAGAAAGCAATACGTAGTTATTTTATAAATTATCTCTCTTGCGTTTATCACTTATTTTAATTTTAAATACGCACATTTGAATATTGAACAATTCAGAGAGAAATATGATTGAACATGCGCTATTGAAAAGTTACATGGCAATTAACTTTGTTTCCCAGAAACGAAGACGGACGTTATCTTATGTAATAAATCAATTTTACAAACACAATAAACTCCGGTAAATGAGCGCAGGAAGCATTAAATTGAATTGACGAAGAAGAAAGAGCATCAAGGAGAGAAAGGTTGAGTGAGAGGGGACCAGGGGCTGAGTAATGAACTATTAATTGAGAAAGATAGAAAATAACAGCGCTCAAGGTTCACTAGTCGCTGATGATATCGATCAAGTGACCAGAGAAGATGCTTCTCAATAATTAATTAAGACTGATTGGTCTAATGCCTGTTTTGCGCCGATTAAGATCGCATTTCTGAACCAATCCGCCAACCTCTGAGCCTACATCACTCGTCTTTAGGATTTTGCGTCAAGACTGGTTTCTTTTTTCGAATTGATAATTCTACGCATCACTGCGTGCGATAAACCAGCTCCGTCTACAGTCTTCATATACACGATTTCTTCAATGGCGTGGTGCGACCAGTTATAAAATTGATTTAACAAAAACACTTCCACGACATAAATGAGTCGGTTATAAATACTTGTGTTGGTGCTTATGCGTGTTCAAACTCTCCCAGGCCTCGTTTAAATCATGATACTTGCTTGGGAGGATTAAAAAAAGTTAGAGTCGAGAATTAAAAAAAAAAGAGGAGAAAACTTGAGCTGAGTCACTTTGTGACGTCCAAGACCAGACAAGGATTAGGGTAGGGTCTTATAAATCCTGAATGGTCGGGCTGTATAACATAACATATTGTTTTGCTTACTCAAGACAATTTTGCAACCTTGAAAAAAGATGCATAATTATTTTCTGGAAATAAAGTTGTATCAAGTTGCGTTAATGGAATAGGTGTTGTAATAAGAGCAGGCCTACCTCCTCATAAATGACGTTAATCTTAAATTGAGGAAACATCCGTCATTTGTTGGATATACGCAAGTGATATAAATAATCTACATGCGCCATCTGCTCGAGTGATATCGAAAATTCAAGATAAACACGTTTTGTCAAGAATATGCGCTTAACAATTGTGTATTTCACAAGAAACTTCATTTACAGGCTTGTCTTCAATGTCACCTCTTCATTTGCATGCTTAAAAGGAAATAAAAATAGTTTCCCGTTTAATATATCGTTTTGAAAAAAAAAATGCGAAACATAATTTTGTTTCAATCAATTCAATTTTAATTACCTTAATTCCAAATTTATGTTAATACCAGACACTTTAAAATTTAAATTCTCCAATTTTAAATATATTAATCAATCCACTTTAATCGCTTCCAACATCAAATTCATTATCGCTTCTTATTTTAGCTTTAGCTTGTTATTTCTGTACATTATGAAGTCCCCTTTTTTTATCCACATAAGAAATATGTATTTTAAATACCCTAAAATATTCCTAAGATCGCAGCGAACCACATGACGTGATGCATGGCTGGCCCCGAGAAGAAATTACTATCGACAATTTTCTAACTGTGTGCCCGTTAGTTACGCCATTGGGCTCACGTATATGTGCCAATACTGAACGTAAATATACGCGCATATCTCACCAGGTACACGATTGCACGAAAGTATGTAAGTGAGAGTTCGTGTATGCCGGTGCGACGATCTGTATGTGGAATACATTATCGACGAATGGTCGGACAAGGGAGAACTCAAAGAGCGAGAGAGCTTGTAGAGGGAAAAGAAGAAAGGGAGAGAGGGGAAAGACAGAGAGAGAGTGAGAGAGAGAGAGAAAGAAAGAGGGGGAGATGGGGTAGCCGGTAGAGAGTAAAGTGGCTCAGTCAGTGGTTACTCATGCACATTGGCACTGTACAGAGCCAGGCGGAGGCCTTTGACCTCCTCGCTCTCCTTCTCTTTCTCACTAGCGCTTCCCCTATCATCTCCGTCCCATCTCCCTTTCTCTCTCCCTTCCTGCCCCCCGGCCCCCACCATCAAACCAGCTCCGCCACACCGACCTGCATTCATCCTACAACACAACTTCCACGACAACGATAAACGAAACCGTGCACTAAGTGCATTATAACCTCCCACGTTCCCGCCACTAAAGGTCATGCCTTAACGAGTGCTTTTTTTCCCCTTTTTTTCCCTCTCTTTCCCATCTCTTCGACTCTTTCTCCTCATTTCTCTTGAACTGGCGCGTTCCTATACAACGCAGATTATAGCACCCGATCCAGCAACTTCCTTCGTATCGAGGCGATCTGTCTTCCTGTTTCTCTCACTTTCCACGAGGACTCGCCTATGGCCTATCTATCTATTTGATGTATCACTTTGATGCGTCTCTTACCCAAAAGCCTTTCTCTCTGCTGAGAGCTTGTGTAATAACGGCACCGATTCTATTGTTCGATTATACATGCAAATTTATGGGGCATCCCCTTATAGCCTGTCTCCACATATTTTTCTGGCATCTAAAGTACCCTTATTTCCAAAATTTATTCCGTATATACCCCAGTTTCAAACGACTGGAATTCTTACGTACTTCGAGCTATTCTTTCTTTAATTTGTACGGTATATTTCAAGATATTTTAAGTGATTTTAAGAAAGAGATTATGAGATACAAATGACTATAATGTTTCTAAAATTGAATCAAGGAAATTCCACTGATTTGTTATTCTTTCAAAATTAAAGAATGAAGAATTCTAATTTAAAAGATTTTATTTGACTTTATGGAATTTCAAGGGATTTCGAAAGTGTCGAAAAGAAACAGAGTGGTTCCACTCGGTAAGATTCGAAATTTTACCAAACGTGAAATTTCTGAGCAGGTAAGGTTTTTCACCTTTAAGATCGGAAACTCCTAGCAAAAAGTCACCATGAGTCAGCTAATTCGATAATGCCCTCCATTTAAAAAAATGGGAACTCCATCTTCGAAATTCCCAAGAATCCCAAGTATATAGGAAGACTCGGTATTTCCAAGACAGAAGACAGGTGTAAAGCGAGTGCTATACATAATCCTTTCAGATATTATACTGCCAGCAACAAATATTATAAGTACCGGTAATAATGCTCAACTGCTATGCATTTCGAAAATTAAACACTGTTCCGGATACGTGAAGTTGGAAAATATTCCCTCATCCTCATGTGTACGTAATGACTATGAACGGTATCTTTTGTTGTCAGTAACTCGGTAAATAGGAAGGCATGTATTCATAAAGTCATTTCAACTCCTTCAATAAACGAAATACATATCATTTTTATTACCTTCGAAAATTAACTCCCCGCAATGTAATAAACCATAAATTTTTTTACATTTTTACGATTTTTCTATTCAACATAAATCACATACCACTTTCTTACTTAATTCCGAATATCGCAAGTGATTAAATAATTTACTTTGAAATCTTTAGAAATGCTTTTGTCTCAATTATGTTCAATAAGCTTCTGTCGCAAATCGCCACTATATATGTATTTAAGTACCGTATATGACCGCGTGGCAGTTATTACACTATACCTTCTGGAGAGCTTGCGTGTCCTTACAAGGAAACTCGAGTAAAAATGAAAGAATTAATTGGAAGTTCTAAAAAAGGAATTACAATTTCTTGTACGTACTTTACAACGTGTTTTCTAAATCACAACAGGAAAAAAACTTGCTCGAAGCATAGTTCGTGCTCAACACAAAAACAGAGCAATTAGTCAGTACTATAATATTTCTCGCTCGCTTATCGTGAGTTTTCCAGAAGTTTTAAAGGATTTTTAAGATACACATTTCAAAAATTTCTACAAAATCGTAAAATTCGTATGCAAATAGATTGTGCAATGTTTCTCTACAATCCGGAATTATAAACGTCCAGCAATTGATGAGAATGTAACTGGAGAGAGAAAAAATATCCAAGATTTATTGCATTTGTATAAGTAGTGCTTTAATAGGCTCTATTTCATCTCCTGTCAATTAAGCGAGGTACGCACAAGAAAAATATCGTAGAATTGTCGAGTTAGTGATAAATTTCTTTTTGTAAAGCAATATAAGCTCAGCAGATCCTAAAATCTCAGAAAACTAATGCGAAAGTAAAAAAAGAAGATTATATTGTTTATAATTACAGTCAACTTTGACTAAATGCACAGTTTTCACAGTGAACACTTTGGGCCACTTCACACTCCCGACCAAGGACCTTGTTTTAATAATTGCACAATCGCAGCAAAACGAAGAGGTCCAAAGAAGCTAAAAAAAGTGTTCGATTAATCAGTTTCTCAATTTTAACTAGTGTGCGGTTAATCAAAGTCAACTGTAATGTAATATAAAATTTCTATAACTCCGACAAGATTCAGAAACCACATTTCCAAGGACAGTTTTGCGAAGCAGTCGACCTGCACGGCCGCGGTCAAAACGAAATAACAGTAAGGTCTTTGGGTGGTAAAAAAGGCATGGCTCGTCATGGTACACGACCGGGGCAAGTGCTGTCATTCTAGCGTGACTTTGAAAGCAACTTGAGCTCTTCACAAAGCTAAAAAGATAAAGATGGAAGAGAATGCAGTTGCCTATCCGCAATGCCTCTCTGTCTACGTTCAATGTTCATGCAGAGGCTAAGTTGAAGCTGATGACGGTCTACGCTTTACGTCTCTCTTTTATTTATTAGTTTCTCCTTGGCAGCCATGGAAAATCCGATCCAGCTGTAAACGAACGTTTCAGTCGATCTCGCCCTCGATTCTGTCGAAAATGCGAGGAATTGGCAGGTCGAGGAGGTCGAGTGCAGCTCCGAAGGTCGATTGAGCGTAATCAGTTAAAAAAAAACGCCCAAGCAAGAAATCGCGCATTGAATAATAAAAATTCCTTCCACGACAAGATACTAAAGTGCATATTTAAGTTTATTACTTGGAGATCCTCGCATTCATCCTCTCGGTTTCTTAAAAGACTCTTATATAGTTTTTTTAACATAGATGGTATCTCCAGATCAAAGATGCACTCAGAAAAAAGTTTCTTTGAATCAAATAAACATTTCTTTGATATAGAAAAAATTTATTTGAATTAAATAAATTTTACTTAATTCAAATAAATTTTTTCTTTGGCCCTATATATCAAAGAAATGTTTATTTGATTTAAAGGAAATTTTTTCTGGGTGTGTGATTTCAAGATCCAGATTTTAAGGTTGAATATTTTTCCTGCGATTGCTGATTTATAAGTTTTTTTTTTATTAAATGCACCTTGTTATGAAATTCGAGATAAATCCGACCTTAACCCTCGGAAGTCAATACCATAATTTTTCTGGAACAGCTCCCGTGGGGTTCCAGAGATACTGTTTTTATAAAAAAAAGAAGAGCAAAAAGTAATAATATAACGAAAATAATTCTCTGAATCTTTGAATTCCTTCAAAGACTGGAATTGAGATAAATTCTGATGTTTCACGTGTAATCAGAATGCTCTCATGCACTTTAATTCTCTATTGGGTTGTGCGATCGATCGCAGACGCTCATAAAGGTCGCCTTGATGGTTGTTCTCCTTCCCAGACCGACCTCGACAAACTTTGGGCTTTTCCTCATCCTCCTTCTTCTCTCTCTTATCTCCCCGGGTTCTCTTAAGATTTATAGGCGAAGCAACGTGACCCGATTCCCTTTTCAAACCCGTATGAAGGATATTTCACACAAAAGCGATCAAGAAAGGCAACGTCACTTCCAATCTTCCCCTTGGCAATCTTTCTCGATAAATGCTTTCTCTATTCAATTAATTCTGTCGATGAATATTAATTGGGATATATTAAGGGCATTTGCAGGCTCTCAAATGTCGTTTAATACGACACACTCTAGTAATCTAGATTTCAGCTTGTATTTACTTCAAAATTATTAAGTGTAAAGTGAGATGTTTACTGTTAAGAAACTCATAATTCTATAAATTAGAAAAAGCTTTCTTGGGTTCTCTTTGTACGTTTTTGAAGATGGTGGGGCGACACAAAAATTAAAAAACCGAAATTAAAAAGTCTTGGACATTTTTCACTGAACATTCAAGGACATGACTAATCTCGATTTCAAAAGTAACAATCTAATCTTTATAGATTAGATTATTTAACCTATTGTATACGTATTACGTATATAGGTTGGCCGACTTTCAGGTCAAAAGGCCTAAAATGTAGAACCGAACGTCGCATATATAAAGGGTATAAGTGACAGCATGACAACAAGAGAAGAATTAGTTCCAGCAGTGAATCACTAAAGCCTTTCGTTAGCGGAGACAGCAAGGGAAAATGTTGAGGAAGAAGGGGAAGAGGCAGAGATTTGAGAGAATAGACGAAGACTAGAGGCAATAAACCTTGTTACTTTTCTGCTAAAACCAGCTTCAGAGTTGCTTGCGCAACAAGCCATCTTTCTCTGTGTTTTGTATCGTGTAAAACTCGTTCCACAAGACAGAGCTACAGGAATCGCTTCTAAGGAACTACTTGTAATAACCGAAGGAGCTTTGCAAAGAAACTTGAGGCTTTAGGCATCAGGCTTTACTCGAGTATATTCCATAATCCAGAGTCGACCGAGAAATAGGCTATTTGTAAAACTACACATCTTCCGTTACTAAGGAAATGTTGGAAATGGAGACTGGTCTTGTTGTATTTATGCGGATATTCTCTCAAGGAAGGAAGATTTATGATCATTTGTGATTCTCCGGAAGATCAATGGTCGCTTCATTCTGAAGGTATTGATATTTTTTTTGCGCAGGAGTGGCAGTCTATTCGATTCATTTTCGGATACTTGCAGAGTCATAGTTCATTGTATGGTTTTCAAGACTCTTTACTCTTATTAATTAAGGTACTGATGTTTAATTTTATATCCAGTTAGCCTCGAGAGGTCCCAAATTTTCGTTTACCCGCCCAGTTTTTGCGAAAACTTTACCCAAAAACTGGGAGGATAAACGAAAAAAAAAGAAAGATCAAGGGAAAAAGATCCTGATCTTATTTTACCTTTCTTTTATGGATGGAAAAAGGATACTGGCGGGTGGTACCAGGCGTCAAGTTTCACGAAGATATTCGTTTTGGGTTTACATATTAGCATTTTACAATGTAAAGCATATGGTTCGACGAAGCAGGGCGAGTCAGTTGTAAACTGGAAAGTAATATAATGGACAGGAGAAAGACCAGAGTTACGGTCGAGGACACGTGAATCTGTCCACCCTCATCTCTGGAATGCGTCGCGTCATCACGCCAATCCTAAGGGTCAAAAACCCCACCCCTGGAACTTCTAGGGTGGAATGCCCCTTTGGCTTTGACTCATGAAACTCAACCTAACCTTCCCTCGGTCATTGTATACCCAGCTTCAGCTCAGCTGGCACAGCTGGTTCTTCCTCCTCGCACACAATATTATCGTACTACCACCATGAATTCGCCCTTCCAGTTTTTTAGGGCGGAAGTTATCAAGGTGGAATCATAAAATCTGGTCTTTGGACTCCCCTGCTTTAATAAGCAGAGATATAGAAACTGAGATATTTTTGGATGGAAAAGATACACATGCATTAAAAGTTAATTATGCATTAGCGTGAACATTAAAAGTTATAGGGAATTGACAAGTGCAAATGTTATTCCAATTTCCGCTGCCTCTCATATCAATATTTAATGTTTATCTCTCAACACTAGTGAAGCTACTTTATGCTTATCGAAAGTTAGAAATGCGGTTAGATATCAGCTCTACACTTAGGAATGCCTCCCACCCTTTCAATGGCCTGGATTAGTGACTAAAGATACGGGAAAGGTGATATCGAGACATTTTTATTCAGTGACGTCAGAGTACACTTTCCTTTTTTTTCTACCAATTAAAAGAGGATAGCAAACCAGTCTCATGATTGATCGAAACTAACATTGCTAATTTCCCCAAACTTTAATTCTATATAGTAGAAAACTTTTCGAACCTGTTCTGGTTTTGACCTGATTCTATGCACCATTAATCAGTTACGGTTTAAAGCAACAATATGCCCTAGTGAAGGCCTCTGTAATTAAAGACTGTAACAGAGGAGGAGTCGAAATACTATAATTTTATTCTCGAATAATTTCCTTTCATTTTTGGAACTAAATACTTGAGAGATTTTAAACTTAACTAAAGAATGATAAGAAATTTCTTGAAGTTTCTTTTTGTGTAATACACAACAATTCTTATATGAGTAATGCACTACTTCGAAGAAGATGATTAGCGTTTGTAAAGCAATGATTATCATTAGTTTGCACGACGTCTTTCAGAAAACACTTTGTCGACAGACAAGCAGGTTATATGCCAAAGGTCAGCATTACTTCTTGAAAAAGATAAGGAGAAAATAGTCGCCTGGGATTGTTTGCCTTCTAAAAATGTGACCACACACTAGTCAATTACTAGTCATACTTAGCATTAATAAATTGCAATTGATTATGCATTAATTGACATTTCTAGATAACTAAATCTTTGTAATTATATAAAGATTATATAAAGGTCTCTGTATTTATGCAATTAAAAATAACTTTCTTCAAACGAGTAAAGAGCCCGACTAGAACGATTGATCATTGATAATATTGATAATAGGATTCTTTGTTGTATGTTTTATCTATTAACACCTGAGGGTAAGATGACCCTCGGATTTCCGGAAATCGGTCACTCCCCATCTCTACTGGTCTGCGATATGCACGTGAGACGAAGGAGCGCGGCCATTTTGAAATCGTTCTCCTTTCCTGCTCTCCACGACCATATAACGTTTTCAACTCGGCCAAGGCAGGGTTGTTCGACTCGTCTAGTCATGCACGACAACGTAGCCCAGTCGCCGTGGCAGCAGTTAAATTTGCATAGGATCTGCATGCAGCTGACCCATTTGCACCATAATATTCGATACATGCTTCTCTAATGTCCACGGTTCTTCAGAATGACCACATCTCTACATAAGACATAAGTTTAAGATCTAAAGACTGCCTAAAGAAGATCATCTCAGTTTAAGCATTATACAGCAAGCATTTACTCAATGAAGCTAAAGGATATTCAAACCCACACCCCTTTTTCACTGTGCGACTACACGTCCCAAAAAATACAATGATCCTGCAAAAAGTTGATGTTATTCAAAGTCATGGGTATGCTTGCCCTGAAAGTTTTTTTTTATGCAGATGGAAAAAAGGTTATTAGACTCTCAGATCGTTCAGCATTCTCGCTTTGGATCAAAAGTAAGATCCACTGTTGCAGATTACAATAGGGTAGTCCCTGAAATAGGGTACGAGGAATAAATTTAAGAGCATAGGTTTGTGCTTGCTGAAGGGGAACAAGAAGAATTTACTTGGAGGACAATTGAAAATCTGGCGCATGATTCTTTACCATAAGCAAGGCCTTTATACATACTCTTGACACTTAATCGAGCGACATTCGAAAAAAGATTGCTAGAAACGTGTCCTAGAAACGTCTTTCGTAGCTTCCGCAATTCTTAAATTAATACCTCTTGATAAAGTTTATTTCTTGATAAGAAATATAAGCATTAAGTATGACAGACATATACAAACATCTCTCATGTACCTGATAATTTATTGCTCTCGTTTATGCGCATACAATTAAGGAAAAACGATGCAAAAAAGTTTCACTGGCACGATCTCCGAGGTTCAAACCCATAAATATCACCCGTGTCCCCCTTACGATCCAACATCGCAAAAAGTTCATTTGGTGCTGGAATGGAAGTGTATCAGGGCGAGGTTGGTATCATTAAGAAGCAATAAACTTTCAATTAAGAGCCGTCGCGTCGCTGGTCTGTCAAGAATCTCTCAAGGTCAAAGGAGGTCACAGCCTCGAGCGAGCCGTTTGGAAGGTTTCATGGCTGAAGAGATCAATCAACCTGGTTTCAAGAATTTCGATGCTATTCGTTGAGTCTGCTACGTCTCAATGGCAAAGCTGCCAATTTTAATATGCAGATTCAAACATTCAGCGAGAAGAAGAATGACAGGAAGAAGAATGACAAACCTAAATAGAATCTGCCCTCAGCCAGATTCTGTGTCCCTCTGTTCGCAACGAGACAAAACTTACAAATTGCAACTCTGAAAAAGACTGCACGAAAATGTCTCTGGATCAAGCCCAACAATAGGCGCGATTCGATTTTAACTGGCGGACGATCAAGTCGGTGAACAAATGCTCGCCCCTTAAACTCTTAAAGGCTTAAAGAAACCGGTCCTCATTGAATAGTAACGAAAGATCTTGATGTGTTCCGTGCCTCGTTATTTGGCGGGGCTCTTGTTTTTGTTTTGCTTTTCTTTCACGTCGGCAATAAGCGGTAGTCCCTAGAAATTCAAGAGCGCACCGTCTGCAGGAGTCAAAAGAGAGATGGAGAAAGAGAGATGGAAAAAGAGAGACAGAAAATGAGAGACCCTCGTGAAAGAGAGAGGAGGAAGAAGGTGGTTCGATGGTCGGTTAGAGTGGTTAGACGAAGGGGTGATGAGAAGAGGGAGGGCCAAATAAGGAGAGCCGGTGCACAAAGGAGAGGAAACATGCGTGTCTGTACGTGCAGGTTCACCCAAACCAAACCCAGACGTGGTCTGCAGATGTTCGTGTTGCACACTCGCAAACGGAAAAGGGGGTCGCCTGCTGCAGGCAAGCTGCTCAGGACAAGAAACACAAGTCTTGCAGCCCAGCCGGTTAGACTGGTCTAAGAGAGTCGTGGGCTGAGGTGTGGAACTGGCTGAAGAGGAGGAGGGGGTGGGCATCTGAAACCGGACGGAGAACCGGTCGAACAGCGGGGTAAGGCAAAAAACCGGTTCGACAGGTACAGCAACTCCTATTTACCTGCCAACGTTCGGTTATGTATTATGCACTCCCTCTGTATGTGTAACATACGCACAAAATAAGAGAAAAATCGAGAGAGAGAGATATACAAGAAAAAGGAGAAAAATAAGGTTAAGGAGACGATGAAAGCGGGCGCGCCATGACTGACCTCTACGTGATCTTCACTCTCATCTAACTTGATATCCACCTGAAAAGGCGCTTAATCTTTTAATGCTCTTAGGCTAGGTTAGGGAAGCCCATTTTCATATACAGTCATCCACTGATCATGACTAGTTTTTGCGCTGATGCAAAATGAAATCGTTGAACGAAGGAGAAAGGCATGCAGTAATGATACTTGTACTCACACAAAACCTCTGAATACAAATGTGCACGAAATAGACTTACCTGAAACAGAAAATAAAACAATCATTAATTTACGATTCCATTTTCAACGGAAGGTTATATTCCTTAAAAATATACGATAATGCATGTTGTTTTGGGTCATGCCTGGCGTAGAACCAGTCGACAGAATCAAATACGTGATGTTCAAGAGAGATAAAGTCAGGACAATGTGCCTAATGTCTATCCTACATATGAATGCGAAAAAGTGACCCCAATATGTCTTTCCTTGTGACATTTATTATACAAATTCAGAGGGTCGATCATCTTTCGAAATAAAGAAGCTATCGTGCTATTTTCAGTATGCTTCTATAATAATTTCGATAAAGGGCTCCTTTTTTTAACATCTATTTAAATTTTGAGACATTTCTTTACTTAGGAATGTTAAAACTATGTATTATTATATAATAAACTGTTTAACATTGTGAAGAGTATTTCATAAATGTTATAGTTCTAGATATCTCAAATCTGATCAATATAAGCAAATTCCAACGAAACTATGCTGTCTTTCCTTCCTCGCTTTCAGGAAACAGGACGTGCAGATAACGATGGGCGATATACGATATATCTCGTAAGTGTGTTGGAATACTTGATGCCGATAACGCGTCGTCGACCTCGAGCTTCCTCATATCTCTCGCTTTATTTGTTCTACAGTTGCAAACTGATATCCTATATTTGTCTTCACTTTCATATTTTCATATTCAAGTCAAGTCCTGCTTTTTCGCGTGTTGTATGTCTTTTAAACTCCCTTCTTTAAGGACATTTGAACAGATTTCATTACATTATTGAAGGCAGAGAGGCAGGAACTCATTACCAAAGTCATTTGCATGCGATGGGAGTAAAAGGGACCATAATAGATACTCTAATAATCGTGCTGAAACTCTACAACTGTTTCAACACCTATATGGAGATTGTAAAAGCAGTTGCGAAATTGTTTCAATATACCTTCTATTTTAGTATAACCGTTAGTTATGACTTGGTCTTTCACAAAGTAAATATACCTTTTGATGTAGGAACTACAAGTTTCATAACTTAACTTGAGTCTACAGATAAAAACGCAAATCATCTATTTCTAATCATCCTTCAACATGTTTATTTTCCTCAAGTTTTGCATGCGGTATCTTTATTTTTTTGTTTGCACAAATGTTATAACGTTATACACTGGCCTATTTGGTAGAAAATTCATTAAAAAATAGATCAATAGTCTCTTAGCATTTAACTTTTTATCATTCAGTTCTTTAAAACACCTTGACACAGTTGCCAATTATTCTCCGTGTCTTGTGGAGAAAAAGCCATCTGAAGCAATCTATAAATTGTATAAGGAAGTGTTCTCTCGAGGTATTTCTTTGCCTCTTCGGAAGAAACTTGCGTCTTTGAAATATATTATATATTTCAAAGACATTACAATTTCCAAGAGTTCGGAATCGTTTCAACATGAATATTGTAATCGCTTCTTGCTATTAAATTAAATTATAATCAGTTCCGTTTTCCTATAGAGAATCAATTTGAATATACTAGTAGCTATTGATATATTTGAAAAGGAAATTGAGACTAACAGTAAAAAAATACTTTTATGAGACAAAATAACTCATCGTCCCATTTAATGTTTCATTCGAATTGTACGTGCGAGGAACGAAGGCCAACACTTACATTACCGGGTGCATTATAATCGGAACCGGTAAAATATCCCCTGGCACGATTCGGCAATCAGTCTTAGTCACGTGGTCACGACTCGGTTTATTGAGCCCGGGGAGTAAAATCGGCGTGCCTTCCAATTCAGAATCACTGCTACAGGAGCACTGTGAATTAGCTTCTTGGCAATCTTGGCAACTCGCGTGTTGTAACTTGGAACTCAATTTACTTTGAGAACACGTTCAATCTTCCGCTATTCCCCTTGGCCCTTTCGACTCTATCTTCTATCGATACCATCCCTAGAAACCACCTAGACACCAGCTAGATACCATTTAGATACCACCTAGATACCATCTAGAAACTAATCCCTGCCTCTACATGACCCTCCAATTATAAGTAACTCGTGTTGACCTCCATATCAGCAGTCGATGCATGTGTCCTCTTGCACATTTTTGAGGTATCGTGAATTGGGTCCGTTACCTGCACCCAAGATCTAAACTATGCATCAACTCGTCCGACACAAACCTCGGAAACCGTTCAACACTTTCCATGAATATTTAAGCAGATGCTAATCTTCCACATTCAGGTTTCAGTTTGTGTTAACAAAACGTAAAGATACTAATTTTATTTTTCTAGCCTTCCGTAATTCTCCGCTTAAAATTTCAAATTAAAGTAGGTTGACATAACTTTCTAAACAAAATTACGAAGTGTGCTAGCGAAACCTTATTTCATAATTCACTATGCAATCTCGTAAGCTGAATATATACTTATTAAAGACGCATACAGTGAGACTAGAAGCGCCTTTTATCGCCAAGGAAGTCATAAGTCATTTCAGTAGTGTCCGAGGAATAAGCCAATGACGTCAGTTAGTGTTGATTAAAGTAACAAGACTGATTCACGAAAGGTCACCAGTCTATCAAAAATTCCAAGACCGGTTTCCTCTACAAACTCAACGTAAATTATACTCTGGAAATAACTCGTGTGCACAAATATAGAAAGTCTTCTTATCAATCTTCTTATCAGTTTTAAATAAAAATGTTTGTACAAATAAAAAAATGCTGGAAAGTCTCGCTCTCTTGAGGAAATTATTATTATTGACTTATTCTCTCAGTGTTTACCACAATTATATGTAAATTCTATTTATCTGAACAAACTGAACAGAAAACATTTTTCAAACACATATGTTGTTTGTTGAGATTACGACAATCATCAATAAGTATTCAAAACAATCGATAACCTTGGAATTAATTCAGGAGTACATGATCATAGAAATTTAAGTAAAGGAATTTGAAAGACATTCTTCTCAACTTTAGGGAATGCCGTTTTGTCACAATGTCACATATTTCATAAATCCCAAGAATTTGCGTTTTGAAAAGCCACTCGTATAGATCAGAGCAGCCGGTTCTCGATATTTAACGATCAGAATGAGAAAGCTATAGGAAGAAGTCGCTTGTGCTTGAAATTACTTGGAACTCGCAAGGATAAAGTTCTTAAGTTTCTTCCCAACTTATTGGAAGAAAAGTTATGTCGATAGGAATTGTCAGAATCCATTAATAAAATGTGTATAAGCGAACCCATCAATCTAAACTTGGAATTGCTCTTGGATATTAATCGAGAATGAATGAAATTCTACTCTTTCTTTAAAACTTTAAAAGAAGGGATTAGGATCGCAATGTGAACCTCGTGCTCTAAATAGTCTACGATCTTTGAACATAAATTCCCTACTAATGCCTCTTGTATGTCACGACATATTATGATATCATGGTACTCAAATTACGTCAACTGCTGCACAGATTAATTGCTCCTCGAAACACGTATCAAACGAGTAACGTGCCAACAACATATCCACTTTAATGACGGTACAACATATACGTTCAGAGATATCTCTTTTCCTCGGGCATCGCCTTGAGAGGAATTTTTACGACGAAAGTAAAACGAAACGGTCCATAAACCACGTGCGGGCAATTCTGCTGCTTCGTTCCGGAATCGCATAAAGTTTGCAACAAACTTTCCCGTCTACCTTCGCCGCCGCAAAGGGTGCGCGGTTTTTTTCATTCTTTTTCTATCTTCACTTTTTTGTTTTTCCAGCCATCTCTTTCGGCTTGGATGATAGTCTGGAATATTTTATTATTCTATTCTTCTCGCGCTTCTCTGCAGCTTGAAAACTTTCTTACAGTGATGTCTTTAGAAAGACATCACTGTAAACCTATCCGTAATAAAAAATGAACATGAAATCTTGTTTTTAAAACTCACTTTCAATAAATGGAAACTTATTGGAGAACAAAAAGTTAACCATCTTTAAAGAAGAAAAAGATGGTGGATGTTATTGAATAAATTTACAGTTGTCAGAGACGAAATGATTTACGAGATTAATTGTTGTTATATAGTATTATAATGATGGAAGTCCTTGGAATTTAAATGGCCCTCAAGAGGAAAAAATAAAGACACTTGAATAAGCGGCTTGGATGGGCGGTAGCTTGCTACTTTTAAACTAAAATGCACTAGCGTTGCCGTGGCACTCATGGATATAAATATAATGAGCGAATACATTCCACGTGGACGATCTGCACCTGGCACGATCCATCAGAAAACGATGGAGAGCCCAACGCACTGGCTGCTGCATACAATTTTCACAAGTGTACGTCACTCGTCGAATATGTTTATCCGCGAACAGCTTGTTTGCAGCAAAGTAACGCATTTCCGGCGAAATAAACTCTAGGAAACTAAATTACAATTAGAGCAATAAATAATACACCGCAGACATGATCTCCATCAATTATCATTATAAGCTCTGAAGAAAACAAAAAAAAAAAAATGAAAATATTAATTTCTTTGAATTTTAAGTTATATTTTACCTGGAATTACAGTAACTCGTAGTTCGTTCCCCTTTATTAACAATCCGATAAATTAATACTTAAAAATTGGGCTTAATTGGTGAATAAGCAGAGACTTGTAAAGGATTTCAAAATATGTCGGTCAGTCAAATAAAAATATTTTCGCAGTTCTGAGGGCCCCTAATAACGACTGGAGCTAAACTGCTGTCGTATTTATTCATGATTCCGAGAAATGTTTTCGAAATTTACAGATCGAGATAGCGAGCGAATTCCAACTGTAAAAAGAATTCTAATTAACTTTTATTCGCACCTGTATCAGATAAGGGACTTTAGACAAATCACAAAACAATTAAAGAAAATGTTTACCATCTGTATCAAGATAATTTATGATTAACTAATTGCATTTTACGCATCACGGGTTTCGCTCGTCACACCTAAGTAGTACAAAATTCAAGGATAAATATATGAACTTGAAGAAAGTTATGTACGAATAAACTTTCTAAAAAAAATCAATTCCGACAATGAGTACCGCTAAGTTAGTGTAAGTAACTTCCATTTATCTTCGTCTTTATCTTAATCATGTTTCTTTTATTGCGTCAGCCTGTCTTTGAATAAGAGAAAGGAAAATTTGGATATATTCAATTATTCAACTTGTATTCAAAATTTTCGGAACATATCAAATTTAAATTCATCATAATCTTAGAACCATTTGACACACTTAATACATAATTTTATTCCCAAAAAGTATCAAAAGAAATTCCCCTAATAAAAGTGATTTTCCATTTTTATATTGTGTATAAAAATATATACATGTGTCATCGCATGTGTGTGTGTGTGGCGAGATAGGTAGGTATCATTAAAGATTCAACAAGTGAGTGGCGAATATAACGAAGTATATTTCCCGTATCTCGCCCACTCAATTCCAAACACTTTTAACGGTATCAAATTGTAATGTTGCGACAGTTAAATGCTCTACATTTAGCAAGAAAGCAAAGCAAAGAAACGATATATAAACAGAACGCGTTAAAATGGATTTGCAATGAAATGAATGAGAATTTTTGAGAGAAATATTTATAAAAGATGAAAGGAATGAAGTGATGTCAAGCGTAAAATAATTTGACAGCGCATATCTTGACAAATTTGAGCTTCCACCTCGAAGGGAAAAACACGTAAAGAAATATTCACGCCCACATCTCTGGGGAGTCTGAGGACAAGCGTTCAACTTTGTCCAGGGCGAAATTCAAGCGAAAGTTTAAAGAAGGGTCGACGTTTTTATAGGATTAAAGTGGTCGTCGTAAGGATAATATATACTTTTTTATTAGATCGTCTAACGCCAATGATGGCGTGCCTGTTTTTCATTGTCTGTTACCACTGTCTCAAGTGTGACAGGAAGTGTCTCGGCTGCTGAATTTACATCAAAAAAAGAGAATGAAATATATAACATGTAAAAAGATGAACTTTATTCAATGTAGGTGGTCCTCTCATTCCTCAATCGGCATTAATAAATGATCCCTATATCCCAGCTATTCAATCATCTCAAGAGATCTTCAAGTGACCTTGAAAAATAATAATCGAGAAGAAATGACTGTGAGATGCAGTTATTAAGTGTAACGTTCACGCAAAAAATTCTTACAATTAGTACCACGTGGACGGTAATAAAAATTCTAATTCTGTTTTATGCGAGAGTGGAACTTTTTTCTCAAGAATCTTACACACACAAGACTCAGAAGAAATCGTACGTCTTTGCATTCCACGAAACTAATGAAATTCCCGAGGCCCGGTTCTTCTCCGAAAGGAGCCGGTGTGAGTATTTTTACAGCTTCCTGCCGGTCGTTTGTACCCTTGTTTTTCTTTTTTCATTTTTTTTCACGTTCTGCTAGTTTCGCGCTGGTCGTACCGGTTCACAAGCCGTCTGTGACGAAGACTCAACCGAGGACAGAGGAAAAGAAGCTGCCCGACCTTGTGCCCAAATGCCAGTTTCTGTTTCCACCATACCGGCGCAACCGATTACCTCGATGCAGTACAGAGGTTGGGAGTTGCATAAGCGCTAAATCACAATCGTTAAGAACCGAGAAGGTAATGGGTGCGTATTTGGAGCAGAATAACATCGCAATTCCCCGTGTCTTCGGCACTCTCGCAATTGCTGAAAATTGGTGCCTCGGACTAAGCCTCGGATGAAGGGAAATATGCTTACACTAGAAAAAAGAAACAAGGTCGGAAAACACACGTCGATAAAAGTTTTTCTCGTGACCTTGACACGAAGGTGGAAAGAATTATCGCTCGGAAGTAATTTCCTCGATCGTTGGCAATCTGAGTATTCTGGTGAGGCCGGGAAACGATCGAGTGGAAATTTATGACTCAACCGCACGTATGTTTCGCGATAGGAAACAACCGCGAGACATAAGACATAACGAGGAGCTCGCGTGACGTTTATTCCAATAAAAGAATCACGGCCCAATTGCAGTGAGTTGTCCATTAATCCTGTTCTTCAATCTTCATGTCCCTTGGGACTGATGATCCACCTCGTCGACTCGTCGATCTCACGATCCCGGAGGATCGAACTGGTTTCTTACAGCAGCAGAGCGGCTATCGACTCCGTGTGAGAGTTGCCTTCGGAAGCAAGAAACTCTGAAGAGAAAAATTGAAGATACCGAACGGTGAGCGCAGGGTTCAATCAGAGGCAAAAGAGCCAAGAGCTGTCTGGAAAAAGCTTTCGTGCTGCCATGGTGGTCATTAGAGAAGTTTCTGCAATTTTCTTTTTTTCTCGCGTGAACTCATCTCATCGTATAGAATCTACGGAAAGACTTTGACCTTAGTAGAGCACCCGAAACATGTACTGACTCGCCTGCGGCCCTCGGTTGGTCTTTAACTTGTTTTAAGACTTAAGTGCCTGGAAAGTGGCACCCTGGAGATTCAGGGAGGGACAGCTGTCTCGAATGATCGTCCATTCCTTTATCCTTCATTTCGATTACGATTCTCCTAACTATCAAGATCATTTCGCCTTTTAAGAGCACTAGGTTGCTTTATTACTTGTGAGACTGTGGCAAGTTATGACCTCCAGGAACGATTACTCGAGTTGAGTCGTTAACCGCAACTTGCGCGGTTGCCAATCGTCCGATGACAGTTACGATTCAACTTTCAATTTTGTATTATCAAAAGGCACGATATTCCTGCATTGAAATAATTATCTTCTACTTGAATCTGTCGTTAAAGCCTCTTTTTTTTGAATAAGAAACTTGAATTCGAGATATTATTTCAGTAAAGATCGAGAATGGCGAAACCTGCTCGAGTGGATATTTGCACATTCAGAAAATGCTTTTGAAGCGGGACGAGAATGAATAAACATCTTGAGTCTGGTTAGTTTAATTTGTATGTTAAGCCGGTTACGTGGAAATGAAACTGTGGGATCAACGCGGGGGACCATTATCGTCTTCGAACCTGCTCTCAACCTAAGCTAAGCCATAAATCCCCCTTCGGCGTGCTTAATATTTCAACCGTGCGTTTTACCCGGAATGGATATTATTCCCTTCCCTGACCGTGCCTGGGGAACTCCTGGGTTAGGTTAGAAGGGAGCTTACAATTTGAAACGTCTTGTAAGAAATCAAGTGTATTCTCCAACACGTCAAACGAAGCAGTGAACTAAATTCGTTTCAACTGAATTCGTTTAAGTTGATGACTTTTAAAAACGTGATATGTTATAATATTAGAGTCCCCACGATTGTTAAAGATAGCTGTTTAGCTATGATCGCACAAAATGTTTCCCGAGAGTTAAGAGAGTTGTAAAACTTTCGGAAAGATTTATGCTCCACAGGATCATTTTATTATTCCTCCGTGACAATATCTACCATTTTCTCGATTTTGTGCACATTAGGGTCAAAGGATAATTCAAAGACCGGACATATTTGTCTGGTCTTTAAATCACTGGAAGCTGTCCCTGCGGTTAACTATGTGTCTCTACTTTTGATCTAATGCGATTCGTATAACGTGAATATCAAAGAGATTAAAGTACATGTGTCTCCAGACCTCCAGACGTTCAAACAGTCGGGTACGGCCGTAAAATCTTACAAGGCGGAGCCAAATAAAACGGAACCTGCGACTGACGCGAGATATTTGCTTCTAACAGCTTTTTCCTCGAAGTGGTCGTTAAGTGACTCACGAGTCGCTGCTGGTAAATCGGAACGTGTGTTTCAAACATAGAAATGTGACTACAGATTGACATGAGAGACATTTTATCCACGATGAAACGAATCTACACTCACAGCTCAGACCGGTGTGAACAGGTTAAGGACATGTTAAGTGTTTCGAAAAGAGTGTTCGAGTTATTTATAGCATAAACAGTGGTTTCGGGTCGTTACTTTATTCCAGTCTACGCCGGTGGTAGCGACTCGTAATAGTTTGATTGCTTAGGCAGGACACGTATATCGCAGCAGTAATCGGACGGAAGTTAGGAGTAACTCGCAGCTGGCGCCCGGAAACACACCCATTCACTTAACGCCTTCTCTGGCATACAGATACCAAGCCATCTCTCTCACTCTCCCATCTTCTTATGTTATAACTGCGAACACCTCGAAGGTTAAATAGCCTCAACTCAAGACACAAAGCTAGTAATGCAAAATGCAGCTGCTTCAACGGTCATTGCATCGAGATATCGCATGCACGACGTTCATAGGGGAAGTTCAACACCTTATCCGTGATGCTAATATTGCCGAGGTACGAAGAAGAGTTTTAGTTCTATGCAAGATTAAACGTCGAGATTTACAATAAGGGATTAGATGAAGAGATAACTGATCATATTCCAAAAAGTTGAATATCCTTTTCTAAAAAGAGCATGCAATTCGGCCAATTTCATGCTTAACCTTGAAGCTAAATTTATGAGTACTTGAGTAGTTCAGTAACCTTATTGGTAATTTCCGAGGTAATTTAATTTGGCGAGTGGATTTAAATTTGCATTTCAGTGTCTAAATAGTAAAATACCTCCTCTTATTTTCATTACAAAACAACATATTTCATGGACGACCGATTCTGCGACATTAAAGTTTCACTGCCTGTCTGACTTGAAATGGATTCGGTCTTTCCAAAGCCTTGTATTTACCAAGTCACTTGACCGCAATCAGTCTAATGAAGATATTTATGTAGACTCCTTTCATAAACCGGAAAGGCTTACTTTTGAGTTGACGTCCTCGTCTCTCGGGTTTAATTCACTAATTACGGCTCTTAAATTATTATTACCGAGCATTCCACGAATCGCAGCGAATGGAGTACACTTTTTCTCGGAATGATCAACTAGCGTGAATTTCAGAACAGTTAGAAGAAAATAGAAGATACCGGTGGATATAAGCGTATTTTAATTAGACTCACCGAAGCATCCTCTCGTGTCGCTCCCTCTCCAGTAGTTCATCAGGGCTGGGCTGCGTCGGGGCCAAAAGGGCATGGGGTAGAGGTGGGGGATACCTGGGTGGTCTCCACAGCATCTCGGACGCGACGACTGGATGATGATGACCCGGAGGAGCAGAACTCTGGTAACCGACCTGTGGTACCGAGGAGGACGTGGAGCTGGCCGCGGGGTTTGGTGGGCCTTGGGGATGGGCCATCAGTAGAGAAGTATGTTGGACGCTTTGAACGTGCCAAACCCGTGCCGGTGTGGCGGCTGGCGCCGTTTCCTCGGCGCTCAGGGCAGAGCTTCGACTTCCGCTTCTCTCGTCCCCGGAACCGGCGCTCCTGAGGGAGCTTACCCCACTGTCAGAGCCGCTGTCCCCGTAGGTGGCAGCACGCAATGTTCCAGCGGCAGGGACGCCACTGAGGACGCCGCCGCCTGGTATACCAACTCCGGCCCCGGCCTCCACCTCCATGAGGCCGGCCTCATCGCCGCCCCGCGATGGTAAGGACTGCTGTTGCACCTCGAGGAGGCTGGCCGATGTCAAATGATGGTGATGAGGACTGCCGGGAATCTGGAGATGTTGTTGGTGGATCACAGGGCTGCCGGTTGAGTAGCGATGCTGGTGGTGAAGTTGTTGTTGGTGGTGATGGTGTAGAGGATGATGCTGGTACTGCAGGTGGTGACCCGAGATGGGTGGAGGAGGCTTGTTCAACCTCTCCGCTAGGATGACGGGGCTTTCGTTGTGACGATTGCGTTCCTGCTCCTCCAGGAGCAGGCTCTGCCGCCCACGGCCACCGGTCAACGGACTCAACCTCTCCAGCACGGAGCCTGAGTCCTGACTACTGGACTCGAGCAACTCGACGGATTCAACACTTGCTGCCCTTGCACCACTGGCACTGCTGCCCTGACCACTATCTTCTGTCACGTCCGCGTTCGGATCTGGCCTTCCGGGAGCGCTGGATTCTCGGGATTTCTCTTTTTCTTCCTCGTCTTCCTTCCTCTCTTCTTCGCTCTTTGATATCTTTGTACTGTTTAAAGCTGATGATGCACTTCCGAGGCGATTTTTCGTGTCAGTTGTGACGTCATCCACAACCAATTCATTCACCAAACGTTCATCCAAATTGTCCACTGATAGCTCGCTCTTCGGCTCAGTTTTTACCGTCAAAGGCGTATCACCTCCTGTGTCTACTTTGCTCGAAGGTGGAGGTTCGGGCTCCCGATCACGCTCCCTCGATTCGCTTTCCTCTTCCTCTTCCGGTTTGTCGTCGATTTCCTTCCCTTGATTACATTCCTCGTCGTCGTCGACGTTATCACGAATTTCTCGTTCCGGATCCTTTTTCTCTGATCTGGTTTTACGAGTTGTGGGATTTACTTTGAGCCTCTTTATCAAGGGATCACAGCACTCTTCTCCTGTTAGATCCTCCTTCTCTGTCTCACCTTTAGCCTCAGACCTACATTCGAGACGATCCTTCTTGTTGTCCTTGACGAACAGCTGCTCCTCAGACTCGTATTCCCCAGCGAGCTTGATATCGCCACCTGGCCGAGGTTTTTTCCGCCCTGGTTTCTGTGAAAGGTTTTCCACCGGACTCTTTACTGCAGTTCCGCGACGACGTAATTTTGATAAACCAGCGGGCACAGGGTTCGCTTCTTCCAAAACTGTTCTTGGCGTTCGGTTACCAGGTCTCCCAGCAGAAGGTCCCTTGTTTTCGCGATCCTCTTGTGCCACTGACAGAACCTCTTCCGACTCTTCCGGTGTTCTCTCGCCTTTCTCTCGACTGACACTTTCGTTGATACGACTTTTGCGGTTACTGCGAGTACTGCTCTTATCTGAAACAAGAAGAAAGGAAGAATGTGAGTAAATCTAGCAAACTCGAGTGATAAGTGTGGTGCAATCATCTTACGATATTTTAATTACGTTCTAAATCACCTGCACTCTCTTTGTAAATTGGTAGTACATTTTGCAAAGTCTATCGCGACTAATCAATTTTCCCAGCTGACAAGCAGCATGATGCAACTATGGAAACGTATTGGAAACTTAGTTTACGAAGCTAATCCCTTCGATACCCGTAGATGGTGAATAACAAACAGTTCGTTTCTACTTCACCACCTCCTCTCCTCTTCCTTGTCTATGCGATCTTTCCTCAGTGGAAATTTCTACTGTTTTTTTCATGAGTGAGATTTGAAATTCGATCAATTTTACTTGATCTAAATGCTTTAATTCTCAAGATTATCTGGCTTGCTTCCATTACAAGTTCCAGGATATCTACTTGTTAAGATTTGTATTGATCCAGAAGAAGTATTTTCTTCTGAACCTGACATCCCCATCTCCAGTCTCCAAGTGAGCATTCATAAACTTGTTCCGAGATGTAGAAACAGATTCTGCGTCAATAAAATATCTGTTTCCGTCTAGCCAATACAATAAGACTAATCTCGAAATCATTTTCAGATCCTCATCAAGTGCTTTGAGAGTACTCAGTCTGCACTCAAGTATGTGGCTAACTCAGTCCGTGGAACATGTCCGGAGCATGGGAACAATTTACAATACGCGGAGGCTGAACGAACATATAGCAAGAGGGAGTTTGAGTGAGATCGAGTTAGATACACGGGGACAGGGGGAGCAGAGCGAGAGAGAAGAGGGATTTATTGCTCAGGATTTACTGTTATTACCCAGAGGGGCAAAGCCAGCTATCGGTGCCACTCCAACGACCAGCACCGTTGCATATGCGGGGTGCGTCTCCTCACGTCCTGATCTCAACGCCTGTTTACTAGTGTATATGTCTGTGTCAGAAAGGACAGTTACTAGCAAAACTGGAACCCAATCCTTCTCCAAAATCCACAATTTATCTTCTATCACCTGCTAGCAGAAGCAAACTAACGACTCTATTGTTTTTTAAATTAACTGCACGGAAAAAATTAGTTATTGAAATTTTCAAAAAGCATGAAATTTCATTTGATGAACAGAATTACATAAATCAATAAAATTACAATCGAGCGTATAAATAAATCGTGATCAAATTCGCCTTTTTCGTCATCGGGAATTCGAGTCGTTTACGCGTTCGCGTCAACTATGCGAACATTCCTGCTTTTCCAAAGCCGGCGTGAAACAAATAATGCAAACTATTCTCGAGTGACTCAGCGAACAAAGTCACGTTCGTTCCGATTTCGAGCAAAATATAGCTGAAGGCGATGAAGGAGTAAAACTCACTCTTCCTCCTACCCTGTAGAGTCATTTCTACTCGGAACACGAACTCTCTCGTGCTATGGTTTCAATGTAAAGTGCCCTTTAACCCTTTCACGTGCCCTCGTCGTGCACTATTTGAAACTAATATCAAGTCTGAAGTGGATAGCTGGAGCAGCTTGACTTTATCCCGTTATAGAGTGAATGATCAAGTTGAAAATATGATTTTTTATTTCATTACTTAAACAGTCTCTAGATTGCTGCTATCAATAAATTGCAGACTAACTGCAATCAATGCAGTAAATTATAACGCGTCAAATTGATTTAAGTTTACGGTAATATAACTTTTTTTTTTGCATTCATAAATACTTCAATACGGACAAAATGAAACTATATACTCTCTCTATCTAAATTAGTAAGAATTAAACTGACAGAACTGGTCATTTCTCCACTTTTTATTAATTGATTAATTAAATAATTAAAACCATTTAATTACTTAACTTTTAGGTCTGCTATCTCTACAAAATGAAAAAGACTAAACCCAAGGTGGTTTTTCATATCTTTTAAGTTATTCATATTTAAAAAGAGATTTCGTAATTTAATCACACTCGTGATTATAAAATTGTAAAGCGTTTTAATAAAATTTAATTAATTAAAACCTCAAACGTGAAATTATTTAAAAAGAAATAATTTCTTTGGCAGATATTTACTATTTCCCTTAGTAGTACATACTGTTACTAATTCCTCTTTTTTCTTTTTAAACTCTCTTGCCACTTTTCCGATCAAAGGGATGCAGATTTTGATTAATGGGTAAGGTATTCTTTAGAAATTCAATTCCCCGAGTCAATACGTATCAACTGGCACTGACCGAGCTTAATACATATATTCTGAAGGGTCGTCAAGGGAAGCTCGGATGGCGTGCCCCCATTGGCATTTAAACCCTTTGTCAAATTCTCCCCCTCGTATCTTCCGGTTCTGTGCCCCATTCTGGCATCCCTCCACCCTCATGTCGACCGCCCTTCCTTCTGTGCTCCCTTCCGTCTGTACTATTCTCCCCTGTGACATACATTACGGCATTAATGTGAGCACTGGCAGTGTTGGCGCCGGGTTAGTGCTGATGTATTGTTATTCCCAACGGCTCAAAAATACACCGGCTAACGCAGGTAGGAGTTCTACACCAACGCCGATCTTCATACAAAAGGATAGGTTTTCAATATTTTTCAATGCCTTCATGTTTTAGGTCTATGTCTATGATAAAAAATCTTTTGTCATTCCTCCAGACAAAGAGAGTGCTGAACTCTTACACACAAATTTCAGTGAATCTAATTGAGTTAACTTCCATTCCATAGAATATTGCAATATTGGTTGACTTACAAAACACCAATTTAAACACTTAATCCGTATCCTATGTATATGTTACTGCTTTCTTGATCAAATCCCCAACTGTGAGCACATATTTTCACAGTTGAATAACGCGATAAGGTCTCGTTATAGCATAATATTGGTTATTATCCTGTTTACTCGATGGCGAATGCAGTGACATCGGAATATTAATAATAAAACAACACATTGGAAGCTTCCTACGTCAGTGATCCGAATTGAATGAATTGGCATTTTTTCTATAGTCAACAACTCGTGCAACTAAAATCATAAAAAGAGGTAAACAATCAACCACATGTTGATGAATAAATTAATCAGTTGCAAACTTTCGTAACAAGAATGCAACATCTGGGTCAAGTTTCCACATAAATTGTTTAAGTTTGGCCAACTATTTCTGTTTCTGATTAAGCGTCTTTTTGTGAGCTTATGTATATCTTTATACCACTTTATCTCACTGCTCTCTACTTTTATGAAAAAAGCTGTCACCTCTCTTGCGTCTTCCCCTTCAAGCAGTTTGTTTGAACTTAATTCAGTTCAAACTGGCGAGACTGAAACATCGAGAGAGAAGAACTCAGTGGACATATAAAACGGTGAAAGATATAAATTAGCGAGTGTGAAACGAGAGGACTGAGATAAAGATCCAACTTGGCAGTCTTCCAGACCTTCTCAGACTCTCAGGCTCCATGCCAAAAACGTTCCGTTCCCATCCCGGTTGACTTGGAATACGAAAAATTTACATTTTCACTTGTATCATCTGTCCAATTTCAGTTTAAAAATATTCCTGTAGATATTTCTGACTCGACTCTAAAAAAAAAAAGAGAAAAGCAATTTTGAGGAAGTGATGATGTTTCTGAAGTCTTTGCATGAAGAAACAAGACTGAGTCTTTTTTTGGCAGTAAGTTGTTACAAGAGAAGGACAGTGTATAATATGTACAGAGTTGTGAGAGTGAGTAAAGAGTTACAAACATGTGCATCCTTGAATATCCAAACCACTTGGAGAACTCTAGTCCTCGCCTCGCATTTTTATGAACTTTTATAGAAGGTAGAAGGAAAAGAGAGAATCAGAGGCCGACAAGACCTTGAGTTTGCCAAGCGAATCCCATCCCACCTTAGCAAAAATACAATAGCAACTCACAGCTGTACCTCCAGGCTCCAGACCGGCCACCACGATGCGGTTGCCATTCCGCATACTTATATGTGATTGAGGTAATCAGAGAAGAAAAGAAAAAACCTATTCGATCCTCGTACATTGATACGCATATATGTCGCGGTGATTCATAACTTATTTTTTCTAAACTCCAGGGGAGTAACCTCAATGGACCATTTCCTTTACGCCCCATAAAATTTTCCCAACAAGCCCCACAGGGAAAAAAATCCGTTAATTTTAGGATTTATTGGACTTTCTGTAAAGTTAACAATATGTGCTAACTTCTGGGTTTTAAGGCTAAAATTGTAACATATGATATATGTTATCATATCATTTTCTTTCATTCGCAATTCGATTTGACATTTGACATAAGTAATCTGCTGATCACGTGCACTCTGTCTTCGTGATGGAGATAAAGAAAGATAAACATTATCTTCGGATTATGAGGATTACCCTATCGATTTATTATCTGAGTTATGATGATGCAATTTACTGTGATAGGCAATAAATAGGCATTACTTAAAAATAAATATACTTGAGTTAATTGTCGGTAATGCCACTGCTTGTAAAGAATGTTCAAGCATGATGATGCGTGTATCCAATGACCTTCGCTCCGAGATTCAAGATTCGAAGACCATCTTTTGCATTACATGTACATATCACGATTGCAAACACAGGACACTGATCAAGGCGTTCCAGTTACGCAAGAAGTAATATACATATTCGTTTGCAATCTGTCGGAGGTCACGCGCAATATTTTCACTGATAATGGATTCGGTCTTTTCAATGAATTATGGAGAGTCGACAGTCTTCATTAGCAGTATCTCAACTCGTTTCGTAACGTAAAATGTCTACTATAAGATTCACTCAAATAGAACTTCTCTTGCTATGGATTTCCAAGAGTTTGAAGAGTCAGGTATAATACGAGAGTTTATTTATACATGATAGCAATTAATTTCATGTAACTTAAAATTTATGTTATATAAATATCAGTTAATATAAAATCCAATTATAGTCATTTCCTATTTTCTCCGGGTTGCCAACGAGAAGCTTATTTCGATCGATTCAAGGTTCAAAACCTTCCACGGCTATCATGACAGGCATAGGATTAGGTGATTACATGAAAGATACTCTGCACCATGATTTATATCATGTATACACCTATACAGGTTATGATATTAATTTATCGCACGTCAAACCATTGATCAGAGCGAGTTCCGACTTTTTTCCCTTGAAGCAAAAAAGCTGTAAATCTGAGTTATGTAGTAAAAAGTCAGTCACTAATTTACTTTAGTGAACATTTTTACTAATTATACAATTCCATGTGAGGATTTTTTAACTTTTGACTAAATTAGTTAAGAATCTAGTAGTTTGTCTTTGTTACTAATCGAATTAGTAAGAAACTACTATTAATTTATAGTAAGATTTAACTATTTCAGATTGAGAGAGTAACCTTGGTACACTAAAGGTCAAACCAGTTACACAGAAAATGTAAATTGTAAAATTTAGCTATTTCTCTATCATTTACGATCAGACGAAATGTGGGGTTGAGGTAATGTGGTAACCTTTATGCGATATATATGTCGCGTGTGCCGCGATAGTTAAACCCATGACAAGGAAGGACTACATAGCTTTAATGATGTACACATACGGGCACTGCATATGTGTGGAAAACCGGGGTGCTCGACTTTATAGGTCGTAAACACGCGAATAATTATCGTGGCAGCCATCTTGGCTCGAAGGCACGTCACATCCGGTCACTGACCATTCAATCGTTGCAATTCAGAGCGTTTCGCGACATTCAATAAATAATACAGTCGCCATGAGAAAGGAAGTGAATATACTTCTGCACATGCAGTTACACGTAACATACACATTCTGATGAATGTATTCGTCGATCTGTATATCTATGTATATCGAAGAGGGAAATGTTACGTATGAGCCAAGGAAAACAAAGTGACTCCTTGTCAGCAAAACAAAATTGAACACCGACTCTTCAACATTGAATGAAAATTGCGTATGAGGTCGTTGCCTTTGGATTTAACGACAGGATTAAAATCACTCCTCAGGGTCGACGAGTTTCGTGAATCTAAATCGAACTGGGTCATGGCCGCACTTCGTTTTTACTTCCATTTTACGATTGCTCTCTGTGCACTCAAATGGACAACTTAATGCAAAAATAGTGTTTATGAGAATTCCACGCACATTTACATAACTATATCGTAAGATCTTCAATTTTTGCGTTAATTTTTACGAGGATATAATTTCATAAGTGTATGAAAACGATCATAAAAGTAATCTTTGCGCAAAGTTCTCAAAGTTTTCAAGAAAATATGCTGAAAGCTATTATAAAAAGCCATGTGGAACTGAAAGTAATTCTCATGCATAACGTCAAATTATAAATTCAGTCATCCATAAAAACTTTTCACTGCTGTGTTAAACTTTTAATCGGAAAAGGCGACCGGGTACTCCTTTAATTAAAGTTTGAACTCGTTTATCTTAACGGAGAGGAGCTTTCTATAAATAATTTCCTTTGTTATATATCGTCTTTTTTGAGGTGGATAAACGTTCATTATATGTCCTAGGCTGCAATAACCGAGATTTAGAACGCCGCTCGTCATTAATGGCTTTGGGTTTATAGGGAGCCGTAAATGCGGAACCAACATGTGACCTCTCGGGTGAACAGGTTCTAGGCTACATTCTTCCATAGTGACCTGACCCCTATGAAAACCGTTCTCCACTATAATTCTTGATCATACCCTTCGTCAATTATAATGAGTTATTCGTTGTTCAAAATAAAACATGACACCTTATTTGATGAGTACTAAATCATCCAACAAAGTTTTGAGACTTTAATCCAAATGCATTTATAAGTCCATAGCGACTAAATTAGTTTGCTCCCAATGGCAGAATTCGTTAGTAAGTACATATGTCCAAAAAAAATAAAGCATCTCGAAGTTTTCAAGTCTTAAACATCCTTAAACTCCTTTGAATTCTTTTGAAATCCTTTAAACCTTGCTTTAAACTCTTTTTAAGTCTTCAAAAATCCCTTAAAGTTCCTCAAATCACTTTAAATCGCATAAAATTC